>CM018695.1:26291630-26417892 GCA_009363875.1 Mikania micrantha
TTGGTTGGCAAGATGATGAAGACAAGATAGCAGGGCCTGGTGTATTTATTTGAGGATGAGATGGTGAAATGATCTGAAATGGATCAGGAATAAGCTGGTACATGCTGCCATTAGCAGCTTGTACATATTGTACATTGGGAGAAGGAAAGTTTTGTACAATATGAGCTGTCTCCTGAGTATTATTGTGCTTTTTAAAGTGTGAAGAAGCTGAGGAGTAAGGTGCTGCAGAGGAGTGAGTGTTTGGAAATATCACATAGGGTGAGGAGTTAGTGTTGGGAGCATTTCTGCATTCACTGGCAAAGTGTCCTGTGTCATGACACCTGTAGCATTGGACTTTTGCCTTATTTAGACCAATTCTGGTTTTCCCATGGATACCAGGAAATTTTCTTCCTGTCCTCTTATAGAACTTGTTAGTTCTCATGCTTAAGAGGGCAAGTTGATGTAGGATATCCATTTCTTCCAGTCATCAATTGAAATTTGATGGATATCATCCATGATAAACACACGGTTGGTCAAGGATGAAAGAGTGGTCATCACAAGAAGGAGAGGAAGTGATGTCAGTGGTTATATCAATGTGTTCATCAAAACCCTGATCATTAATCTCGGAGTTATGACTAAGAAGAGCAGTTTTCCCTTGAACATACTCCTCTGTTGATTTATCGGACTTTATTAATTTTCTTTTCTGGTCAATCTCTCGCTCAAAAGTGAGCAGCTTACCATGAAGTTGGGTAAGCGAGAGGTTGCCAAAGTCTGGCGAAGATCTCATAACAATAGAATATGTTTCCCATTTATCTGGGAGAGATCTTAAGAAGCGGATAAAAACTGAGATGGTTGGGTACACTTGACCAGCAAGTTTTAGTTCACTTAAGAGAGAAGTGAACCTTTCAAATTGCTGCGTCAGTGACTCATTATTTAGTTGGGTGTAAGTCTCATATTGTTGAGCCAATATCTCCCTAGTATTGGCCACAACATCATTGGTTCCCCCGAACTGCTCTTTTAGAGCATCCCACAAGTCCTTAGCGGACTCGTTGTGAAGAAGACCAGAATAAATTTCATTTGGGAGAGTCTTAACTAATTGAGCATGTGCCTTGGCATCAAGCTCCAGTTTCTAGAAGTCTTCTTCTGTATAGTTCCGAGGGTCCTTAGGGATAGACTCTCCGGTCTCTGAGTCCAAGACCATAGGTTTATGTTGTCCGAACATCACAGACTTCCAACATCCAGTGTGATTGTTGGACAGAAAGTGCAACATTCGTCTCTGCCATATGTTATACTCATGCCTTACCAATGTTGGTGGCTTAGTAGCAGAGCCGGTGTTCTGGGGGTCTAGAGTGAATTTTTCTGCCATGAGGTTACAAACGATATGAGCAAATCAATGAAAGTTGAATTCTCAAGGTAATTTGTTAGAATGGTTTTGAACAAAATTTAGTTCAAAACCAAGCACCTGTAGATCTTTGAAAACAAAAGAAATAGAAAGCAAGCACAGTTTTTAGAGATAAAAACTGAACAACAAGATATCAAAGAGAGCTTTGAGTTTTAAACTTGATGGTTAAACCAAGACTAAAGAACAAGGCTCTGATACCAATTGTTGAAACTCGTAGGGGCTATTTAACAAGGAACAAGGACTTTAGACTCATAGTAAAAGTCTTAGTACTTACTTCCTCTAAAGTTTGACACTTAGTTATTTATAGTTGTTTAGTTTTTGCTAGAAAGAGAGAAAACAGAATAGCAGCACAAGGAACTTTCAAGGAATGTAATTCAAATATTTCAGGCAATGTTGGGGTTTAAATACCCAACATTCAATGTTACAAGACAAAGAAATAAAAAGACAATTAGCTGACACTGTTACAGATACTGAATCATTAGAAGAGTACAACTAATACAAAGTCAACAACTACGAAATCACAAGTCTTCAAAAGTCTTTAGTTCTTCCGAGGTTGAGATAGTTGTTTAAAAGTTCAGTGGTTATTCTTTCAGAAGATGTTTCTCGGAAACTGATTAAAGAGTTGCTATTACTTAATCAGAGGTTGTCTTCTGAAAAGATTAGGTTCAGCTTTTATCTTCCGAAGCCAAGGAGATCTGCGGTTGTTCTTTTACGAATCTTCCGCTTTTGAGCTTCCGATGCTGAAGTTCAGTAGTTCTGCTCAAGGAAGAAAAGGTATCCACGGTATGTCATTCCGCTGTTTTATTTCGTTGTTTGGCTTCAAGGGTTTTGCTCATCAGTCCTTGTTTTCCAACAAGTTATGATGACTTTTATAAAACTAAGGTTACATGTTATAAATTATTACATTTTATTGTAAAATAAAGTTATTTTTATCAAAATATACATTAGCATAGAGGAGCTTGACTTAACCTAATTTGGCAAACATTAAGTCCTTTGATGTTTCTTTGACGTTCACATTGACTCTTGTTCTCTTTAGAATTTGTGTATCAAATAAGTTATTCATCCAAATGACTAAGTCAAACACCACTTGATACGAAATTCTAAGTATTGGGTGTTGGTGATAATAAGATTCACAATCCCACACTTTGTTTGTTCCTTTGAATCCCCATATTCTCACTTAGCTTCTTTAGTTCGTTTGTACCCATAGCTTCTTATGTTATTGTTTATTCTTGATGTAATGCAACCCCAAACTTACATTTAATAGTTTAGAAAAACCTTAAATTAATATTAGGTGACATTAGGGTTTTGAGAATAATCTAGTTAACCACCCTTATGCCATAGCCGATTCTAACACCTTATTCCATGGTTCTATTTGTCTAAAATTCTAAAATTTATTTTATTGTCGTTTGATTGTTAAAACATATGTTTTATTGGTTAAAAGTGTTTAGAAAGCTTTGATGTTACAAATCCTTAGTATCGGTGGCTAACAAGGTTGACTAACACATGTGAAACCCTAATGGCTTCTTACCCGACTCTCATGTGTTCCATCAGCTCCCATGACTTCATTTCTTAATGTTTTTAGCTAGTTCTAAGTCTAAATTACTTGGATCATGTTAAAGTAATAGTATCGACAGGTGCTGGATAATATCGATGACCACAAGAGGCTTAGTATCGATGAGAACCTAGTTCAAGGTCTGTCGATATTGTAGTATCGACTCAGCTAAGTTCGACCAGCCCATGGCCATCGATACTATCAGTATCGATGGTCCCCAGTGGTTCAGATTCTGGAGAGCATTGATAATAGCAACTTCGAAGGGTTCCCATCAAACTTAGCCTGTTGAGATTAGTGGTCTCTACATATGAACTGGTTGCAGATTTCATCCGTCGATACTATTGTGTATGAACTTTCTTGCATCGATACTATCATATACCCAGATCCAAATCGATTCCAGCTATTCCAAACTCTAACCCAAGATGTTCCTTAGATTCCTACACTGATTTCGTGCAACTCTTAGGCGTTTTGAAGGTTCAAATTAGGCTGAAATGTAAGCATCTCGTCGGAACAGTAACAGTAACAAGAACAGCTCGTTTGAGCTCATTTTTACCTCAAATTCGATGTTCCAAGGCTCGATTTCTTTTTCTTTTCACGATCTACGCGTTGCTACGGTCGTTTTCACACCAAATTTCGTCCGATTTGGTGCAAATTGAGTGAGGAAAGAGGTTTTAGTGAGAGAGAAAAGGTAAGAGAGTGGCCGGTTAAGAGAGAGTGTGTGGGTAGTTGAAAGTAGACATTTAATGCCTTTTTATCATTTTTAAACGTTCGGTCGGTTTAGTTGAGAGGTGTGGGTAGATGACGATTTCTGACGTAAATTTTACGATCATTTTATTTAAAATTTATATTCGTGGTTGTATTACGTTCGTTTCGGTCGATTGAGTAAATGTTTCGATTTCGGATTTCTCGTAACGATACGATATTAAAAATAGAGTTTTCTAAATTATTTTAGGTGGTTATTCCTAGTAAATTAACTAAATATCTTTTGTTTATTTTTAAAACTTTGAAAACGTTAATTTAACTGTTTCATCGAATCGTACGGTTTTCGTGCGTATTCGTATAGATCGTCACACGTACGAACACGACGGCAACTGTAGTTTCCAATTTGATTTTCTATTTATTAGACATCATTCAGAATGTTAAACCCACATATGCATTCGTGTGAATCGTCACCCACACAAATAATCCGTCAGTTTAATATTCACATAGCAACATCCGTTATTGTTTTGTTATAATCATTCTCACATACGTTTGCACATAATAAATCCTAAACTAACATCCACAGAATAATTTCATGTTGTTAGACATAAATATGACTGTTAAACCATAGTTTCCACAGTGTTTTTAAAATAGTTTCATAAGCATTTAACATTGAACATTGATTTCACATAGTAAGTATTACACAGAGTTTCGTACTAGAGTCTACTGTACATGCTACTATTCCGAACTAATGTTCAGACACTGATGTTACATTTTAACTTAAGTTTGAAAGCCAAAATGTTATTTATGTGATTTGTCTTTGTTTTCTCCTTATGCTATAAATGATGGTTTATTTTATGGATACATCCCGATGGACATACTAGATTATCTCACCCGTTTGCTAACCAACCATGAACTCTTGATCAAAAAGGTTTGTAAAAATGTTAGAATAACTTTGAAAAGATGTTTAAGAAATTAGATTATGATTGGGATTTGAAAGCATGGTAAATGCATCACCATTTGTTATACAAGATGTTGCCTGATTTTGTTAAGTTGATGAGAATCCATGTGCCCAATTGTATGAATTAACGCTTGTTATGATCTCTTGAGTTATGGTTAAGGTCGGTTGGGCTCAAGTTGGAAAAATGTCTAGTAAAACCAATCTATAATCGGGTGAGGGTTTGAACCACTCCTAACCGACCCCCGAAGCTTAATCGATCGATTAACCCTTGGGTAATGGTTAGCTTTGGCTCATTTAGGGTTTAGAACACTTGGATAAGGAAGAGGGACTAGTATCGATAGTTTGATGTTGGGTAGGTTAGTGTTGACATTGCTAGTATCGACACAATTTAGGGTTTAGAAAACGGTTTGATACTATTGTATCGACAAAACCCACTTCCATCGATACTATGGACATCAAAACTATTAACATCGAAGGCTCCTTGCATGGAGCTCCTTGGACTTCATCGAACTTACTAATTTCGATAAACCCTTAGTCATTAGAAGCATGTCGAACTTGCTAAGTTCGATGGATGATCAGCCCAATTTTCATGCGTCGATATTAAGGACCTTCAAGTGTTCTTCCATCGATACTAGTTCCAGCCATCTCTAGCGCAATTCCAGCCCTTGTAAGCTTAAACCAAGATTACCCAAGGGTTTCTAACGTTGTTTCATTGTTGGTTCTTGAGTTTTGAAAGAACTTAAATCGGTTTTATGCATAAAGGTTTTCGATTATGGAAAACCCTCAAACCGTGAGTTTGAGCCCAAACCTTGCTCGTTTGAGAAGATTAGAGCTTAGACCCCTTGTACTCCTTGAATGTAGATGATGAAAGGAAACTTTTGACACCAAGACCTTTTGATTTGATGATGAAATGAGCAAGATACGATAAGGGTTTTTAGAGAGAGAAGTTAGAGAGAGTGACGAATTTTCAAGAGAGAGAAGGAGGTTGGCAGCTGGTTGTTGTGGCATTAAATGAGATTTCTGAAGGCTTTTATAGTCCAAGTGGTTTCGCGTGTGTTTGGCATCGATCGGTTTCGTGTTATCGCGTTATTTTACGAAACTTTATAAAGGTTATTTCTTTGTAAATAATTTTAAGTTATCCTTTTTAAGTGATAATTCCTAATAAATATTTTAAGTTCAATACTATTAGTATTTTAATTTCGAAAACATTTAATTAAATTAATTAGTCAGAACGTAAAACCTTCGTGCGTATTCGTACAAATCGTCACCCATACGAACACGACGTCGGTTTTACTTTCTGTTTTGGTTTTCTAATCACAAGATGTCGTTTAGAACGTTAAACTAACAAATATATTCGTGTGGATCGTCATTCATACAAATACGCTGTCCGTTTAATATTCCTTAAGGCTATCCGCTATTGTTTTGTATTTGGCATCCTCACAATCGTTTATGTTTTAGCGTTGATGTATTTTGTTTTACATGACTTATTTGTTAAGTGGTCAGACATCAGATTCCTCGTTATCGAGTATCTTATGCCACAACCATTATGTTTTGGTTTTACTTTTACTTGTCCTCATTGAATTCCACACTGTTATTGACAAAACGAACATACAAATACATGCAAGTGTTTACAATTATCATTCATACGTATGTCTACTGTACAAATGTTACATACGAACACTAAAAATTTTGAACAATCGTTTCTAATATTAAATTTTTGAATAATTAAACTACATTATGTGTTTGACAAGACCTTATAGTTCAAATGATTGTCTCTATTATTATCATTATTATTTTGAGTATTTATATTTTAACTAGTTTATAAACCCATGTATTACACGTGATCGGGTACAAAAAATAATACAATTAAAATTTATTTATGTTGAATTAAATAATATATTATATACGAATACATTTTATTATTATAAATACAAACTATAAATATTTAAAAACTTCTTTGTATAAAATATGACGTTATGTCAGTAAAATTATACTCTTAATCACAAATTAAAACTTTTCAGAAATCCATGTCTTTGACTCTGAATATAGCAACATATAATTATTTGTGTGAAAAAACTGGTTGTTTTAATAACAAACCTAGTTTTAATAATGATTGATCTTGACTTTTATTTATTGTCATTGCAAATGATAGTATGAAATAAAATTGTATTCTTTGAAATTTAAACGAAATCTTCTTAAATATAAAGTTAATGTATTGTTATAAAATTAAATTTATACAAATAAACAAAAAACACATTCAAAGCCATATTTTATTAAGGATATTAAAGAAAAATAAGTCCAGATATAAACTGTTGGCGTATATTTAAGATGAACAATTAAAAAACTAAATAACAACATATAGATATATACATACATTGTAAAGGAGTTTTAAATTAATACTGATATTTAAATAAATAAAAAATGACTAAGAAACCTTGAATTTTAATGTTTTAATATATAGATTACTAAAACAAACTTTGGCTACAAATTATTGGGTTTATACAAATAAAAGAAAATGTTAAAAAATTTTAAGAGTTTATATAAATATATGTAATAGATGATAAAATAAGGGAATTCAAAGTCAGATGAATTAGTTAAATGTTAATATGTATAAAAAAATTCATGCGGGTTTTGAATTTTTTTTTTTTAATTTAACTTTTAAGCGTATTTAAAGATAAATTAAATTGAATGTTATTTAGGATAAGATTGAGAAATTAAAGGAAATATTAAATGAAAATAATTTTAGAAAAATATATAGTTTATGACGAAATGTACAATTATTTTAAAATTAAAAATCTAAAATATTGAAACAATTTTCTTATATATCAGTTAGGTAAATTAAGTTTTTATTAAAAAATATAGTATAATATGTTAACAATCTTATATTTTGTTAACAATAGAAAGTCTTTAAAAAAATTAATTATTAACAATAACTAATTATAAAAAGTCAAAATTGTATATTCAAAAACTAAAATTTTGTTAGTAAATCAATTAAAGAATACGTAAAATTCGGAAAAATTAATTTATGTATATACAAACGAAAATAATTATATAAATATCAAATTAAATTTTATTTACATTATAGTATTTTTGAATATTTTTGTGTTGTATATGTGGATTATTTGGTTTGAAATTTTGAGATTTCAAATAACGAAAAAATAGGATTAGTTAAGTTTTAATTATTTAAAACATATTTGAAAATTGTGAATATTTGAATTAGATTTAATGTTTGATTGCCATCGGGCAAAATTAATTTGAGAATTTTTGTGGTAATGACACATGTGAATTTTAAGAAGAGAATTAATGTAGTAATGACACCTAAGCAAAATAATATTCCTTTATTAGAAAGTATAGATATAGATATAGATTATAAACAAGAGTGTTTTATATATATCCATCAAAGAGGATGTTACAATTATATTATGATTATCTGACGCCTTTGTGCCAACACCATTGGATCCACGGTCCCTGTAATATCAGTGCCGCAACAGTAGTTCTGAAAAGTAGGAAAGTACTATAGATACTGGTACGGAAAGTGTTCGTGTAATATTATGTGATAATATTATATGAAACAACTGATGTTAACAGTGTAGAAACTCAAAACAGATCAACAACATACACAGACACAATACTAATATGTAGAAACATGTTAAACTAGGACAAGATACTATGTACGAATGTTAGTTAAGATCTTACTATGTATAAACGTATGTGAGGAAATCCAAACTAAAACCATAATGGACGTCGTTAAATGAATATTAAACATACAGTATATTCGTGTGAGTGATGATTCGCATGAATATATTTGTAAGTTTAACGTTCGGAACGATATCTAATAATTAGAAAACCATATTGGAAAGTAACGTTGTCGTCGTGTTCGAGCGGGTGACGATTCTACGAATACGCGCGAAAATGATACGATCTGATGAAACAATAAAATAAACGTTTTCGAAACCTTCAAAATAATAAAATATATTTAGTTAATTTATTACGAATTATCACTTTAAAAAGTTTTAAAATTTATATCTTTATAAAGTTAAGTAATGTAACGAAAAACGACGAAAACGACGCGCGAAATTGAAACCGAGCGAGGCCGAACACACCCGAACATACCCGGGCTATAAAAGCCCTCGCCCTTTCTTTGTCCTCCACATTTTCCAGCCACAACTCCCTCTCCTTCAAGAAATCTCGTCCACCACACCTCACCTCCCATTTCCAACTTCAAATCATCATAACTTCTTCGTTTCTCCACCAAATTCGATGATCTAGTAGTCAAAACGACCGTGGGAATGAGAGGAACATAGTAGTACAGAAGATCGGATCTGAAACGAGCTGATGTGGTCGCAGTTTTAGAGAGAAGCTATGGTTTTTGAGGGTTTTCTACTATTCACGCGAGGTAAGCTTCAAATCCGTCTTTATCATTTCAAATCAGTTAGGGTAAACACTAAAACGACTCTAGAAACATGTAGATTGTGAAGAGATGAAGAAATAGAGATTGGAATCACCGAAATCGGACCAGAAACGAGCTCAAACGAGCTGATTTTTGGGGCTGTTGCTGTTTGGTAAGTCCTCTCGAACATCAGCAGGTTTCATCCGATTTTTGAGCATCAAAAACCCCTAGGATTTGCACCAAATAGAGATAGGGATTTAAGGGACATGTTATATTGATGTTTGGGTCAGTTGGGAATCGATTTGGGGCTGGAATTTGGCAACAATCGAGCTGAACATGTGCAGCTCGTGATGCAGACCCAGTTTCACGACCTGCACCTTCACAGCCAGTTCCTTTGTATTTTTAACATAGCAAACGTTCAATTTAACTCACGAAAATTTCCAGCCTACTAGTTTAATATGTTAGAACAACTTTCATCAAGAGAAGTTTCATTGGTTCGGACTTTAAATCGGTCAAAACAGTGTCCAAAGTCAGAAGGTACTAAAGGGAGCACTGATTTTATACCAACTGTTTGGAGACTCATTTGGACGAATTAGAAAGCTTATAAATAATGGATAGAAAGCTAACATCACAAACTTGATCATGAAGCTTTAGTTTGCTCGATTTCGAGTTCCTATGATCAAGTTATGACCTATAGAAGTCGGGACAGCCTACTGCCCGATTTCCAGATTTTGGGTTAGTTTAAGAAATCTTAGGTTTTGACATGTTTTGCAAGCTACCAGCTATGTGGTATGTGTTTATGCCTAATTTCAAACAAAAATAACTATATGAACATTCAGCTATGGTGGTTTAGGTTCTTGTTACCTTTGTTTAAGTTAGGTGATTGGGTGTTAACCGATTTTTAGAACCATGGATATTAAGATTTTACTAACACCAAGACTTTCTAAACTCTTTTAACCCATAACATATGTTTTAACAATCAAGTGGGATTAAAACACTTGGGTTTTGTCAACAAAAACCATGGGTTATGATGTTAATATCGACGAGGGTATAAGTGGTTAGCTAAGTGCTAACCAAATACTAAGGCCATCGATATTAACTACTTCTAAACTAATAAATTAAGTTTACTTAGTAATTCGCATCGAGTTAATGATATGACAAGTAGCCATGAGATTTCAAAGAATTAAAGAACGAGATGAGAACTATGGGAATTCGAGAGAAATGACTAAGTATGGGATATTGACATTAGGATGCCAACATCCAATACTTAAAGTTTTTCATCAAGATTGACCATCAATTAAGGTGCTGTTTGTTTTTTAAGAGGTAAAACGTCTGCAGTCTGCGGACCACATCTGCAGCAGAAGAGGTGGACTAAAGGTCTGCAGTCTGCAGCAAGAAGACTGTTTGTTTTTTAATATCTGCAAACTGTTAAAGTAACCTGAAATTTAAATATGCTGATTTTTTTATAAACTAAAATAGTTTTTCAACATTGATATTTAAATAATATTATTACAACAGCCAAATTTTGTTCATAAAACCACAATAACATTAATTAAATCAATCATTCCATAATTGCATCATCTGCTCAGCAATTTCATCTCGTAACCCATTCATATATTCTCGATCTGATGCAGTACCATGTGCTTCAACCTCATCATCATCATCAACGTTTACATGTCTTGCATGTCTATTTCCTAAAGACACGTTTGGTTGATCGTATTGTGTAAACAATTCATCACTCAAACCCTCTTTTCTTATGAAATTATGTAGCGCAAAACATGAAATGGTAATGTTCCTTTGTGTAACCAATGGAAATGGTGCCATCCTCTTCAATATAGGGAATCGTGCTTTCAAAACACCAAAAGCACGCTCAATGACGTTTCGAAGCTTTGCATGTGCATGGTTAAATTTTTCTTTATTGTTCAATGCACGTCTTCGACGAAAATCTCCAAGCCAATACCTCACATTACGATATGGAGCCATAAATCCTCGTATGTGTGCATACGCGGCATCACAAAGATAATATTTATCTGTAAAAATAGTGACAATCAATTAGAATATTGAACAAAGATAGAAATAATAACAACCTATAACTACATACCTGGTGGTGGAAAAGGGAATGGAGCATGTGGATCTGATAATGCCTCTGATAATATTCTAGCATCATGTGCTACCCCTTCCCAACCGACCACAATAAACGTAAAAATCATGTTGAAATCACAAATTGCTAATACGTTTTGATAACACTCCCCTTTTCCCCTTCCTCTATACAAATCTTGATACTGAGCAGGGACAATTGCGTGTATCAAAGTTCCATCTAGTGCACCAACCGCTCCTTTAAAAACCCGTCTTAGCCTTCTGTTATGACCCGGAATGTTTGGATTTGGATTGAATGAAGTTGGTACGATCATATCTTTAGCAAAAAGCATCATTTTATCCAATACTTCATAAAAAAATTTATGAATTGTTTGCTTTGAGTGTTGAAATCTACGCTTTATAACCACGTACCGTTGATTATGACCGATTATCATTAAAAACATAGCCATCTTTTCCTCAACCGATACATGTTTACTATCTTGTAATGAATAATTTACTCTAAAACGTGAACAGAGTCGGACAAAAGATTCACGAGACATGCGTAGCAGTTCCTGGCATTGTTTGGGGTTTCCTTGCAATAATTCTAAAGTGTATTTATGTCCCATCATGCTCGAATCATTGTCTCGCATTCGTTTCAAACCTCTCTTCCAAAAAAAGCGAATATACAAGTACATAAGAATTACTAGAAGTAATTTCTTATCATAGTCCATTATGATCCTGTATTAATAAAAAAATCAATAACATAACAAAATTTTTCAACCATTCAAGATAACAAGCATACAACTTCATAAAAAAACCATACAAAGTTTTCAACCATTCAAGATAACAAGCAGTTTAAGGAGATGCACAAAGACCATAGTTTTCAACCAAAATATGATAAGCCGCTAGGAATAGAGGATCTACCGGGTCTAACCCTACCAACTTTAATTTATCCGAACATTCAAGAACTGTTGGACCGTCGTTTCCTTTGATCAAATATTGTAGAGCTTTTTCCATATCATTGGCTAAATCATCAGCACTGATAGATGTTGATTTTGATGTTCTCGGCCTTTTGTTTGGATTAGGCTCGGGAGACGGCTCATGGGTAGGGTCGGGGGACGGCTCACGAGTAGGTTCAAAAGATGGATCAGTAGTTTGTTCAGGAGTATTATGTTGGGAAGTGCCTGCATCATCTTCTGTGTCCATAAGCAGAAATTGTTGGACACGATGAATAGAAGATGATCCAACTATCGATGTTGTTTGGGTTGAGGACCATTTGCGATTCCCAGTGGCGGCATTACCATCAAACAAAGCTGCACAAAGGTCTGGAAAAGGCAATGTAGATGTTCTCAATGATGCAGCCTTGGGATGTCCCTAAACCCAAAGTAATAAAAGTGGTATAAGTATATTTTTATATAAATATATTAAAATTTTTTTATAGAAACATACCTTCTTAAACTGTTCCCATTCCTCATTTGTTAAGCTAAAGGTATTTGTTTGAGAGTTGTAAATGTTTCCGGTTTTGTTTTTCAAATACATCCATCGTATGTATTTGGCTTTCAGATTATCAAAGGCATTTTTCAATTGTTTTTGAGAAAAATCCATGCCAAACTTTTCCTTAAGTACTCTTCCTAATTTGTTCCATGAGTCTTTGTGCAAACTCAATCCTCTTTTACCCACGTTGTTAATCTCTTCAATACAAGTCTCTAATAAGCATTTTATCTCCTCATTCGACCATTGATGTTTCTCACCCATTTCTAGCCTAATCAACAATCAAGGTATTAAACTTAAATGCCATAATTAAGTTAACACATAACAATCAAAGTAAAGGTTTTAAAAACATGCCATATTCCAAATAATAGTCAAAGTAAAGGTTTTAAAACCTTGTATGTATATATAAAACCCAAAGAACTGTTAAAACCTAGAAACACATATTCCACATACACATTTTGTTGGAAATCAGGCCCTAGTTAACACCCTCACAATCTTCTGAAATCTTGGTTATGCATGCTTTTTCATTGTAATTAGATGCAACATTTTTTACCATTTACGAATAGATTGGTTGATTTAGAATTTGTTTACTTTTAACTGGTCAAATGGGTAAAAGAATACATGATAGCTGACAAGAAGCATGATTTGTTTTTAGTCATAGTTAACCATACAGCAGTGGTGGTTGTATATATAAATCAAACTTGTTCAACAAAAAAAATTTATGTATATATAAATCTATGAACAATAGTTACATCAAGAACTATTAAAACAAAAAAAAAAGAACAAATCCATATATACAACAACCATATCAAAACACTGATTTTGATTTCAACAAAAAAAACAGTTTGAAGAAGCAATCTAGTTGTTAACAGATCAAACTTGTTCAAAAAAAGAAGAATACCGGTGGTGCGCAGGTGGTTGCCGGTGGTGCGCCGGTGGTGCGCAGGTGGGCCGCAGGTAGGGCGCCGATGGTGCGCAGGTGGGCCGCCGGTGGTGCGCAGGTGGGCCGGAGGTGGTGCGCCGGTGGTGCGCAGGTGGGGCGCCGGTTGTGCTCCGGTGAGATGGCGGTGGTAGCAAGCTCTTTGGAAGAAGATGGAAAATTGATTTGGAAGAAGATGCCAAGATGGGGCGACGGGAAGAAATAAAAAGGGAAGAAAGAAAAAGTGAATTGATTTTAACCTAGAAGAGGTTTGAAGATGTTAGAAGTGGGTGTTCCATGTCTTCAAGAAAAAGAGGTTTCGCAGACATTTTTTAATGAAATGTCTGCGAAAAAACAAACACCCTTCATCTGCCCGTGGTCTGCAGAGTGCAGACAAAAGAGGTTTAGAAGCTCTTTTATGAAAAAACAAACAACACCTAAGTGTTCAAATGAATAAATTAGTTGATAGTCAATCTCAAGAAAGAACAAGAATCAAGTAGGGCAACAAAGAACTATCAAAGGACTTGGAATTGATCTAAATTTGGTAAACTCAAGTTCTAACACGTTTAACTTGTATTTTTCATAAGAATAACTTGTGTTTTAATAAAATAAAATGACTTATAAATTATCTTATTAAAACGTTTCAAACTAGTTTAAGTAATTTATAAGCTTAATATTTGAAATTTAAAGAGGACTTTATAAATGATAGTTTATTTAAAAGATCATGTATTTTATTAGTATAAACCTTATATAAATAGGGTTTAGTTGTGATTAACTAAGGGATAAGGGTTCATAGAGGGTATGTAACAGAGAATATTTAAGGAAAATCTTAGTAACACACTAGAAGTGTATAGGACACATAGTCGAACACCGAGACCGAAACCCTATATACGTCAACTTCAAATACTTATAGTATTCGAATCGTAATGAATCAACTCAGGTGCTAAAGATACATAGTCGACAATCAACGAGCGCGCATATCTTTTGTGGTTCATTTGCACAGCAACACAAGTGAGTTCATTGCCCCTTTTCTAAACATTTTTGTTTCCAAACGCGAGGCTGAGAAGCATGCGTAAACCTTTTCTTTAAAATATGTTTTGCGTAAATGCTTTTACTTATTGTATGTTTTATATACTTAAATGTATCCTAGACTCCTGTTTAGGTAAATTATATACAGATGTAATTAGTGAATTAATTAATTACTCTTTATGAGTAAGACAATAATTCTAAAACAAACAATTATTCTATCAAAACATTAATTCAAAGAATCCAAATTCAGTGTGTGATCAAGAAAACTAAAACTAAAGATCAAATTCAAGGAAACTAAATCCATTGTGTGTTCAAGTAAACTAAGGATCAAATTCAAAGAATCTAAATCAGTGTTGTAGCCATGGAAGTCTAAGGATCAAAATCAAGGAAATAATATCCGTGTGTGAATCAAAGAACTCATAAATTCAATAACGATCAATTTAAGGTGGATGTCAGTTGTATGCAGATCAAGACCACGTGATAACACATGAAAAGTCCCGGCATAAATAGTATACTTTTAAAGTCACGCTATATGGGCATAAATCAAACGTTGTGAATCAAAGGTATGGGATGAAACGCTTAATTATCATTAACAACAATATACTATGTGGTCCGGTATGTGGTGGGATGTCGGCTGGGGCTTGTTCCCCTACGTATGCCCTATATGTAAGCATATTTGACTGGATAGTATAGGTGGTTGTTAATAAGGTTAAGGTTGTCATTCTGACAGGTTTATTCAAATACATTTTCAAATAAAACTAAATGAACTCACCAACCATGTTTTGACTTGATCTTTTTGCATGACTTCTCAGGTGACGAACAGGTCTAACTAATAAGTTATGCTTTTGGACTAGGATGCTATTTAAAGGACCTTTTATTTTGAATTGCATACTTTTGAACATCGTTATACATATTATCTTGTATATCTTATGCAGATACAAGATAGATGGATTATGATGTTGATGATAGACTTACATTGTTAAATTATAAACTGAACGCATGTAACTTAACTTTGTAATTCTATTGTATTTAGTATTTTCTCATTATACATCATGTGCAATGTAAACAATCTGATCATCACGATTATCATTTCTGATATCGCGCATCGGGACCATTCCGCCCGACGGGACACACGATCCGGCCCGCCGGCTCGGGGTGTGACAGATTGGTATCAGAGCTATGGTTATAGAGAAATATAGGTCATTTATTTAAATGGTTTGACCTAGACTATAACCTAGGGACCCCTCATATAGAGAATGTAGGACTTAGGAATTTATTTGCATATGTTTTGGCATTCGATCATGAGTACTAACCAGTAACTCTTAGGTTGGGATCAGGATGCCACCGAGACGACAAACATCACCTCCTCCTCCTCTACAAGAGACGGATCCATCAACTGTTGCGCTGGCAACCCTGGTCACTGAACAATTGGTGGCGGTCCTCCCGGGAATAATCACCTGGATCAGGAATAGTGAGGAGTATGCTAGAAGCTTCCCACAAAACTCTGCCAGGAGGCAGGAATCGGAGGAAGGAGAACCCATCAAGAAACCTAAACATCATCTTGCGAAAAGGAGAAAAAGAACTGTGAACCACACTGAAGCTACAACAATCAGTCAAATCTTACCAGATTTGACTACAAGGGTTACTGTACACTATGAGGGAAAGGCCCCTCTCTGTTAAGCTTTTCACTACTATCATCGAGCTGAACTTCCATGCGTGCAATGCACACGCTGTGGGAAGGCGGGTCACTGGATGAAACAGTGCAGGGTACCAGTAGTCCTTATTCCCCGTCAATATGTTGGTAAGTTCCCTAAGTGTGCTAGATGTGGTTTTCACCACAGTGAGGAAAAACCTTGCAGACACTGCCTGAATTGTGGGAGGTATGGACACTGGATCCAAATGTGTCGGTTTGCTCAAAATCAGAAACAGGAACGGAATGCGAGCACCTATACTTCCTCCCAACATAACAACAACTGCTACACATGCGGAATGCTAGGACATTTCGCAAGGGACTGCCTTAGGAGAATGTCTCCAACAGACCCAGCAGTCACTGAGGAATTACTTGCTTTACCAACTCCTGGAGTACGCTCGGAGTCCGTTGATTCCATAGGTGTGTAATCTTATTTTGTGTATTGAAATTATCTAATAGTATGATAGTTAAACTGTATATTATGTCTTAGTTTAAGGATAGTAAGATAAGGAAGCCTTAGATTAATTAGCTGCCTATTAGATTAAGGAAGGAAAATGATTATTGTTTATAACTTAATTAGAAATCACCATCGTAGTTAAGGAGAAAGCTTTACAGGAATAGACCACTATTACATGTGGAAATTCGATAAAGAAACAGACTTAAGAATGAGTTAGGAAATCCTTAAATAAATGGAGAATTGGTTAGTCTTAAATCATTTAGTCTTAGTTACCCGGAATACTACGGATGGAATTTCTGAAAATTTGTTTGAGAAATTTCCTTTACACATCTGGTAGGACTTTGTGGCATGTGTATGTCTGTTATAATATGAACTTTAGATAATTATACAGATTAGCACACCATAGTTTGTAGGAAATGCTGAGTGAGTGGATAAACCGTTATTCCCAACATAGTGTTGGAAGAGAAGGCCTGAGGAGCAAAACCGCTGAAGCCAGACAAGTGAATAAAACCGTGGATTGACCAATCGCGTATACTCTCTTCCGAATACAGAACTACTGAACTTCAACATTGAAAGCTCAACAACGGAAGATTCGTAAAAGAACTACTACAGACCCCTCTTGACTTGGGAAGATAATAGTTGGACCCGATCTTCGGAAGATAATAGCTGGACCTGGATTCGTAAAAGAACTACTGCAAACCCCTCTTGACTTCGGAAGATAATAGTTGGACCCGATCTTCGGAAGATAATAGCTGGACCTGATCTTCGGAAGATAATAGCTGGACTTGATCTTCGGAAGATAATAACTGGACTTGATCTTCGAAAGGTAATAGCTGGACCAATGCTTCAAAAGAGAACCAATGCTTCGGAAGAACTAAGGACTTCTGAAGACTCATGATTCTGTGGTTGTTGACCTTGTATTAGTGGTACTCTTCTGATGAGTCAGTGTCTGTAACAGTGTCAGTTGCTTGTCGTTTTACTTCGTTGTCTTGTAACATTGTATTGGGTATTTAAACCCTAACATTCCCTGAGATAATGGAGTTACACACCAACATCATCTTACCATAGCTGGCAAAGTTGCTAAAATCTGGTGACGTATGATGTGAGTTAAATACGTGTGTAATGAGGATGATCATAATGACAGATTCATTCTTAGAGATGTGCTTAGATTCGCCACCAAGGTAAATCTATACACTTGTCATAGGGTTAATTACCATGTTTCCTTGGTAGTTATCTTAGACAGTTAGGACATACACCAGAATCTAGAAACAGATTCAGAGGTGGTTAGAATACCTAGGATTGTAATGACATGATCTGGGATACACTCTAGGTGGTCTAAGAGGTTGAGATATAACAATCCAGAAACCAAGAGTTGTGAAGACAACATGAGATGATCTTATAGGAGTAGGAAACGATAGCTATGGTTAGGTTACCAAGCTCTGATCCTATACTCCTGGTAGACACCAGAGCATATGGGTCAACGACACCTGTATGATCAAACCCGCTCTCAGTTTGCATGACAAGAAGGAACTATATTAGGGACTAAGTTATCAGATTGGGCATAACCAGAACCATGGTGTGTGAAAATCTGAAACATTTATTCTTGTAACTGATAATATCAGTTCATTTTTATGGTTGCACTAAGTCTGCATAAATTCATAGGAAATTGCAGGAAGTGTGTAAAATTCCAGAGGGTAAAATACATTATAGTAAGAGTAGGAATCCAAAGCAAGTTTAGCAAGTTGAGGAATTTGGTGAACTTACAGGTAGACTACCATTCAAATAGGAACAATTAAGACAAATGAGAGGTAGAAATTATGAAGTGGCATAATAAGTGGGTCCAAGCACCATTAGGGGGATTTGGAACCGACGCTCCCTCGTAACTATAATGCACTAGCTACTAAACTAGTGGCAAGGATATTAAGTTCAGCAGAAAATTTGTGAATGAGTAAACTATACTTAGTTTATTTGCGAATGAATGTACATAACACTTGCGAACAAGTAAACATTATTTGTGAATGAATGTGCATGGACATTTACGAACAAGTAACCAGTATTTGCGAATGAATGAGTATTTTAGAAGACACGTAAAACCGAATCAAACCCATTTCCCTGTGTGTAAAGAAAGTTGTACCTGACACTGGTTTTAAATTTCGGGACAAAATTTCTTTAACAAGGGGAGACTGTAATATCAGTGCCGGAACAGTAGTTCTGAAAAGTAGGAAAGTACTGTAGATACTGGTACTGAAAGTGTTCGTGTAATATTCTGCGATAATATTATATGAAACAACGGATGTTAACAATGTGGAAACTCAAAACGGATCAACAACATACACAAACACAATACTAATATGTCGAAACATGTTAAACTAGGACAAGATACTATGTACGAATGTTAGTTAAGATCTTACTATGTATAAACGTATGTGAGGAAATCCAAACTAAAACCATAATGGACGTCGTTAAATGAATATTAAACATACAGTATATTCGTGTGAGTGATGATTCGCATGAATATATTTTTAAGTTTAATGTTCGGAACGATATCTAATAATTAGAAAACCATATTGGAAAGTAACGTTGTCGTCGTGTTCGAGCGGGTGACGATTCGTACGAATACGCGCGAAAATGATACGATCTGATGAAACAATAAAATAAACGTTTTCGAAACCTTCAAAATAATAAAATATATTTAGTTAATTTATTACGAATTATCACTTTAAAAAGTTTTAAAATTTATATCTTTATAAAGTTAAGTAATGTAACGAAAAACGACGAAAACGACGCGCGAAATTGAAACCGAGCGAGGCCGAACACACCCGAACATACCCGGGCTATAAAAGCCCTCGCCCTTTCTTTGTCCTCCACATTTTCCAGCCACAACTCCCTCTCCTTCAAGAAATCTCGTCCACCACACCTCACCTCCCATTTCCAACTTCAAATCATCATAACTTCTTCGTTTCTCCACCAAATTCGATGATCTAGTAGTCAAAACGACCGTGGGAATGAGAGGAACATAGTAGTACAGAAGATCGGAGCTGAAACGAGCTGATGTGGTCGCAGTTTTAGAGAGAAGCTATGGTTTTTGAGGGTTTTCTACTATTCACGCGAGGTAAGCTTCAAATCCGTCTTTATCATTTCAAATCAGTTAGGGTAAACACTAAAACGACTCTAGAAACATGTAGATCGTGAAGAGATGAAGAAATAGAGATTGGAATCACCGAAATCGGACCAGAAACGAGCTCAAACGTGCTGATTTTTGGGGCTGCTGCTGTTTGGTAAGTCCTCTCGAACATCAGCAGGTTTCATCCGATTTTTGAGCATCAAAAACCCCTAGGATTTGCACCAAATAGAGATAGGGAGTTAAGGGACATGTTATATTGATGTTTGGGTCAGTTGGGAATCGATTTGGGGCTGGAATTTGGCAACAATCGAGCTAAACATGTGCAGCTCGTGATGCAGACCCAGTTTCACGACCTGCACCTTCACAGCCAGTTCCTTTCTATTTTTAACATAGCAAACGTTCAATTTAACTCACGAAAATTTCCAGCCTACTAGTTTAATATGTTAGAACAACTTTCATCAAGAGAAGTTTCATTGGTTCGGACTTTAAATCGGTCAAAACAGTGTCCAAAGTCAGAAGGTACTAAAGGGAGCACTGATTTTATACCAACTGTTTGGAGACTCATTTGGATGAATTAGAAAGCTTATAAATAATGGATAGAAAGCTAACACCTTGATCATGAAGCTTTAGTTTGCTCGATTTCGAGTTCCTATGATCAAGTTATGACCTATAGAAGTCGGGACAGCCTACTGCCCGATTTCCAGATTTTGGGTTAGTTTAAGAAATCTTAGGTTTTGACATGTTTTGCAAGCTACCAGCTATGTGGTATGTGTTTATGCCTAATTTCAAACAAAAATAACTATATGAACATTCAGCTATGGTGGTTTAGGTTCTTGTTACCTTTGTTTAAGTTAGGTGATTGGGTGTTAACCGATTTTTAGAACCATGGATATTAAGATTTTACTAACACCAAGACTTTCTAAACTCTTTTAACCCATAACATATGTTTTAACAATCAAGTGGGATTAAAACACTTGGGTTTTGTCAACAAAAACCATGGGTTATGATGTTAATATCGACGAGGGTATAAGTGGTTAGCTAAGTGCTAACCAAATACTAAGGCCATCGATATTAACTACTTCCAAACTAATAAATTAAGTTTACTTAGTAATTCGCATCGAGTTAATGATATGACAAGTAGCCATGAGATTTCAAAGAATTAAAGAACGAGATGAGAACTATGGGAATTCGAGAGAAATGACTAAGTATGGGATATTGACATTAGGATGCCAACATCCAATACTTAAAGTTTTTCATCAAGATTGACCATCAATTAAGTGTTCAAATGAATAAATTAGTTGATAGTCAATCTCAAGAAAGAACAAGAATCAAGTTGGGCATATCAAAGGACTTGGAATTGATCTAAATTTGGTTAACTCAAGTTCTAACACGTTTAACTTGTATTTTTCATAAGAATAACTTGTGTTTTAATAAAATAAAATGACTTATAAATTATCTTATTAAAACGTTTCAAACTAGTTTAAGTAATTTATAAGCTTAATATTTGAAATTTAAAGAGGACTTCATAAATGATAGTTTATTTAAAAGATCATTTATTTTTATTAGTATAAACCTTATATAAATAGGGTTTAGTTGTGATTAACTAAGGGATAAAGGTTCATAGAGGGTATGTAACAGAGAATATTTAAGGAAAATCTTAGTAACACACTAGAAGTGTATAGGACACATAGTCGAACACCGAGACCGAAACCCTATATACGTCAACTTCAAATACTTATAGTATTCGAATCGTAATGAATCAACTCAGGTGCTAAAGATACATAGTCGACAATCAACGAGCGCGCATATCTTTTGTGGTTCATTTGCACATCAACACAAGTGAGTTCATTGCCCCTTTTCTAAACATTTTTGTTTCCAAACGTGAGGCTGAGAAGCATGCGTAAACCTTTTCTTTAAAATATGCTTTGCGTAAATGCTTTTACTTATTGTATGTTTTATATACTTAAATGTATACTAGACTCCTGTCTAGGTAAATTATATACAGATGTAATTAATGAATTAATTAATTACTCTTTATGAGTAAGACAATAATTCTAAAACAAACAATTATTCTATCAAAACTCTAATTCAAAGAATCCAAATTCAGTGTGTGATCAAGAAAACTAAAACTAAAGATCAAATTCAAGGAATCTAAATCCATTGTGTGTTCAAGTAAACTAAGGATCAAATTCAAAGAATCTAAATCAGTGTTGTAGCCATGGAAGTCTAAGGATCAAAATCAAGGAAATCATATCCGTGTGTGAATCAAAGAACTCATAAATTCAATAACGATCAATTTAAGGTGGATGTCAGTTGTATGCAGATCAAGACCACGTGATAACACATGAAAAGTCCCGACATAAATAGTATACTTTTATAGTCACGCTATATGGGCATAAATCAAACGATCAAACGAATTCTAAAGAACAAAGGCGATCAAAAATCAAAGGATATCCTAAAGTTTAGCCATGTACAGTAGACCTGAAGGTCAAGCTGATATGGGCACATCATGGAAGTCCTGACACATACAGGTAGACTCATTTGGGTCAAGCCTGATATGGGCCATGTGTGAGACGATACAAACTGGACACCACCAACAACTAGGACTAACTGATTGAGTCAAATAAGGCCCAATCATCATGTTTTAGTTGCATTTAAATGTTTACTTATTCATTTAATTGAACATTTAATATCATGTTTCTACAAATACTATGGGTGATCATAAATGTGTGATAAACTCAGGAAATCAATAGAATTTCAATTTGTGGAATCAAAATCTATTTTGTCGATGGGTGAAATGAAACGCTTAATTATCATTAACAACAATATACTATGTGGTTCGATATGTGGTGGGATGTCGGTTGGGGCTTGTTCCCCTACGTATGCCCTATATATAAGCATATTTGATCAGATAGTATAGGTGGTTGTTAGTGAGGTTAAGGTTGTCATTTTGGGTGATCAAAGGTAACCATTTTCAGACAGATTAAGTATGTGATTCAGTGTATGGAATGAAACGCTTAGTTATCATTAACAACAATATATTATGTGGTTCGATACGTGGTGGGATGTCGGCTAGGGCTTGTTCCCATACGTATGCCCTATATATAAGCATAACTGGATAGTATAGGTGGTTGTTAGTGAGGTTAAGGTGGTCATTTCGAGTGATCAATGTTAACAAATTTTCAGGTTATTCAAACGTTGTGAATCAAAGATATGGGATGAAACGCTTAATTATCATTAACAACAATATACTTTGTGGTCCGGTATGTGGTGGGATGTCGGCTGGGGCTTGTTCCCCTACGTATGCCCTATATATAAGCATATTTGACTGGATAGTATAGGTGGTTGTTAATGAGGTTAAGGTTGTCATTCTGACAGGTTTATTCAAATACATTTTCAAATAAAACTACATGAACTCACCAACCATGTGTTGACTTGATCTTTTTGCATGACTTCTCAGGTGACGAACATGTCTAACTAAGAAGTTATGCTTTTGGACTAGGATGCTATTTAGAGGACCTAGTATTTTGAATTGCATACTTTTGAACATCGTTATACAGATTATCTTGTATATCTTATGCAGATACAAGATAGATGGATTATGATGTTGATGATAGACTTACATTGTTAAATTATAAACTGAACGCATGTAACTTAACTTTGTAATTCTATTTTATTTAGTATTTTCTCATTATACATCATGTGCAATGTAAACAATCTGATCATCACGATTATCATTTCCAATATTGCGCCTCGGGACCATTCCGCCCGACGAGACACACGATCCGGCCCGCCGGCTCGGGGTGTGACTGTCCCAAATTGACTCGAGTTGCAAAATGGGATTAAATTCCTGGTCTGATAAAAACCCGAACCTTTGACTAGGCATGTACAATAGCCAATTCTAACCACGAATCGCGAGTATAGGTTTCCATGCCCTATTCACACTTAAATTTGATTAATCTAGAGATTTATCTTGCACGAATCATTAATTAATTTGATCTGATAAGATTTTGTTGTATGATGTTACAGGCAATCGATTGATCAGTATGGTAGTGTACCAAGTTTGAGCAAACCCTTTTTGCCACCTGTAACCACAAGAACAACGAAGACAGTCGATCGGCATCTTTACCACACAATTCACCACTTTTATTGCTCTGTCACATACCAAACACTGAAAAAGAGTTGAATTTTGCTTGTTTCTTGTTGAAATTAGGATATTAAGCAATACTGATCAAATCATCCAAGTTATCGCATTGTATTTTTGTTTTCTGTTTCGTTACTTTGATTCTGGCTGATATGATGATGATGGCGATAGATTTTACTCGTAATCATGTGTTTATGCCACTAGTTTATTTGGAAATCTTGAAGTGTTTATGGCATTTATCTTTGGAATCATTGACGGTGGTTAATTACTTATTAATCGGAACTCAATTCAAGAAATTAAATCCGTCCGTCTTCTTCAATGCCTTGTGATTCATGATGAGCAAACACTTGTAAATGCTTTCATCGTCTCTTCATTTTTTGTTCGTTAATTTGATTCTAGAAGACATGTGATTATTACTGTTGATTTAAGAGATAAATGTTTGCCGGAAGGAGAAGGGGATGATTTGACAATTTTACCCCTCAAATGAATTGGACATGAGTTATTTAACGGAACCATTTAACATGGTTAGTGACAAAGGACATAACCAATGCAAAAATTTTAAATAGGGACATCCCTGGTAATTTTTATAATTAAATAACAAAACCAGCAAGCCGCTACATTTTTAAAGGACATAATCTATACTTTACTCTTTAAAAACCAATAT
The DNA here is from genome assembly GCA_009363875.1 of Mikania micrantha. Taxonomy (NCBI): domain Eukaryota; kingdom Viridiplantae; phylum Streptophyta; class Magnoliopsida; order Asterales; family Asteraceae; genus Mikania; species Mikania micrantha. The sequence goes on from CM018695.1 coordinate 26,316,208, forward strand.
CTTTACTAGATGGATTAGCAATTGTATAGTTACATACATTATACTAAAATTAAATATTATGAAACTTAAATCTTAATGAGCTATTTGTGTTTGCAATTAAAAACCAATATCCTACTAGATGTGTTAGCAAGTGTATAATTACATACATCATACTAAAATTAAATATCATCTACCCAGCCTAACAAATTGTTCATCTCCTTTTAAAGAGTAAGGTGTAACTGAACAGACACCGTATATGAGGAAACACGCAATTTAAGAAAACTATTTGATTCAATCGAGTGCATTTTGTTTTATGCTAGACTTGAACCCAATTTAGTACCTAAATGAAGAAAACTTAGATGGTGATTTGTCATTTATGTCGACAGGTGGTGCATATTTTGGTCTTTAGAAAACTAAAATATAAAAATCATTTTAAGCCTTTAAAATCTCATCAAAAAACCCCCAATTTGATTGATATCATGGCATTTCACGTCGCCTGCCCAATTACATGGTAATAATCTCTACTCACTCTCCAAGTTCATACACATTTATACAAATTTATATATATACGTACACATTTCCCGCTCTCTATAACCGTTTCTTCATTCTAGTCGTCGAATTTGCTACTGCTCGCTAGGGTTTCCACCGGAGCTACAGAACGATGACCGGAAAAAGGTTTTTCTGGAGGAAATTGATCGCCTGAAAGCGTTTTTGGACGATCCATGGTTGATTAAAGATGAGAAGAAAACGGTGCAGGTTCTTGTGCCGAAGGTGGTTGTTGCGCCTCATCCGGTTCAGCCGCGAATGACGGTGACTGCTAATCGTACGGCTGTTGATGGAGGTGCGGGTGAGGAGATGTTGTTGGTGCAGAATAAGAGGGCGGTGATGCAGAAGAAGGCTGCTGTTGCGTCATTCGTGGCGGAGGATTATGCTCGAAGATTTGAGTCCCGGGAGACGGTGGTAAGTTGTTTGCTTTTGAATGTTTTGGTTTGGATTTGTTCTGGAGTTTAGTCTTGATGGAATGTTTATGCGAAATATGGTGGAAATGAATGATGGGAAGGTGCTTGTTTTATTTAGGGTTGGGTTTTTTGGTGAAAGCATAATGATGTGCAGGTTTCGAACTGGCTTACAACTTTATTGATGAAATGCAATTATCTTTTATCACGTGTGTGGTATGTTCATATGAAAATTGAGCTTAGTGATGAAATGTGTGTAATAATTATGGAAGCCATTTACGAAAGGGTAACTTTGAATGAGAAATTTCATGCTGGAGTAAAGCCGCTATGGGTGTTGTTTATAGCACTAAGACCACCCGCAGCACATGAGCCGCTGGCTCAGCGGGAACACATCTTTCGGCGGGCATCCACGGGAACACCGCCCCCCCCCCCCCCTCAGCAGCCCCCGCCCAACAGCCTTCCACGGCACCCGCTCCCCGCTGCATTCTCGCTTTCTGATTGGTGCAACCCCCTTTCTTGCTTTCTGATTGGTGCCAAGATAATAGTGGGGAAGGGTTTTCAGTGGGGTAACCGCTGTGGGGTTTAAGGTTTTCAGTGGGGTGATGACGTGGCATGAAATTTCGGTGGGGAAGGATTTTCAGTGGGATGACCGCTGTGGATAGTCTAAGAAGGTTGTTTCATATGTAAAACTTGACTAACATCAGTTGTTGTGCATTATCATTTAGAGTCTCAAAAAAGGCATTTTTCTCCACCTAGCCATCTTGTGTTTCTAGTGATTGGGTTACTTGCTTTAGGCTCATTTCCATGTAAAATGGAACAGCAATATCTAATGAAAGATTATGGTTCAGTAAATTGTAAGTGCACAAGGACTTTCACCTTTTGTAATTGTTTGCTTTATTCTTAATAATTTCATTTGAGCATGATTGAGAAGATGTAAGTTGGATTATTCAAGTTACTTCCTACATGGTTTAAAAAAATTTCCCGAGGCTCTTCTTGAGGCTTACGAGTCGGCTGAGGTGCCGGAAAAAAACTTATGAGGCTTAGCCTCATGGAGGGTAGCTGGAACCTACGCCTCGTTTTGTCTGAGGCGAGGCTTTGAGGTGAGGCTTTGAGGCTTAAGCCTCACTAAACAAGCATTATTTTTTCCCTATAATATATTTTGACATATTTTGGACCCTTTTGACCCATTTGATAGAAAACACGCTAGCCACCCAAACTCGAATTAAATTAGAACACAACTTTTCTCCCAGACTTCAAATTCATACTTCATCCATTATCCCCCTAGACTTTGAACACACACTTCACCCTTCCATTCTCCCAGACTTCGAAAGCTTCCATTCTCTTGGATTTCATATTCGACAAGTTGAATATAAATTATATACACTAAGAAATTAAAAAGAGTTTATAAGGAAGACTAATCTAAAAGATAATGAGGATCTGATAGTTCGCGAGGAGGTTTTGTTTGATGATGAGTCAACCTTAGTTTTGATGAAGATGATATTAGTGGAGTTGGTAGGTCAAATAAGGAAGAAGTTAGATTTCATTATCTAGGAAAAGAAAAAAGCGTTGAAGTTAATTTGGTTGATGAAGATGATGATGAGGAATTAAATTTGGTTAATAAAAACATTAAGAATGATCGTAGCAGAAAAAGAATTTTATAATATTTAAATCTAATAACATTATTAAATTAGGTTATTGAAGTATTTTTGCTTTAATTGTTATGCTTATGGCGTTTGTTTTATGTTAAATTGCGATTTTTATGAGATGTATCTATTATTTTAATTATTTTTTAATAATGTTTCGAGGCTTACGCCTTGGTCCGCCTTGAGGCTTACTCCTCGTGAGTCTAATAGAAAGCGCCTCAAGGCTCATTTCCGTTCTTTTAAACCTTGCTTCCTAGCTAACAACATTGCTGTGGTGCCAAGCTATATGCTAAATTTTCAAGGTTGAAGGCTTTATTTAAATGGAGTTATCACTAATAAGATTTTGGTTAAACTTTGTGATAAAAAAGAGGTTTAAATGGACAAGAAAGTGCAAATCTTTAAGTTTAAATGAAACAAGAAAGTGCAATTCTTTGTCGGGAGCAGCGGCTGCAAAATTAGTATTAGTAGCGTAGATTCTATAAAAAGATATGCCGGCGTCTTTATGACAGTGGCCTTATAACTTTTTTGTTTTGTATTTGTTTATTTTTTGATGACTTTGGTTTAGGCCAGGTCATATTATTTTGCTTTTATAACTTATAACTAGCAGACAATCATTGATGATTTGATGGTCCATAGCTTTTTGACTTTGAACTTTTGGGGTAGTTTGGGACAACCGTATACAACAATGTGTTCTTTGGGCATTAATCCTTTCTTAGGTGTTTCATCATCACCACAGTGCTGCATTTCTTTATTTAATCTTTCTGAATTATTGATCAAGTTTGAATAGGTTTTTTCATTTCTTTGTAATACAAGTGAACTCAATGTGGCACACTATCTGCAGCATGGACAAAGCATACAAGGGGCCGTAAAATATTAGTTTTGCTCCCCCCCCCCCCCCCCCAATAAAAAAAAGTTCATAAACCGATCACATTTTAAAAAATTCCCATTCTCAAATTTAATACCAATCCCCTAAATTTTTTACCCTCATTTCCCTCCCTCTCATTTTTTACCCCCATTTCTCACCAATTACTTTTTTTTCTTCTTTTCCCTCAAATTCCAATTTCCAGCCCTAACCCCTAACAATCCCGTCCACGATTTCAAGCCCTCGTCGGCGGCCTCGCAGTCGGCTCCTCCCCCTTCAGGCGATCGGCGATCGTCCCTGCGTGATTGCGACCACTGATCCAAGTCCGACCAAAGCCACTGAGCATACCTGCGTGACTTCTACCACTGCCCTTCTCCCTCACCACTGCTTGACTTCTAAGTTCATCAGAATCATCGGCTCACCACTGCTAAAAAACTCTTTCCGCTTGATGCCGGCCTCCGACCTGCTTACCACTGGAGTCACCACGACACCACTACTCCTTGCCTCCTGCTAAGTTCTAATGTACTTATTTTCTGGAAGAGTTTATATGTTAATTGGTGTTGAATTTGTACTAGTTTTAGTCTATTTAGTTTAGAGTATTTAGACCTGTATCTTGCAGAATTTATATTCATATTCATTTAGTGATCTTGGTTATTTTGTTTGTTTACATTTAGGTTTTAGTGTGAATCAATATATCATGGTAGAGATTTTTAGTTTTTTAGACATTTAGGTTTTAAGTTTGAATCAATATGTAGGTTTAGGTTATTTAGACATTTAGGTTATTTTGGTTCGTTTTTTAAAAGGTGGTTGTTGATGAAGAAGAGGATGATAGAAATCAAGATAAACGTAAAAAATTATCAACTAGTGAGCGGAATTGTGATTCTTCTTCTAGGTATTCACTCGTTTAGTTTTTTTTTTCTACGCATAATGACAATTATTAGACATTTTTATTTTTATTGTTTGACCTGACTTGACCCGAATCACTGATCCGAACATTTAACCCAACTAACCTAGGCATATCGGTCGATTGCAAAAAAAAATTTTGATCACGCAAGTTTTCGCCCCCCTTCTATCGAACTTGTGAAGCTCCGTCACTGATTTGCGGTGTTTGTTTCTTGCATGTGGTATCTTTAGTTCCTATTGTTAGCTTGGTTTAAAATTGTGCGCAATTTGCGTGTAAATTGCGATGATGCGGTGATGCGGTCCATATTTCACAACGCAACTTCAGATGCGGCGTTAACCCAAGATGCGGAGATGATGCGGCGTTAGACGCATGTTGCGCTGATCGTGGATTGCGGCCAATTGCGCCGATTTTGGAAATTGAGCGGCAAAATGAGGAATTGAGCGCCGATTTAGGAAATACCTGCAATTGTGGAGTAGATGCGATGAAGGGAATGGAAGGGCTGTGTGAAGGAGAAGGGTTGTTGTGAAGGAGATGCTGCTGAAGGAGAGGAAGCGTGAAGAAGGAAAACTCTGATTTGTTTCTTTGGTAATACGCATAGGTACGACAGTAAGAACTATGGATTGGAAAATTAAAACAAAACCCTCATAATATTTACTTACTTTAAGTAAAACTTATTATATTTATTTATTTTAATATTTTATGCATTAATTTCTTGTATATTTAGAGTTAGGTTTCTGTTGGTTGTAAATAAAGCTTCTTTGGTGGTATCTTAAGCTTTCTTACTTATTTATTTTTTTATTTGAATTTCTTATATTTTTAGTGTTTAAAAGTTAAAAGGTTTAAATATTATCTATAATTAATTTTTTGGTATTTTTTAATAAAGATCGCATCACATACGTGATGCGCTCGCATCACGCAACACACATCACGCATCGGATTTTGGGACAAAACGCATCGGAGCGCATCTCGCAATTTAAAACCAAGATTGTTAGATATCTACTAATTTTGTAGAATTTCATTTTAGACCATTCTTCTATCAAGTTTTAACTAGAATGCTCTTTATATTGTATATCTTTGACCAGTCTTTGCTTTAGGGTGAGTGATATGTAATATTTTTGCATAATGCTTCTGCCTTCTCATGTCCTTCTCAGTCATAATATTTGAAAAGCATCCAACTATGGTGCTTATACTTTATAACGATATAATGTTTGAAACATTTATCAATGTAATTTCAATCCTTGAGGCTATTATTCTTGTAATCATAAATCATTGTAATCCATTTGAAGGTTCACTATTAAGATAATAGAAGAAGTTCAATCTTTTTTGGCTTTCAAGTGGACAACTTTGCTCGTTATAAAAGATAATAAATAAAAAACTAAAATTAAAAAATAATAAATAAATAAATACATAAATAAAAAGAATAAAAATGTGGCATATATGAGTCGGGGGTCTCAGCAGAAGCAGCCATTCTATTTAATTAGGATAGGGGTTTAGGTTTGTCTTCGTCCCAACCTCCCCATACCCTGTTGATTAGTGGGACTTTACTGGGTATGTTTGTTTTCAAGTGGACCCAAAAGGTTAAGACTTGATATTTTGAGTTTGTTCACTCATGTTTTATTTTGAGGTGTAATTGATATGCTTTACATAGAGCATCACTAAAGATGTTGCTGGGGAAGAGCAAGCTGTTTCTCATACCAAAGTAATGTGCCGCCTTTGCTTTTCGGGAGAAAGTGAAAGAAGCGAGAAAGCAAGGAAGATGCTATCATGCAAAAGCTGTAACAAGAAGTATCACAGGAGCTGTTTGAAAGCTTGGGCTCATGATAGGGGTAAAGTTTGTTGCGACTAATACACATCTCATATTGCTTGTCTGTACCTTGCTCTTGTTACTTGAAATCTTGATTGCAGATTTATTTCACTGGAGCTCTTGGACCTGTCCTTCATGTCGTGTATGTGAGGTTAGTTGAGGTGCTAGTTCTTAATTTAACATTTCATAAGGTGAGAAACACACACGCCTCACATGCGCATAGATGTGTATGTGCACGCGCATGTGACATATGGTGTCTAGTCTCTGGGATTTGGGTATGTATTACTTTTGTTGCTTCCTTTTCTTCAGTTAATTAAAATTTACTTTCATGGCGACCACTCTAGCCTGGTTGGGTTGCGGATACCCTCACTCTTATCCCATGAATGTAGTTTCATAAATACTTTGGAATGATTATCAAAAATCAATCTTACGTATTGATTTTGTAGTTGATACTACTAAAATTGTATGTAATAATGTTCTCTTGATTTGAGTTGAAGGCTGAAGAGTAATAAATTCAGAAAAAGAAAAATTTTGACTTTTTGAGCATATGGGGTTTGACATTTGTAAAAGGTAGCTGTATAAACTGGTTAAATCCATTTGGCAGGAAACCTTATTGTTGTGTTATATATTTTGTTTTTTTGACTTAACTAGTGACACAGGTATGCCGAAGAACTGGTGATCCAAGCAAACTCATGTTTTGCAAAAGATGTGATGGTGCATATCACTGTTATTGTCAGCACCCTCCACACAAGGTAAAAATGTGGACCTTTCTGTTCTGTTATTACAATCATGAAATGTAAGCCCCAAAACCCACACACGCATAACACGTGTTTAAAACAATAAATTTTAGGTCCTAGATTTTTCAACTTTAACCACATACTAACTAATTTATCTCAAAACATCAACATTAAACCAAGTAAAAGTTTAAGTATGTGACTTTCAAAAGACTCCATTATTACATTAACACATATACAAAACAAAGGTTTTAGTTCATCAAGTGTGTTCGATCACGAGTCCCTTAAAGATATCCAATCACGTACGCCTTCATCCTTTATTTTCACCTCAAAAACACCACATTTAAGTCACCGTTAGTTCGTTAGAACTAAGTAAACACCCCCATATCTTCCCCAAGCTCAAACAATCCTTATGGTGAAGTATGATAACAAACCAGGGTCAAAAATGACATTTTTCAGCATTTGGGCGCACTAGTAGGCGCACTAAAGAACACTTTGGGCGCATTGGGCGTCTGCAAGGAGCACTAGGCACCCAACTACAGGTCAAACCCGGTTTTTGGCACTTTTTGACACCCGAAACCTCCCCCGATCGTTTCCAACCATTCCTTTACTCCAAATGCATTCCATAACACCATAACAACATAATAATCAAGTCCCAAACATACTTTGGTGACTTAATAAAACACAACAACAAAGCGATTTACTAACTGGTCGTTTTCACCCAAAACACCAAAGAAATTTCTCAAGTTGAACAATCAAACCACTTGTGATTTACCCAACTTGATTTCACCAATTTAGAACCTTCGCACACCTTGTGAATAATCCAATTTCATGATCACACCACTTGTGATTCATAACACCAATTTAATTCAACCTCAATCTTAAATTCATACCCCTTGTGAATTATTTCATATAATTTCACCACACATATAAACAAACACCAGGTCAATTATGACCAAGCAATAAAACACCAAATCAATAATAACCAAGCAATATACCACCTATTGCATACCATTGTCAATCAACTATTATTCAATCTCCAATTCACCAAAGAGTCAATCTTCCACACATAAACATTCATATTTGCATAAAACCATAGCACATATTAATTAGAAGAGTTGGGTGACTTACCTTGTTTCAATGAGTTATCCACCACCAAAATCTCCTTTCAAGGTCATTTAGTACCACTATCGTTTCCTATTATCAGACTAACAAAGAAACAAACAAACTTACCCAGCATATTCCCACTTTTCAGTAGGGTCTGAGGGGGAAGGATGGACACAAACCTTACCCTATCCCAGTTAGGATAGAGAGGCTGCTTCGAAGGAGTCCCCGGCTCAAAGTTATCGTTTGAAGTTAATCATCCCAACACTTAAACGTTATTTTCACAAAATAAGTAAAATAACGTTAAAATTAGTGCAACTTTACTTTGGCTATCTGAGCCCACACATATATACACGATATGTGTGCACCGCAAATGGGGCTCTCTCTCCTATTATCACAGTATCACACCTATAGGTTTAATACAAGATTTGACTATAACTAGTCAAATTACACCCCCATAACCCATTATCACCAATTACACCTAGATTATAGTCAAATGACCTCCTAATCACAAAATATTCATCTTTTATGATCATAGCAACCAATTAAACTCACCCTTTCATTTTAAACCCATTCTTAGGTAAAAATTTAAGTTGTTGACATTTCATCAAACAACTTGTGTGCAGGAATTTCACCTACTCATTTCAATTGCTTCTAAACTCCAACAATCTCCCATTTTTGTTTATAATCAACCAAATTCAATAATCAACTCAATTCACCATTGTTATACAAATTTCAATGTTAGAAATCATCATATTACTATCTACTATAATCCAGCACCCGTTTTAAAACATTAATTCATCTTCCTCATGAATCTTACAAAAACCCCATTTCAATCAACTTCATCAAACTCCATGAAATGATTAAAATGTTGTTTCTGGATGATATCCATGATGATTAACAACATGTAACATCATCCAAACCTCAAATTTCGAATTTTGACCCATCAAACCCACACCCATGGGAGACCCACGAAAAGCCCATCAAAAACCCAATATTTACATACCTAAACGTAGTATGAAGCAAGAAGAACTCAAGTTTGCACTTGCATTCAAGATCAAATCACAAATAAGTCACCAATTTGATCAATCTTGAAGTTTTTTGGGCTTTCTCCTCTTCCTTTTTCTCTGTGTCGTCTCCCACACACACAAATATGTGTGAAATGTGTGTGTTTTGACCAAGTCAAGACTCTCAATCCCTCTTTTAAGTTAACTTTCAGCTAATTACAGTTTCAACCCTCCCATTACTAGTTAACTCCAACTAGTTATAATAACTAAGTTAAATTAGTTACCATCCACCATATAATTATAATTAACATCAAGTATTATTAAATCACTCATCAAATAATATTTAATATACTTAGAACTTATAAAACACCCATCAATATAAATAAAACATAATTATGCACCACTTATATTTTATTTATAATAATTCCTCAAAATGGGTCGTTACATCAAAGTGTTACCTTGATGTTTCTAATGTTTTGAGATTTTGCAGAATGTGAGTAGAGGACCTTATTTATGCCCCAAACATACAAGTTGTCACAGTTGTGCATCGACAGTCCCAGGGAATGGTTCAAGTCTCAGGTATTGCCTGCCATTTTTACCCATTAACTTATGGAATGGTTTGATTTGAATTGTGTTTTTATCTTCAACGTGTCAAATATTTTTTTTAGCTAACAGGAGAATGGTTGAACACATCAAATGGGTTGAAAGTTTCCCATAGTTTTTCTTAACGAATACAACTTCTTAAATTATCTCTATTCAAAGATTTGGAATATTGATGTATTGATTGTTTTGTAATCATTATCAACACATTACTTATTTGTTTAGAAAGCATTTTGATCCATGCTAAAAAGTTACCTATTCTAACTTGAACCTGTTTTGGACCCATTATCCAACCTGCTCAGCCTGCTTATCTTGCCCCCTTTTAGGTTGTAACAAACCCTGTGATCATTTCTCTTGACACCTGTTAGGGTTTACAAAAAGATGATTTTTACACCATGAAGACAGATTCTTCATTTACATGGTCAATATTTGATTAGTTGATACAATCTTCTCTTTTGTCTTTAGTTCCTTGTATTTTTTAGTCTATTTGATAGCTATGTTGACATAAGTTTTATCAGATTTTGTTAGCTGCAGAGGTATCTTTTACATTCTGCTAAGATTGTTACTCATTTTCAATACAATGTTTTGAAGATGGTTTCTAGGGTATACTTGCTGTGATGCTTGTGGAAGATTGTTTGTCAAGGGAAATTATTGTCCTGTTTGTCTAAAGGTAAACTTTATATTTGTTATATAAAGGAAAAAAGAAAAACATATGCTATCTATTGATGTAGATTAATTGATGGCGTAAATAACAACAGGTGTATAGAGACTCTGAATCAACACCCATGGTTTGTTGTGATATCTGTCAGCGGTGGGTGCATTGTCACTGCGATGGAATTAGGTTTGCTTTCCACCTGATTATGATCCTTTACACTTGTTGAATTTATAGATTAATAGAAACTTGCTGTATAATTTGGATAATACATTTAATATTTCTTCATTCTGTTGGGTAAATTGTTGCTGAATGAAGTGGAAAGTGTAAGATACTTTTGTAATGATAGTAAACTTAAGAAGCTACAAATGAAAATGCACATAAATAGGAACCTTGGTATTTTGTAAAAGGTTGATATTTAAGGATTTATATTTCTTCAACTATTGTAGAATTTTTATTTGTAACATTGATATGTTTTTTTCATATGCACTTGTGCATATATGGAATAATAAGTTGTTTTCTTGAGATTTCTTGTCAAGAAAACATAAAATTTCATAATGAGGAGCATATTGATAGTTGCTTGTATAATTGATTAATTATTAAATCATTTATGTGGTGAAAATAATCTACATACAAATGTATGTAGAATATTGAAATTTAGAAGAAAGAAGAAATTCATTAAATTTATATCTGGCCATGCCAAAGGATGAAAGACACCCTACTCTTTCCTTTTATTTAGCAGTACGATCTCTTATAAATTGAATTAATTCTTACAGTGATGAAAAGTATTTCCAATTTCAAGTGAATAATCACCTACAGTACATATGTGCCTCATGTCGTGGAGAATGTTACCAGGTACAAATAAAGATACAGCTACAAAATATGATAAATTTAGAGGTGGTAGTTAGAGCCAATCACTTATGAATATTTTTAAGGGTCAAATTAGTAATAAAAAGAGCGGAAAGGGTAACGTTTCAAACTTCAGACTTTAAATTCAGTTGTAGTTCTGGCCAGAACTTATTCCTAATGCTAAAATCTTCTAAAACTGCTCTGTTCAAGATTTCGATTATCACTGTAATAAGTATCGTTTTTATAATCATACAACACATAAATTAATTGTACTTTTTTTTTTGTAAATGATGGACCAAAATGTGTTCTGATCCGTTTGTTTTGTCTAGTACTTAAAGCGACCTTTTTGACCCATACTTGAGTCTTGAAACCCAAACCCACTTTGATCCATTACCTAATCCTGCTCATCTTGCCACCTCTAAGCAGAGGTGCACATGTTTTTTTTCTTAAAACCGGTTTTGGTTTAGGTCAAAGAAAGTCAAAACCTGTTCTTGGTGAATTTTATTTGGGTTTGGATTTAGTTTTTTGAGAGGGAAGTGATCAGTTTGGTTTGATTCGGTTCCGGCTTTACCTGATATTTTTACCACTTTTGACTGGTTCCGTTTGGGTTAAACTGGTTCGGGCATGGGGCTTTAGGAACTAATCTCAAACCGGAGGTTTTTTATTGTAACTGGTTTGTCTTTTTGGTCGGGTTGGAACCAAACAGGTTCTGGTTGGAGTGTTGGTTTCTGTTTAGGAAAGGAAACGGGTTTTTTTAGCACCTCTATTGCTTGGTCAATTATTTATGGTTGATTTTGACCTGTTTTGAATTTTCAGGTTAGGGATCTAGAAGATGCTGTTCAAGAGCTGTGGAGGAGGAGAGACAAAACAGACGAGGATTTAATCGCAAGCCTAAGGGCAGCCGCTGGATTACCGACTCAAGAAGAAATATTTGCTATCACGCCTTATTCTGATGACGAGGATGATGGACCCCCGTTGAAGAAAGAGTATGGCCATTCAATAAAGTTTTCTCTCAAAGGTTTAGTTGATAAATCTCCCAAAAAGAATACAAAGAAATCTGCAAACAAGTACACTCGGGAAAAACGATTTCCTGCACCGACATTTGGTAAAAACGAACATAGTGATGTTCAATCGATTGGATCAATCACGGGGGATAACAGGGATGAAGATGTGCAATCCCATAGATATGAAGAAGCTGATACCGCAAGTTTGACTGATGGTTTCCGGCCTGTTGACCAGGCACAGGCCTTAAAAGTCAAACTTCTTAACGCTGTCCCGGTGAAAACTGATCAGAAAATCTTGAGAGACAAATTGAAAAATAACAGACCACATCAGGTGGATGATACTGGAAAAGAGGGAGTTAAATCCAAGATCTGTAAGGGACCAAAGTTGGTTATACACTTGAGTGGTAGAAATAAAAATGTAGCAAATTCTCCATCAAACTCTTTCCCGGACCAAGCATTGACCACTTCCAACAGTATGTATTTTCATTTTTTTTAATAAATCTTTTATATTAGTTGAATAACGGTTGTTGAAAATATATCAAATCAAGTTACAATTTGATATGACAGGTGAAAAGGTATCTCTGGGTGACGTTCAACCTCGGGATTCACACAGGGAACTCAAGCCTTTACTGAAACTGAAATTTAAAAACCCTTATGGTGATGATCAGAGCTCTTGGGCTTCTCCCGGGGATGATGATAAGGGTTGTGTCAAGGGTCAGAGGTCTAAGCGAAAAAGACCACCACCACCAATGAAGGAAGATAAAGATACCACAGGTGAGATTTTGGATGCAAAGTGGATAATACAAAAGTTGGGAAAACATGCAATTGGAAAGATTGTAGAAGTTCATCAGCCATCCAATAATACCTGGTGAGGTTACCTTACATGCTTCTTTTTGGTTATAAACCTTGGTTTTAAAAAGCGTGAGGTGCACAAAAGCAGTAGGGTCCCGAGCCTAGGTGCTAGGTCAAATTGTCAAAACGCTGCACACTGCTTTTCCTATGCAAGACAATTATTTTTATTATATTTTTTTAACATATTTCTCATAAGTTGTTTGCCTCATTTTCCCAAAGTATAGACATAAATAAGTTTTACACATGGTTTAATATCTATATAACCTATATGTACAAATTTAACATGTGTACCATATCCTGATGCACAAATCCATTCCCTGTACAAAAAAAGTGCGCCTCAAGCTTGTTATTCATATAAAATGTGCACCTCCACCTGCACATTCTGTACAACGTATGCCTCAAGCAGTCTAAAGCACAAATCCTTGCCTAAAGCGTCACCTCACGCCTGAGACATGCATTTAAAACCCAGTACTAAACCCACCATCAAAAGGTTAAAACTGTCATTTTTCAGTCCTGGCAATCTGATTCGTCAAATTGTATTCTGCAGGCACAAGGGAACGGTAAATGAAGTCTCTGAAGACATATCTAATGTATCAGTTACTTTAGATGATGGAAATGCTATGAAAGTGGATCTTGGCAAACAAGGAATTCGTTTCGTTTCTCAGAAGCAGAGACAATGAACGAGGTAACCAACCTTTACAGTCAACCATACTTGCTGTAAATTTTTCTATAATTGTTTACGGTTCCTGGCAAGCACGTACAACACATGATAGTTTGTTCTCGATTCGATTGTTTATTAGTTATCAGATGCTTCATTTGAGTCAGTATTGTTAATTTGCCATTTATATACCTTGTCCAGGTTTATATAGATAGTCATTAACTACTAGCATCCATCATAGGTAGGTAAGGAGTGCAAAATTTAAAGGGGAAGGGACGGCAGTGGGTAAAACAATCGGGTTCCATCAGGTGCACGGCAAAAGGTTGTCGTTGTGGGTTCAATTGGTGGGTAAACAAACGGAAGAGGGGGAGAAAGAGATGTAGGCCAAGTGGGTGGGTGGGGGTTAAAAAGCGATTGGTGTAAAAATGTTGAGGGTTGGAGAGGGTTGTGCCCACTCCATCCTCTTACTACAGACCAGACAGTCGTCGACAGAAACCTTTGATGCTTGGTTCCCTTTTTGGTTCTATATGTCTTGAAAATCGAGTTTCCGGTTTAGTTATCTGTCCACCAAACCAGTCATTTGACACATTCCAATTTGGGATTGTTTTTTAGTTTATATTTTTGAAATTTTTTTCATCCCAACTTAGAAATACAAGTACTTAAAATTTTCAATAGGCATCTTATTTTCTTCATTTAGAGTATTGGTGATTAAGTGTCACTAATGTCATTATAGTTTACTTAAGACCAAATTTGAAATTAGAATAAACATTGATAAACTTGCTAAACTTTGGTAGCAAGTTGCTACAAGGCAATAGCAACTTAGTCTACTCGTAGCGAATTTGGTTACTGATAGCAGTCTTGTACATCAGTAGCAAACTTATACATTGGCAGCAAGTTGTTACTATAGATGCAGTTATGGTATAATTGTATAGTTAGCCAATGATTATAACTAATTGTAATCTCATTTTGCAAATAATTGCGACGGTTGGTTGTGATGATTCGACCCCTTTTATTTGGTCTTCGTTTTTGACATAGTTTTTCAACGATCTCTTCCCTGCCTTGGAAATTTAATCAGCATATTCATTTACAGGTACATTTAAGGCCAACAATCAAAAGTTTCACATAAGAATAGTTTTCTCAAGTCAAAAAAAAAAAAAAAAACAACAATAATAATAAAATAAAAAAGTTATCAAAGATGCCTAACATGAGGTGACTGCGTAACATTGATATTACAAATGTTGACCAAAGTTTTTTTTTTTATGAAAATGGAGTCGTGACCTTGATCCGAACGCAAGTAAACAGCAGCAATATAAAAGCTGTGTAACGGGGGATATCATGACCTAAGGCAACATAAAAGCTGTGTAATGAGATATCATGGCTAAAGGACTTCTAGCTCAGTGATACTCCTTTATTTTTAAAGAGTGGTTTTGGATTTGAGTTTTACGTTAACCAAAAGTTGTGTGATGGGATAGCATGATCAAAGGGTTTTTAACCTAATAATACCTCTTTGACTTCTCTAATAAGAGTTATTAAGTTTGAGTTTTACTTAGAGTAAAATACTATAGGTTGAGCCAAAGGTTTTTTCAATTGCGAGTTTCTTTCTTGATGGTGTGGGCTCGGTCACACCTGACTCATTTGTAGAGAGTGAATCGTTAGGCAGAGTGAGCCAAATGACTAAGTCTTAGCTAGTCAAAATAAAAAAAAAAATAGATATGATGTGATGGTGAAAATATAAATCATACTACTAATAATTGTTTTCATTAAATGATGTGTGTGAGCCTCTTAATCATTCTATCCATTATATATTCAACTTCCTTAAATGAAAATCGAATTTTGACTTGCATTTATTTATAAAATCATAAACAAAATTTAAGGATTTTTTTAGTTTTTTTTTTTAGTTTAAAAACTTTCTAATTAATTTATTATATAATGTTAAATCTTATTAATATTAACTTTTTTATTAAAAAAAATTACAATCATGTATTATGTTTTATATCAAATTATAACAAAGTTTGCTATTTATAAAATATTAATTCTATTAACAATTGATTACAAACGATAAAATGTACCCGCGCGTTGCGGCGGGACGGTATGATTAAAACTCGTGAGTTGCGTTTTTGTGTTATGAATATAAAAGCATATATGGATAGAAAACACTATTATGCACCGTGTCTTATTATTTATGAATTTTAAGGTGCGACGTGTTTACGAACTTTATTATGCTCGTTGTATAAGTGAATTAACGTGGTTAAGTACAAAAAAAAATGTATGAA
This sequence comes from Mikania micrantha, assembly GCA_009363875.1. Lineage (NCBI taxonomy): Eukaryota > Viridiplantae > Streptophyta > Magnoliopsida > Asterales > Asteraceae > Mikania > Mikania micrantha. Next base: position 26,332,089 of record CM018695.1, read on the forward strand.
GTTAGGACGAATCGGTTATAGAGGTAAAAATATAGATAACAAATAGTTAGAAAACGACACCGATATTCTTCAGTCGCTGTTGGTGTTGGTCTCATTCTTCACAATATCAGCACGTTACTATAAGTCGATATAATCCACAATTATATTTTTTTAAAACTAACAAACGAATGTTATGAGTTAAATAAAATTATATATAGGGGAGCGTTGTTAAGAAAACCACCATTTTGGAATAAAACTAAGAAAACTAATCATAATTGTTATCAATCAATTTCGTTTTTGTTTCTTGTTTTACATTTTATTTTATTATAATGTTATATTTGTTAACTAAAAGAAAAAAATTAAAAAATATATATAATTCATGTTATTATATATATGTAACTCATTGATTACAATCAGTTACATATATGTAACTTTACAGGTTACATATACGTAACTTTGTGTTATACATGTTTTTATTAAAAAAATGTTTTTGTTTATAACATTTCTAAGCTAATAATAAAAAGTTATGAATTTTTTTTAAAAAAATTGATTGTTCAGTAGGAGTTTTCTTAGTTTTCTCTAAAGTGAGGAGTTTTCTTTTAAATCTTCCCTATATATATATATATATAGAATAAAAACGAAATTTTAAAAATTTAAAAGAACAAAGTAGCATTTTATAAAGCAAGTAGTGAGTCTGGAAAGTTTTTAAAGTTATGAGAAACTTTAAACCCCAAAATTTAATGGGATGAAACATTTTACATAGTTTAAGAATAAAACATAAATTTAAAAGTAAAACCTGAAAGTTTGAAAGTTAACATATTACAAATGACAGGCGTTAACTACTCAAGCTGAAAAAATTAATTAGGAAAAAACAAATATTAAACCGTTAGTTTATATGTATAGTTTGTAAATCCAAGTTTGTTAATAGAAAGCAACAATAATTAATGCAGGAAAATAAATAAAAAAAAAAAGCGATAAAACAAAAACTTAGAAAGACTCGAACATGGGTGGACTGCAGGGAAGTCAATTGCATTAACCACTAAGGCACAAAGATACCTTATGTTTACTATCAACTCAAAATGTATAAACGTTAAAAAAAAAAAAAGAAAAAAAACAACGCCCACCACCACCGGCATTCATAATTAAGATATATATAATTAATAGCAACTTAGTTTTTAAAATTAATAATATAAACTTAATACACTAACAAATTTCTTAATTTCAAATAAAATAACAAATGTGATATACAAAAAAGTGTTTAAAGATTTATAAATTGGAATTATACTTTACCTTTATGTTGTTTTATATAAGAAAATTCATTCAATTAGATAATTTTAAGAAAACATTATAAAATTACATAATTTTTATTTGTAAACTTGTCTAATACACGAGTCTATAACCTAGTTATATTTTTATTATTTCCTTTTGAACAAATGTTAAAAGATCTCAGACGAAAAATCATGGTTTCTATTGTTTAAAATTATTTTGTGATCCTTTATTTATATGACCCATTAATGATTCATGAAAATATATGTTTTTTGTACTTGAATGAAATTGTGAATTCATATATAAATCTTTTTAAGTAATCAAATAACTTCGATAAGATCAGACCAAATCTTAGATCTGTTTTTTTAACCTTTATTATACATGAACATGATTATGTTCTTTTATTTATATGTGTTGTCACACTCCCGCCGATGGTGGAATCACGGGAATGTGACAGTTCGTACGTTAGAGCATACTAGTTTAATAAAACATCTATTAGTATTTTATTTAATGTACTGTAACGTACGTACGTCAAAGTTCGTCTAAATAAATGGGTTATAGAGGTTCTAGTGTTTATCATTTCACGACCTCACAACCAAAACCAACCAAACAACATAAGAAGTCCCAAAGTCTCATGACAAACAAACTAGGGGCAGAAATACACCCCGATAAATAAACATTATTCAAAAACATGGAATAACAACTTCAACGCTGGTCTTGCTATGAAGCATGTCCACTAAGAGTCATAGCCTGAAACACACTTAGAAGTCAACTTCGAAAATTGGTGAGTTTACATGTTTTGACTCAATAAAAATATATAAATATGTGTGCGCATGTTGTTATGCCAAGTATATCATATAACAATTGAAATGAATGTAAATAACATGAGCTCATAATCTAGCTACTGATTTGTCTACCCAGAAACAAATGCACACAACACTTGTCAAATAATCCATAATGGATATCGTAACATAAAAACTTATGCGGAGTATATTGTGACACCCGGCAATTTCAGGTAAATTACGACTCTTACATTCTTTACATTTCACATTCATACTTGTAGCATTTCATTTAATTATGTTAATTAGATGAGTTGAACACAAACGACTACTAAACGATAGTTCGAGGAACTATCGAATCGTACATTGCATTGCACATTGGTTTTGGAAACCAAGTGTGGCAAACACAACACTAACACAAAACAATCATTCGGGGAATTATTGAATTGTGCATGACACGTTGATTAGGATTAATCAAGCGTGCAAACACTTCGTAAGACACGAACACAAACTATCGAAGATAATTCGAGGAATTATCGAAACACACACACGAGTCTCACGAACGTTGGTGATCAGTCAAACTTATATGTTATTACATGATTATGTGCTAAACATGCATTAGATGCATTAGATAAACGTTAGGAATCGAGTACGAGTGAAATCGTATCATCGAAATAAAAAAAAACAAGGTAATGGACTCATCGCGGTACGCGAAGCCCCCTGGCGAAAGGCTTCGTGGTACGCGAAGCAAACCGGGAGTCGAGACTCCCGAATTCCATCGCGTTACGCGAAGAAAACTTCTGATCGGCCTTCGCGGTACGCAAAGGCCATGCAAATTAAATTTTTTTTATAAATCAATCGCATTCACCTCCTATCCGATCTTTAACCATTTTCTTCAAACAACCTCGGCTATACTCGACCAAAACCCACTGATATCAACCTCAGATCCCCCTGGAAACATCCTTGAAGTTATCCCTTTCATTGGTGGGTCATTTGGAGCCTTTGAAGCACAAGGAAGGTCTTGGAAACCATCGAAAAGCTTGGAGCAACCATCAAACCACTGGAACTTCATCATCAGTAACCATCTCCACTGAATCTTGTCATCTAAGGTAGTTTTGAACGTTTTCCTAGTGTTAGATCGTACATGCAAGGGCTAAACCCACATGCAACTCCTTACGGTTATTATGCTCAAATTTGTTGGTGATTTGATGAGTTGTTGTTGTAGATTTACTGATTTTAGTATTTAGAAATGTTAGATTTGAGTTTCGGTTAAGTTATGATTGATTTGGCGATGAGTTGGGCAAACTTGCCATAAAAGGAAACTTTTATGTGCAAGTCTTGGATTTGTGATGATCTAGACATGTTAGACATGTCTAGCTGTTGTTAAATGTGTATTGGAATGTTTAGAAACACATTTGGATGTTTGATTTTGTCAAAAACATGGGTTTGAATAAACTTGCTATTTATGGAAACTTTTAAAAATCAAAAGAAGGCTTTTGATGTTTTAAGGCATTTTGATGAACTTTAAGTATTGGGATATGCTTAAAAATGATTTCTAAGCATATTGGAAACTTCGATTTGTGAAAAAGAGCTTTTAAACAAATACTTACTATTTTAGGAAACTTTATTTGGGTAAAACGGCATAAATGGTGATTTATGCGCAAGCGACATGTTTTAAGAGTTTAAACGTGTTTTACAATCATATTAGGAGTTATTAACTTGATGAAATGGGATTTCATAACCACACCTTCCTAAATTGGAAACTTTCTAAAAATGGTAACTTATGTAATTAGAGTCATAGGATGCATTTTGGTGTCTTATGTGCATTAAGGCACATAAACACAACAATCGTGTCACCAACGATTCGTTGAGTCTCACTAGTCAACACACACACTCGGTTGAGAACACCGACACTTGGAGTTGTATGGATTACAACACACCACAAAACACATACTCACACCTATATGGTTATAGGTGCATACTAGCAGGTGCTAGCTTTCGCAGACACGAGCACACAAACACATACCGGAACTGCTAACCAGGTGAGTTCACGGCCCCTTTTTACATTTTCTACCTTTGGGGGAGAAAACATTGCATACAACTATTTTGAACAACACACACTTTTTGGTTACTTTTGTACATGCTAATATCGTATATGCATATGTGTGGCATTCATCCACAAAACTGATAAGTCCTCATTAAACACACCTCGAACCGTTAATAGCGCATTGCGCTTAGCGTGGTAATTCTGAATAGTACTATTTGGGTCTGACAAGCCCCACTGTTGCGAGCCGTATGGCCACCCCAACTGGAGGTCGGAACAGTGCATAATTGACCAAACGACATTGCCTTATCTTGGATGGGTATGGCGGGAGGCAGCATGTTAGCTTCGGTTGCGAACCCGCATATGGTATAACACATATTGACTAGCTATCAATTGATATTGCACTGTATTGAAAAGTAGACCTGCAACATTTACTTTAAACATTTTGATGTTTACTGCTGATTACAAACCTGTGCTGTCACCAACCTTTGTGTTGACTCTTTTACTCGCATGTTTTCTCAGGTAACTAAGGCACGCACTTGAGGATAGGATGCTAGGATGGAGTCCCATGCATCGATATTATTGTCTTAGGATTTGAGAAAAACTATCATTTTGTTTTATTGTATTGTACACAATTTAAATCGCTTCCGCACTATTTCTTAAATGTTGTTTTGAAAACTAATTTAGTTAACGTTTCCGTTATTTATGAATGTTAAATCTGTTTTGATAACCTACACTTACTTCCGCAACTCTGATTTTACAAAATGTTTTATCCAAGTATTTGGGTGTATGCATACAAACAGACATGTAGGTCTCGCAAGTTGTGTGACCGGAGACTGCGATCCTGACAATCTGATGTTGCTCGCGCCTCAGAAGGGACAGGATTTCTCGGGGTGCGACAGATTGGTATCAGAGACTCCGGTTATTGTGAATTAGGTTTGCATTTAGTGAACTTAGTCTATAACCACTAGTCTCCACACAACACTTAGTGCTTAGTATTGTGATGCTTACACACATGCCACATCTTTTATGCATTACGTTCATCACCACACGTGACTACTCATGATGGGGAGAGCCGATAGCTCTACATGTTTTCTACAGTACCTACTGCACACACTACATTAGTCATTAGTCATACACTAACACTTATTCTTGCTATGAGGATCATGGCTAGAAGACGTGGAGGACGCAGGAATGCAGGCGGACGTGGAAACATCAACCTGACGCAAGTTGAGTTAAACGCCCTCATCAACGAATGGGTTGAGGAGGTACTTGCTGCACGGGAAGCTGCCCGTAATCAAAACCCACTGAACCAAGTTGATGAATCTGTTCATATTAACCTTGCACCACAATCACTCGTTTCCAATTCAACACGTTTACCCGATACTTAACCCAAACTCTACTCTTTGCATATCTCAGGAGCAAATCCTAACCCTCCCCTCTGCACGTTCAAGATGTTCCTGGATTGCAAACCCCATTTATTCAGCGGCACTGAGGGAGCTGTTGGACTGTTACGTTGGATTGAGAAGGCGGAACAGCTTTCGCCATGAGCAACTGCAGGAATGAGGACAGGGTCAAGTTCGCTACAGGGACATTTGAGGGAGCTGCCCTCAATTGGTGGAATGCCAACGTGCAAAACTTAGGGCTCGATGCAGCCAACGCCCTACCTTGGGATTATTTTAAGCGAATGTTGAACCGCGAATACTGCCCTCGTGGTGAAGTGCAGAAACTTGAGACTGAGTTTCGGAACCATAAGATGATTGGTTCCGAGGTTGAGGCTTACACTGCCAGGTCTTATGAGCTGGAAAATCTGTGCCCAGAAATGGCAACCCCACCCTTCAAACATATAGAGAAGTACATTGATGGTCTACCACCTCAAATTCAGGGCATGGTACTCTCTGCTGATCCCATCACAATGCAACAAGCCGTGCGGCTAACTCATAAGCTCACTGACTCGTCTGTTGCACAAGGACTCTTACCACCACGTGGTGCTGTGACCACAACCAATGACAAGAACAAACGAAAATGGGATGACACCCTGAGCAAGACTTCCACTCTCCAACCACCACCACAACAGCGCAAGTTTGGATCGACCCAAGCTTATGCACCACCCATCCCAACCACTCAAAACCAAGGGGGCTATGCAGGAAAACAACCCAAATGCCACAAGTGCAACTTCCATCATGCACAGGGTCAGTGTGGCCGTTTTCAATTCCAGCGATGCGGAAAAGGGGGACATGCAGCCAAAGACTGCAGGGGTGAGCTAATGACAAAGACCCCACAGCCACAACAACAGCAACAACTTGAAGCACCAAAGGGTTGCTTCGAATGTGGCAAACCAGGGCATTTCAAGAAGGACTGCCCACACCTAAAAAACAACAACAACCACCAACAGAACAACAACAATGGGAACAATGGCACGAGGGGACGGGCCTTCGTGATTGGAGCCAAGGAGGCTAGAAGGGACCCCAACCTTGCAACCGGTATGTATCTCTTGAACGATAATTATGCTTCTGTATTATCTGATACTGGAGCTGAGAAAAGCTTTATATCTAAGGATTTTAGTGAGATACTTGCCATTACCCCAACACCCTTAGATGTTGACTATACAGTAGAGCTAGCTGATGGTAAATTAATTGTGACTAAGCACATTCTGAGAGAATGCACTTTAGAGCTAGCAGGCCATAAGTTTAAGATTGACCTCATGCCAGTCACACTAGGCAGTTTTGATGTCGTAGTGGGCATGGATTGGTTGTCTGAAAACCAGGCTGAAATCATTTGCCACGACAAGGTTGTGCGCATACCTCTCCCTGGCGGAGAAACTCTAGACATCAAAGGCGAAAGGAGTGACACTCCTCTGAACATCATCTCGTGCATGAAAGCTCACAAATGCTTACGAAAGGGATACACAGCCATTCTGGCGCTTATCACCGACAAGACTGAAGAGGAGAAAAGAATAGAAAACATCCCAGTCGTATGCGACTATTCCGACGTATTTCCTGAGGATCTACCAGGACTACCACCACCTCGACAAGTGGAGTTCCGCATAGACCTCGTGCCGGGCAGCGCCTATTGCACGAGCACCATATCGACTTGCACCTTTCGAGATACAGGAACTGTCCAATCAACTCCAAGAGCTGTTAGACAAGGGTTTCATCAGACCAAGCTTCTCACCCTGGGGAGCTTCGGTCTTATTCGTGAAGAAGAAGGATGGCACGTTCCGTATGTGCATTGACTATCGGGAATTAAACAAAGTGACAATCAAGAACCGTTACCCCTTACCCCGCATTGACGATTTGTTCGACCAACTGCAAGGATCAAGTTACTACTCTAAGATCGATCTGCGATCTGGGTACCATCAGTTGAGGATTCAGGAGGAAGATATACCCAAGACTGCATTTCGCACTCGGTATGGCCATTACGAGTTTTTGGTTATGCCTTTTGGGCTGACAAATGCACCTGCAGTATTCATGGATCTCATGAATAGAGTGTGCAAACCATACCTTGACAAGTTTATCATTGTCTTTGTAGATGATATTCTCATCTACTCCAAAACCCAGGAAGAACACAAAGAGCATCTTCAATTGGCTCTTGAATTGCTACGACAAGAGAAGCTGTACGCTAAACTCTCCAAATGCGACTTCTGGATTCGAGAAGTCCAATTTTTGGGTCATGTTGTCAATGAACAAGGGATTCATGTGGATAAATCTAAGATAGAGGCAATCAAGAACTGGGAAGCACCAAAGACTCCAACTGAGGTGTGACAATTCCTAGGATTGGCCGGCTATTATCGACGATTTATCGAAGGATTTTCAAAGATAGCCCAACCCCTTACAGCCTTAACCCATAAGGACAAGAAGTATCTCTAGACTGACCAACAGGAAGCTGCATTCCAACTTCTCAAGCAGAAGCTCTGTAGTGCACCTATCTTATCACTTCCTGATGGAACGGACGACTTCGTAGTATACTGTGATGCCTCAATACAAGGACTCGGCTGCGTGCTGATGCAACGAGACAAGGTGATCGTATATGCTTCCCGACAACTGAAAGTCCACGAGAAGAACTACACCACCCACGACTTGGAACTTGGAGCCGTGGTATTTGCACTCAAGATCTGGAGACACTACCTGTATGGTACAAAGTGTCCATATACACTAATCACAAGAGTCTCCAACACGTATTCGAGCAGAAGGAACTTAACATGCGACAACGTCGCTGGCTCGAACTCCTAAACGACTACGAGTGTGCTATCAAGTATCATCCGGGGAAAGCCAATGTAGTGGCCGATGCCCTAAGCCGGAAAAACACCTCGAAACCCAAAAGGGTACGAGCTTTACAGCAATTACCATCCATCCCAATCTCCCTGAGCAGATACGTAATGCCCAAGTTGAGGCACTTAAGGCAGAACACCTAGTGGCCGAATCACTAAGGGGAATGGAAAAACAACTAGAAGTCAAAGCCGATGGCTTACATTATTTCATGGAACGCGTCTGGGTTCCACATCACAGAAACTTACGAGACCTTGTGATGGACGAGGCTCACAAATCCCGATATTCCATTCACCCTGGATCTGATAAGATGTATCATGATCTGAAGACACTTTACTGGTGGCCACACATGAAAGCCGACATTGCCACCTATGTGGGCAAATGCTTGACTTGTGCCAAAGTCAAGATCGAGTACCAAAAACCATCTGGATTACTCACACAACCTGAAATCCCCATGTGGAAGTGGGAACAAATATCCATGGATTTCATCACCAAATTACCCCGTACTCCTAGTGGATGTGACACTATCTGGGTAATTGTGGACAGACTGACTAAGTCAGCACATTTCCTTGCGATCAAAGAAAATGACAAGATGGAAAATCTAGCCAAAATCTATGTCAAGGAAGTAGTCTAGCGTCATGGGGTGCCAATCTCCATCATTTCAGATCGAGACGCCATATTCACTTCTAACTTCTGGAAATCATTGCAAAAATCGCTTGGCATGCGGTTGGATATGAGTACAGCATACCACCCACAAACCGATGGCCAGAGCGAACGCACTATACAAACTCTCGAAGATATGCTACGAGCATGCGTAGTAGACTTCGACAACAGCTGGGAAACTCACTTACCGTTGGTGGAGTTTTCCTACAACAACAGCTACCACACCAGCATCAAGGCAGTGCCTTTTGAGGCACTCTATGGCAGAAAATGCCGATCACCCATCTGCTGGGCGGAAGTGGGCGACAGTCAGCTCACTGGCCCAGAACTTGTGCATGAAACGACGGAGAAAATCGTACAAATCAGAAACCGCATGGCAGCAGCTCGTGATCGTCAAAAGAGCTATGCCGACAAACGCCAGAAACCTCTGGAATTTCAGGTTGGAGATAAAGTCCTTTTGAAAGTTTCGCCATCGAAAGGCGCCATTCGTTTCGGTAAACGAGGCAAACTCAACCCACGGTATATTGGACCTTTCGAGATCCTGAAAAGGATTGGTCCGGTGGCATACCAACTCAACTTACCAGCCGAACTCGACGGAGTTCACAACGTGTTTCACGTCTCAAACTTGAAAAAGTGTCTATCTGACGAAACACTTGTAGTCCCTTGGATGAGATCCAGGTGGATGAACACCTACGGTTCGTGGAAGATCCGGTAGAAATCATGGACCGCGAGGTCAAACAACTCAAACAGAGTAAGGTTCCAATTGTTAAAGTCCGATGGAACTCGAAACGCGGACCTGAATTCACATGGGAGCGTGAAGATCAGATGATGCGCAAATATCCCCATCTATTCAAGCAGACAACGTCGAACGTCGACAACAACGAATAAATTTCGGGACGAAATTCCTTTCAATAAGGGGATGATGTGACAACCGGAAAATTTTTGTTTCTCAAACACTTTTGCTTCTCAAACACTACCAACAACAACCAAATTTCGGGATGAAATTTCTTTCAACAAGGGGATGATGTGACACCCGGCAATTTCAGGTAAATTGCGACTCTTACATTCTTTACATTTCACATTCATACTTGTTGCATTTCATTTAATTATGTTAATTAGATGAGTTGAACACAAACGACTACAAAACGATAGTTCGAGGAACTATCGAATCATACATTGCATTGCACATTGGTTTTGGAAACCAAGTGTCGCTAACACAACACTAACACAAAACAATAATTCGGGGAATTATTGAATTGTGCATGACACGTTGATTAGGATTAATCAAGCATGCAAACACTTCGTAAGACACGAACACAAACTATCGAAGATAATTCGAGGAATTATCGAAACACACACACGAGTCTCACGAACGTTGGTGATCAGTCAAACTTATATGTTATTACATGATTATGTGCTAAACATGCATTAGATGCATTGGATAAACGTTAGGAATCGAGTACGAGCGAAATCGTATCATCGAAATAAAAAAAAACAAGGTAATGGACTCGTCGCGGTACGCGAAGCCCCCTGGTGAAAGGCTTCGCGGTACGCGAAGCAAACCGGGAGTCGAGACTCCCGAATTCCATCGCGTTACGCGAAGAAAAATTATGATCGGCCTTCACGGTACGCGAAGGCCATGAAGATCAAGTTTTTTTATAAATCAATCCCATTCACCTCCTATCCGATCTTTAACCATTTTCTTCGAACAACCTCGGCTATACTCGACCAAAACCCACTGATATCAACCTCAGATCCCCCTGGAAACGTCTTTGAAGCTATCCCTTTCATTGGTGGGTCATTTGGAGCCTTTGAAGCACAAGGAAGGTCTTGGAAGCCATCGAAAAGCTTGGAGCAACCATCAAACCACTGGAACTTCATCATCAGTAACCATCTCCACTGAATCTTGTCATCTAAGGTAGTTTTGAACGTTTTCCTAGTGTTAGATCGTACATGCAAGGGCTAAAAACCCACATGCAACTCCTTACGGTTATTGTGCTCAAATTTGTTGGTGATTTGATGAGTTGTTGTTGTAGATTTACTGATTTTAGTATTTAGAAATGTTAGATTTGAGTTTCGGTTAAGTTATGATTGATTTGGCGAAAATTTGGGCAAACATGCCATAAAAGGAAACTTTTATGTGCAAGTCTTGGATTTGTGATGATCTAGACATGTTAGACATGTCTAGATGTTGTTAAATGTGTATTGGAATGTTTAGAAACACATTTGGATGTTTGATTTTGTCAAAAACATGGGTTTGAATAAACTTGCTATTTATGGAAACTTTTAAATATCAAAAGAGGGCTTTTGATGTTTTAAGGCATTTTGATGAACTTTAAGTATTGGGATATGCTTAAAAATGATTTCTAAGCATATTGGAAACTTCGATTTGTGAAAACGAGCTTTTAAACAAATACTTACTATTTTAGGAAACTTTATTTGGGTAAAACGACATAAATGGTGATTTATGCGCAAGCGACATGTTTTAAGAGTTTAAACGTGTTTTACAATCATATTAGGAGTTATTAACTTGATGAAATGGGATTTCATAACGACACCTTCCTAAATTGGAAACTTTTTAAAAATGGTAACTTATGTATTTCTCCCCCTAAAAACTAAAACACAAAACAACAAAATTTAAAATATCTGATGTTAATTCATTAAAAATTGATTATGAAGGAAGTTGATTTAAAATAACCTCACCCATGACCCAAATACCATTTTAATTTGAGTAAATACTCAAAACGGTTTTTATTAAAAGCCTTGGTGAGAAGGTCTGCTCTTTGCTCATTGGTATGTATCTTCACCACATCAATAAGTTTCTTTTCATAACAATCGCGTATGAAATGAAACCTAATATCAATGTGTTTGGATCGTAAATGATACACAGGATTCTTTGTTATAGCAATAGCAGCCTCATTATCAACATGAATTGGGGTTGTCAGAAAATTCAAACCATAGTCTCTCATCTGTTGTTGTATCCACAAAACTTGTGAACAGCAACTGGCAGCCGCTACATACTCAGCCTCACAGGTCGAAGTAGCAACAGATGTTTGCTTTTTACACTGCTAAGAAACTAAACGCTCCCCCAAAAATTGTGCACCTCCAGTTGTGGATTTCGCATCTGTCTTACATCCTCCATAGTAAGAGTCACTATAAGCATTGAAAGAAAAATTATCATCCTTAGGATACCACAGACCGGTGTATGGTGTACCCTTTAGATAACGAAGAATTCTCTTGACTGCAATCAGATGTGATACTTTAGGTTTTGATTGATATCGAGCACAGATACTTGTATCAAATACAATATCTGGTCTTGAGGCAGTCAGATACATCAAACTTCCAATAATTCATTGATAAAGAGTAGGATCAATGATCTCCCCCTTAATATCAGGCTCAATCCCGTGATTAGGCTGAATGGGCGTGGAAATTGGTTTTGAATCAAGCACGCTAAACCGTTTTAGCACATCTTGAATGTATTTTGTCTGATGAATAAAAATTCCAACATCAGTTTGATCAATTTGTGAACCCAATAAAAACTTGATGTCTGACATGGCACTCATTTCAAATTTCTCAATCATCACCTCTTTAAACTCCAAACATAGTTGTTCATCGGTAGATCCAAAGATATTATCATCTACATAGATCTGAACAAGAATAATATCCTTGTCCTTTTCCCGATAAAACAAAGTTTTGTCAATCTGACCCCTATTGAACCCGTGTTCAATAAGGTGAGTCGATAATGTCTCATACCAGTCACGCGGAGCCTGATGAAGACCATACAGTGCTTTGTCCAAGAGGTAAACCTGATCCCGGTGGATAGGATCCTCCGTTTTTTTATCAATTTAAATCTTTACTAAAAAAACTTATTTGATTGAATTGACTTGTTCAATCTCGACGATTGAATATAAATAGGCTATTATGAGTTCGAGCAAGCCGCTATGGTGAAATCGGTAGACACGCTGCTCTTAGGAAGCAGTGTTAGAGCATCTCGGTTCGAGTCCGAGTGGTGGCATGCACTCCATGTTCTGAGAAATATTTACCATCCGAAAAGAGGAAAAAACGGAGTCTTTGTTTAAAGAAATGCGTTGAGAAAGGGCAGATGTATAGAACTTTTCAACGAGATAGTGCTTTTTCAACTCTCTCAAAATGGAATCTATTCCAAACATATATGCCATGGTTCCTTACTTCGACAGGGTAAGTAAACAATTCAATTGGATTCGGTTGGACGGTACTAACAAAATCGTGTGCTAACTCCCATTTCTTATCGAATTAACCGATCAACTTGTCATTGGACATACTTAGATTTATTAGATTTGTTGTTAAAATATCGGTATTAAACCCGAAACTCCCGGCGGATGGCCAGTGGCCCAAAGAAACGAAAGAATCGGTTGTAAGACCATAATGAAAACACAATTTTTGTTTTTCTTCTAGGCGAATACGATATTGGGATTTTTTCCCGGAACGCGATTGGTTTCTGAGATCATTTCCAACTCTGGGCCTTTTATTAGTTAGCCCTGGTAAAGCCCCCAGGCGACGTATTTTTTTGAAACGAGGACCTCGGTAACGCGACATAAAGACTCCTTATTATTTCTATTTCATTATTAATTCTTATTGATGAAATTTCATTCTACAGAATAAACCTAAACTAAAAATGAACTAAATTCTAAATCAAGCCCGGTGGCTGACAAACATACACCGTTTCCTTCAAAGAACCATACAGAAATGCAGACTTGACATCCAAATGAAAAACTTTGAATTTCTTGTGAGCAGCAAAAGCAAGAAAAAGTCTAATTGCATCTAACCGCGCCACAGGTGCAAACACTTCATCGTAATCAAATCCTTCAACTTGTTTGAAACCTTGAACCACTAAACGAGCTTTGTTACGAACAATTACGCCTCGATCATCTCGTTTGCATCTTAGTACCCATCTAGTACCAATTTTCTTCTCTCCTTTTGGCAAATCAATCGAATTCCAAACCCCCAACTTCATAAACTGATTTAACTCTTCTTGCATAGCCTCCACCCAGGCAGGCTCACGCAACGCTTCAGTCACAGTACTTGGCTCTATCTGTGAAATAAATGCAGAATGCATCCAGAGCTCTTTACTGCCATGAGTTCTTTCTAACTCCACATACAAACTCTCCTCATTTGTGACTTGATGTCGTGTCTGTACTCCAGCAGATGGATTTCCAATGATCTGATCAATAGGATAAAATACATGAACTATAGTGACAGGCACCTGCGGAACACCCATATTATGATCAAGATTTGTAATATTCTGATCAATATCTTGATCATGAGAAATAGCATCTTCAAAAACATCATGATCATCATCAGATGACCAATCATCATTAATTACTTCTGAAACACCTTCCTCATGTGGATTATAATTACCATCTTCAGAATGAGGAGAAATACCTTGATCTTTAGAATTCTGCAAATCATATAACACTTGTAAGGTTATTTCATCATCAGAAACATTTGGAGACAAATTAAAAGACTCAAACAGTTTATCATAATCAAAAAGCCAATCTAGTCCTTTTCCGTCTGGTATAGGTGTATGTCTTTGAATATCCACATGATACCATAATTCCACAACACCCGTACGTTTATTAAACACACGTTTGTTAGGAAGACTATAGCCAAGAAAGAAACCCTCTTCAACTTTAGAATTGAATTTTGAATATTTCTTTTGCATGGTACAAGGAGCCCCAAAAGGTTCCATGTGTTCCATATTAGGTTTTCGATTTTGAAGCAATTCATAACATGTTTTAATGTGTCTTTTAACAATTAACACTCTGTTAAGAGTAAAACAAGCTGTAGCCACAACTTCATTCCAGAATGTAATGGGAAGTTTAGAATCAGCAAGCATTGTTCTCACAGACTCAATCAACGTTATGTTCTTTCTTTCAGCTACACCATTCATCTGAGGCTCATACGGTGCACTGAATTGCTGCTGAATGCCTTTGGAATTACAAAATTCCTCCATTTGGTGATTCTTAAACAAAGTCCCATTATCTGATCTTACTCGTCTCACTTTCAACGTATACAATGTCTCCAACCTATTAATTAACAACACAAAGTTTTCATAAGTATCTGATTTATGCTTTAAAAACATGACCCATGAAAATCTAGAAAAGTCATCAGTCACCACAAAACAATACGATTCACCACCTATACTTTTCACATTGATAGGTCCAAACAAATCCATGTGAAGAAGTTCAAGTGGCTTATCAATAGAAAACATTGTCTTTGTTTTGTGTGACATCCTTTTCTGTGTACCCTTTTTGCATGACACACACACATCAGGAAGCTTAAAATGTTTAACCGGTACACCCTCAACTAAATGATTGTGTACAAGATGATTCATCTTCCTAATATGAATATGTCCCATCCTTCTATGCCAAGAACGTGTATCTTGCTCAGTTGCTTTAGACACCAGACATGTCTCCACTTTATTCACCGTCTCCGCCTTTGCCATGTCAAGTACATACAAATCCTTGCTTCGATCAGCAGTCATTAGAATCCACTCCTCAGGAATATGAAATCTTTGCTTAAGTACATAACACCTGTCTTTATCAAACATCACTTTGTATCCTTTGTCACAAATCTGTGAAACACTTAACAAATTGTTAGTTAATTCTTTAAAGAAATTAACATTATCAATTGAAACCTTTCATTCGTCAAACTTCCCAACCCAGTAATTTGACCTCCTTTGTCTCCTGCAAAGTTCACATAACTTCTTTTGATTTGCTTGAAATCCTTCAACAAATTCAACTCTCCAGTGATCACTTGAAGAACCATCTTCACAGTGATCACCCTTTTTCCCGAAAATTTGATCACCTGACCTGTTTTTCAATTTCCAAAATGATTTTGACTTAAAAGAAGGTTTTGAAAATGATTTAGAAGATGCCTTGTCAAAAGAATCATCATCAGATGATATCACAAGTTTGACAAGTGTCACACTCCCAAAATCCCACTCGTGGTGTCAGTCCACGTGGGTGTGACGTGGCCATAATCACAGCTCCTGGTCATATAGAACAACTCTATATGCGTTTCAAATACACAGTTTGACATATCAGTAACAAAATAGTTTGCAGCGGAAAGTATAGTATCATAGCAGCGGAAATATTATAAGTTTAATAAATGCAGCGGAAATACAATTTTTAAACACTACGATGTTTAATACATAACAAAGTTAAAATTGTTTGAACGAAGGACATAAATAAATGCATGCGGGTCCTATGCTCAGAGTTTCACGGGTTATGACATCCAGTCAATATTGTGCCCCGTGGGGTTAATCACACCCAAACGGATCCATTCAAACCTACCACGTTGTTCGTACATTAACGGTAAGACTTTGTGAGGACTTGTTACGAGTTCAACACTTAATGTTTGTCTAATAAACTAGCATACACAGTAAAAATGTTTGTACAATAATAGATGTTTGAATCGATGCAACAAGTATTCTCCCCCTATTTGAAACGTCTGAAAAGAGTAAAGAGGGGCCGTAAACTCACCTTTGTGAAGTCAACGAAAGTAGCATAAGCTCCTGTGTCGTCGAGTAGGCAGTCACCAGCTACCTATATCGTATACCATACGTGAGTTTGTGTAACGACCATGCTCGTGTTCGTGTTAGTGCTCGTGTTTGTGCTCAACAACCCTCGGTTATTCATGTTTGTCCGTGTCGGTCCACAATGACCATGTTAGCTCGTGTTGGTCCACATTGACCGTGTTTGACCGTGTTTGACCAGCGTTGACTGTGTCAAGTCAACGACCCGTTGGTGAACAGTGTGTCGATGGTTGTGAATCGTGTAGCAAATCGTGTAAGTGCTCGTTGTGTGCAAAACGCGTAAGTCGCGTCTATGGACAACTTACTATATTTAGTAAGTTTCCATTTATGGCAAGTTCCACAAAGCGTATTGAGTTTAGAGTTCTAGCATGATCGTTAGTCCTACGTGATCATGTTAACACATAGCACATTATCATACGAAATCTCATAAGTCATTTATATCATGATTGCTCATAAAAGTTTCCTAAAATGGAAAGTTTCCATTTCTAGCATATGCGATATCGGAAACCATCTAACTTAGCATTTATTCATCATATTAAAACATAATAAACCATTAAGCATGCTCAAATCATACAAAATATTCATTAATTAACATTTCTAAAAATAAAGTTACTATAAATAGTAACTATGACTATTTTGCCCAAATGATCAACTTAAACACTTTCTAAATCATTTTTACTTCATAAATCATCATAATAACCCATTTAACATAATTTAATCATGCACATTTGGCCAATATCACCATTTTCAACATTTAGCTTGTAAAAGTTACTATAAATAGTAACTTTGCTAAAATGATCATAATCAATATAAAATCACATTCTAAGTATCAATAACATCCTAATATCATTCTAATAGCAATTATACACCCATGCATGTTCATATAATTACCCATAACACCATTTCTTAAATAAAAAGTTACTATTAATAGAAATGTTCCTAAAAATCACATTTTCGACCATTTAAGCAAGATCTAATCATACTCTCATCTTCCAATATCATCAAGAAACACATCTACATATTCAAAATCATCCCAATATACATGGATCGTACATGTATTCATACATCATGTCATGAATCATCATTTTAAGCATAAAGACTTATACCCAATATCGTGGATCGTCATAAAACACCATATAATCATCATGGATCATCAAATATAGTGACAAGCACATCAAACCCAGATCAAAATTTCGTGCATGTAGCTTTCATGAGCTTGCATGTGGGTTTTACCCAATGCATGTGAGTGTAAGAGGTGTGAATGTGGGTTTTAAGCTTAGGAACTACCTCAAGGGACTCAAGAACTGCAAGATGATGATGCTAGCAGCCTCTTCAAGCTTCTGGACAACTGGTTCAACTGGAAATGGAGTGGTGATGATGGCCTTCAAGTTTAAACTAAGGATGGGGGCTTCAAATCTCCAATCTTAAGCTCTAAGGTGCTTGGCAATGGCTTCCAATGGAGGAGAGAGGTTGTAACAGAGTGTAGGAGACGAGAATAGTCGGAGGGTGGCGTGTTTAGTCGAGAATAATGATTAAAAGGGATAGATTAGCCATAATGGTCTTGGTTTTATAAAGATTTGGCGTCTGGATGTCGTCGCGTACCGCGGAGAGGCTCCAAGATTCCTTCAGCGTACCGCGATGGATTTCGGGATTCAAATTCTCCCGATTCCCGTCGCGTACCACTATAGGGCCCCTTATGGGCCATCGCGTACCGCGATGGGCCCCTGAAGAGCCCAATAGGCCTAATTTCATGGGTTTGATCTGTTCGTCGCCGTTTTCACGTTTACGGACTATCGTTTGGCCTTGTTTGAACTTCCATGTTCAATGTTTGAGTGTTTTGCGAGGTTTCGAGTGTTGTGTTACACGATGTGCTAAACGTTCACCAACGTTCGTGTGTTTCGACACGTGTGTGCGGTTTCTCGATAATTCCTCGAATTATCTAGTCGTGTGTCAGTGTTCGTACTGTCGTGCCACGTGTCACACTAAATTAAACTAATTCTAGTGCCACGTGTACAAATAGCATTTAAATAAACATTTAAATAATCAATAAGCTGACCTGGAATTTACGGGGTGTCACATCATCCCCTTGTTAGAAAGAATTTCGTCCCAAAATTCAGCTTGCGTTGCCAGTGTTTGTCTGTTTCGCGAACAGGTGTGGGTATTTCTGTTTCATCTAGTCTTCACGTTCTCATGTGAATTCCGGTCCTCGTCGCGAATTCCATCGCACGTTCACAATCGGTATCTTACTGAGCTTAAGCTTCTTGGTTTCCCGGTCCATAATTTCCACCGGTTCCTCAACGAAGTTTAATTGTTCGTCGATCTGTATCTCCTCAAGAGGTATAACAAGTGTTTCATCGGATAGGAACTTCTTGAGATTTGAGAT
The DNA here is from genome assembly GCA_009363875.1 of Mikania micrantha. Lineage (NCBI taxonomy): Eukaryota > Viridiplantae > Streptophyta > Magnoliopsida > Asterales > Asteraceae > Mikania > Mikania micrantha. The sequence continues at coordinate 26,351,044 of CM018695.1, forward strand.
ATGAAATACGTTATGCACACTGCTCAGTTCGTCTGGCAGGTTCAGCTTGTAGGCCACAGGGCCTATTCGTTTAGTGATCTCGAAAAGTCCAATATAGCGAGGATTTAGCTTATCTCGTTTGCCAAACCGTATGACTCCCTTCTAGGGAGAGACCTTGAGTAACACTCTGTCCCCCACTTGGAACTCCAACAGTTTCTGTCGTTTATCGGCACTTACGTCCGTAAAGTGCCTCGAATGGTGCAGCTTGTATGCTGATGTGGTAGTTGTTGTTGTATGAGAACTCAACTAACGGTAGATGAGTCTCCCAGCTACTGCCAAAGTCAATAACACATGCTTGGAGCATGTATTCCAGTGTCTGTATGGTTCGTTCACTCTGCCCATCAGTCTGCGGATGCTAAGCGGTACTCATATCCAATCTCCTACCCAAAGCCTTATGTAAGGATTTCCAGAAGTGCGACGTGAATCGACAGTCGCGGTCAGAGATTATCGAGATTGGCACTACATGTCGAGTGGCCACTTCCTTTAGATAGATCCATGTGAGTTTGTCTAGTTTGTCAGTCTCCTTGATGGGTAGAAAGTGCGCAGACTTCGTCAGTCGGTCTACGATAACCCAGATGGTATCGCAACCACTTGCCGTCTTAGGCAGTTTAGTTATGAAGTCCATGGAAATTTTCTCCCATTTCCACATTGGTATTTCAGGCTGTTGGAGTAGACCTGATGGCTTCTGGTACTCAACTTTATCTTTTGAGCATGTTAGACACTTACCTACGTAAGTTGCTATTTCAGCTTTCATCGGCCACCAGTAGGTCGTCTTCACATCGTGGTACATTTTGTCAGAACCTGGATGCACAGAGTACCGGCTCTTGTGTGCTTCATCCATCACCACATTCCTTAGTCCTCCGTGGTGTGGAATCCAGATTCGATCCTTAACATAGTATGCTCCATCGGCCTTTACCTCCATGTGCTTGTCCATGCCTCGCAAGGACTCCTGAGTGAGGTTCTTGACCTTCAGAGCTTCCTGTTGAGCGTTCCAGATCTGTTGTGGCAACTCCGAATGGATTGTAAGTTGTAGTGCACGTTTACGTTTTGTTGTTTCTTTCTGGCTCAAGGCGTCGGCCACTACGTTCGCTTTACCGGGATGGTATTTGATAGCACAATCATAATCGCCAATAAGTTCGACCCATCTTCGTTGTCTCATGTTCAGCTCCTTTTGATCAATGATGTGTTGTAGGCGTTTATGGTCGGTAAAGATAGTGTATTTCGTGCCATATAGGTAGTGTCGCCAGATCTTCAAGGCAAATACTACGGCTCCCAACTCGAGGTCATGAGTCGTGTAGTTCTTCTCATGCACCTTCAGCTGTCGTGAAGCATATGCTATCACTTTCTCGTGTTGCATCATCATGCAACCGAGTCCTTGTTTTGAGGAGTCATAGTACACCACGAAATCATTGCATCCTTCCGGCAAGGATAGAATTGGTGCAGTACATAGTTTCTGCTTCAACAAGTTGAAAGCAACTTCCTGTTTGTCTCCCCAATCGAACTTCTTATCTTTGTGCGTTAGGGATGTCAGTGATTGGGCGATCTTTGAAAATCCTTCAATGAATCTTCGGTAGTACCCGGCCAGTCCTAGGAGTTGTCGCACCTCGGTTGGAGTCTTGGGTGCTTCCCAGTTCTTGATGGCTTCAATCTTGGCTGGGTCTATGTGTATTCCCTTCTCATTAACCACATGTCCAAGAAATTGGACATCGCGAATCCAAAAATAACATTTTGAAAACTTCGCGTACAATTGCTCGTTCCTCAATAATTCCAAAACTAACCTCAGATGGTCAGCATGTTCTTCCTGATTCTTAGAGTAGATCAGGATGTCGTCAATGAACACTATTACGAATTTATTGAGATAAGGTTTGCACACTCTATTCATGAGGTCCATGAATATGGCTAGTGTGTTGGTTAGTCCAAAGGGCATACCATAAACTCATAGTGTCCGTATCAGGTTTTAAAGGCAGTCTTAGGAATATCGTCTTCCTGTATCCTCAGTTGATGGTAACCCGATCTCAAATCGATTTTCGAATAGTAGCTCGACCCTTGCAGCTGGTCAAACAAATCGTCTATTCGCGGTAACGGGTATCGATTCTTGATCGTCACCTTGTTCAGTTCCCTGTAGTCAATACATATATGGAATGATCCGTCTTTCTTTTTCACGAATAAGACCGGTGCTCCCCAAGGTGAGAAGCTCGGTCTGATAAATCCCTAGTCTAACAGTTCCTGCAACTGGTTAGACAGTTTCTGCATCTCTGTCGGTGCTAGTCGGTACGGAACTTTAGCAATCGGTGCTGCTCCGGGTGTGAGGTCTATCTGGAACTTGACTTGTTGTTTCGGAGGTAGTCCAGGTAGATCCTCGGGAAACACTTCAGGAAAATCTTGGACTACAACAGTGTCCTCAATTTTCCTTTCCTTCTTTGGTTGTTCTATGATGAGGGCTAGTATAGCAAGGTATCCATTCTGTATGTACTTGTTCGCCTTCATGCAAGACATGATATTGAGTGGTATTCCCCGTCGTTCTCCTTGAATCGACATATGTTCCCCGCTCTGCAACGTCACTCGTACGATCTTCTCGTTGCATATGATCTCAGCTTGGTTTGCGTATAACCAGTCCATTCCGACGACCACATCAAAGCTCCCGAGATTTACCGGCATCAAGTCGATTTCGAGCTCGTGATCTGCCAAAACCATGACGCATCCTCGAAAGACATGTTGTGTTTCAATCAATTTGTCATCGGCTAACTCTACGGTGTACTTATAGTCTAGCGGCGTTGGGGTAATATCTAGTAATTTGCTAAACTCACTAGATATAAAGCTCATATCGGCATCGGTATCAAATAATATACTAGCATAGAAATTATTTAAAAGAAACGTACCGGTCACGATTTTTGGATCATCCTTGGCTTCTCCCGAGCCAATCACAAATGCTCGGCCTTTCGCCGCTCCTCCTCCGACTTTCTTCAACTGAGGGCAGTCCCTCCTCATATGACCCGGATTTCCACATTCATAACACCCTCTAAGGGGGTTCTGGTTGTTGTTGTTCTGGTTGTGGTTGGGGTTGTTGTTGTTGCTAGGAAACTTGGATCTACAGACTTTGGCCATGTGGCCATGTCTTCCGCACCGTAGGCAACGGTACCGCTCACATTGCCCGGAGTGGTGGTATGAATATCGGTTGCACAAGGGGTATTTCCCTTGATATACACCCTTCCCCTTTTCATCGGGTTAGGTGGCAGTGAAAGCTCTTGCTGGTGCAGACCTTTGTTGTTGTTGATGAGTTGGGTGAGACTGGTGGTGACTGGGCTCCAACTTTCGTTTGTGGCTCTCTTGAGGCTTCAGATGTTCGCTTCGCTTGGGTAGCTTGCCCTGAGCTACCGCTTGATCGTTTAGTTTGTGAGCCAGTCTGATCAACGGTTGGATGGTGGTAAGGTCAGATGATGTCACCATGCTTTGAATCTGTTCTGGCAGTCCGCTAATGAACTGCTCGACCTTTTTGTACTCCGGCGTCACCATAGCCGGACATAACTTGCATAGCTCGTGAAACCGAGTACAATATTGCTCGATTTCAGAGCCCCCCATCTTCCGCACCCAGAATTCAGCCTCCAGCTTTCTGATCTCGTCGCAAGGAAAATATTCCTCTTTCAGCAATCTGGTAAAATCAGCCCACGACATTGAGTTGACACTGTCCAACCCTAGGGTTTGAACATGGGTGTTCCACCATGTGAGGGCTGGTCCCTCCAGAGTTCCGGTTGCAAACTTCACCCAGTTTTCCTCAGTGCATTCGCACATTACGAATATAGATTCGATTTTCTCTACCCAGCGGAGCATTCCCACAGCTCCTTCTGTTCCTTAAAGTTATGCGGGTGACAGTTCAAGAACGATTTGAACGAGCATCCCTGTTGTTGCTGCCGTCGATCCTGTTCGTCAGAAACCAATGTCGTGTGTTAGTATCGTGTTAGCTATGCTATGTTAGTCATGTTAGGCAAGTGCTAGTACCATTGTTAGTTCCACAGGTCTCGCTATGCAGGCGACTTGCTTCATATTCAGCAATTGCCTTCTTGACACGGCGGTCAACCATCATTTTGATGACAGCCGCATCCATTGTTATCTTGGGGTGTCGCGCATACGTTCCTCTTCCAACCATAGATGATTTCTATATGGAAGGGATGGAACGTTAGTTAGTTACAGTGTTAGCCAGATGTCATGTCAGATGTCATGTTAGGTGTCATGTTAGCAAACAACCATAGTCAGAATATGTGATAAATAAAACAAAACATCATTCTCATTAATATAAGATTTTGAAGTACAATAGTTTTCAAATGATAATAATACTACGAGTTCATTTGAGCACATCCCACTCGTCTAGGCAATACAAAAGAAATACAAAATAAAATAACTAATCTAATTGGAGTCTATGGTAACGTGCGAGACGTCACTCTCGGCTCCCTCATCATCCTCATCCTCCTCGGGATCTTCTTTGGGATCCTCATCGAAGTCTCCTTCCTCGAGGTCCTCGACCTCGAACTGCGGTCCATCCTCCGGAGGCGGCTCGACAATAAACTGCTCCGCCTATGCGTTTGGCATGGCGTCGCTGGCCTGAATAATCGCGTGATTCTCCTCCGTGGCGACCTCTGTTGCGGCGATGCATCCATCATGCTCCTGCATGATCTGCACCATCTGTCCGTGCTGGCCCATCAGCTGTGCCACCTGAAGGCGTAGTGTCTCCACCTGCTCGTGCAGGCTATCGTTCCGCCTCTCAAGGCGTTGGTTCTTCTCACGAAGAACTCGGACCTCGTCTGACAGATCATGGTTCCTCCTAGCCTCACGCCTGGTATAGGCCACGTGGGCTGCGAAGGCTCGCTCCAAAGGTACTCCAAGTGATGGTAGTCGATGGCCGGTGGACGTATCCCCTGGATATCGGGGTGGAGGTACCCTCTCCCCCTCAATCCACTCACGAATGGTCATGGGGTACCATCCCCAGAACCGGTCATGCATGGCCCGTCGGGCTCGACGGTCCATCTCCTCATCCACCTGTGCCACGATGTCGTTGACCCTTCGACGACTCTCCTCTGTCAGCTCGTCGCTCACCGGGCGCTTTCCCGGGTTTCTCCTAGCGTCGTCGTTGTTATCGGCCATCCTGTAAGTCTCAAGTTAGTAAATAACAGTTCAATAGTAACAATAACAACATTAGTGTACAAGTACTAAGTGTAGTGTCTAAAGTTGAGCAATGGCTATAGTCTAAGTTTACTACTTGCAAACCTAGTCATCTATAACCAGGCACTGATACCAGTCTGTCACACCCCCAAAATCCCACTCGTGGTGTCAGTCCACGTGGGTATGACGTGGCCAGAATCGAAGCTCCTAGTCATATAGAACAACTCTATATGCGTTTCAAATACACAGTTTGACATATCAGTAACAAAATAGTTTGCAGCGGAAAGTATAGTATCATGGCAGCATAAATATTATAAGTTTGATAAATGCAGCGGAAATATAATTGTTAAACACTACGATGTTTAATACATAACAAAGTTAAAATTGTTTGAATGAAGGACATAAATAAATGCATGCGGGTCCTATGCTCAGTCCCCTAGGTGCGTTCATGATCCTTGATCCTGTCAGTTACCTGAGAATACAAGTTTAAAAAGTGTCAACACAATGGTTGGTGAGTTCACAGGTTTTTATATATACATATAATAAGAAAACGTGTGTCATGCTGTTTATCAAATGTTAGTACCGAGCCCTAGGCTCCAAGTGTCAGTGCGTCACTACCGAACTAGACTTGTTTGCTCTTGCCTCCGCTGTGTCTCGTATACACAGCAAGTTAGGTCAGACTTTCACGGGTTATGAAATCCAGTCAATATTGTGCCCCGTGGGGTTAGTCACACCCAAACGGATCCATTCAAACCTACCACGTTGTTCGTACATTAACGGTAAGACTTTCTGAGGACTTGTTACGAATTCAACACTAAATGTTTGTCTAATAAACCAGCATACACAGTAAAAATGTTTGTACAGTAATAGATGTTTGACTCGATGCAACTAGTATTCTCCCCCTATTTGAAACGTCTGAAAAGAGTAAAGAGGGGCCGTAAACTCACCTTTGTGTAGTAAACGAAAGTAGCGTAAGCTCCTGTGTCGTCGAGTAGGCAGTCACCGGCTACCTATATCGTATACCATACGTGAGTTTGTGTAACGACATGCTCGTGTTCGTGTTAGTGCTCGTGTTTGTGCTCAACAACCCTCAGTTGTTCATGTTTGTCCGTGTCGGTCCACAATGACCATGTTAGCTCGTGTTGGTCCATATTGACCGTGTTTGACCGTGTTTGATCGTGTTTGATCAGGTTTGACCAGAGTTGACCGTGTCAAGTCAACGACCCGTTGGTGAACAGTGTGTCGGTTGTGAATCGTGTAAGTGCTCGTTGTGTGCAAAACGCGTAAGTCGCGTCTATGGACAACTTACTATATTTAGTAAGTTTCCATTTATGGCAAGTTCCACAAAGCGTATCGATTTTAGAGTTCTAGCATGCTCGTTAGTCCTACGTGATCATGTTAACACATAGCACATTATCATACGAAATTACATAAGTCATTTATATCATTATTGCACATAAAAGTTTCCTAAAATGGAAAGTTTCCATTTCTAGCATATGCGATATCGGAAACCATCTAACTTAGCATTTATTCATCATATTAAAACATAATAAACCATTAAGCATGCTCAAATCATACAAAATATTCATAAGTTAAAATTTCTAAAAATAAAGTTACTATAAATAGTAACTATGACTATTTTGCCCAAATGATCAACTTAAACACTTTCTAAATCATTTTTACTTCATGAATCATCATAATAATCCATTTAACATAATTTAATCTTGCACATTTGGCCAATATCACCATTTTTCAACTTTTAGCTTGTAAAAGTTACTATAAATAGTAACTTTGCTAAAATGATCATAATCAACATAAAATCACATTCTAAGTATCAATAACATCCTAATATCATTCTAATAGCAAGTATACACCCATGCATGTCTATATAATTACCCATAACACCATTTCTTAAATAAAAGTTACTATTAATTGAAAAGTTCCTAAAAATCACATTTTCAACCATTTAAGCAAGATCTAATCATACTCTCATCTTCCAATATCATCAAGAAACATATCTACATATTCAAAATCATCCCAATAGACATGGATCGTACATGCATGCATACATCATGTCATGAATCATCATTTTAAGCATAAAGACTTATACCCAATATCGTGGATCGTCATAAAACACCATATAATCATCATGGATCATCAAATATAGTGACAAGAACATCAAACCCAGATCAAAATTTCGTGCATATAGCTTTCATGAGCTTGCATGTGGGTTTTACCCAATGCATGTGAGTGTAAGAGGTGTGAATGTGGGTTTTAAGCTTTAGGAACTACCTCAAGGGACTCAAGAACTGCAAGATGATGATGCTAGCAGCCTCTTCAAGCTTCTGGACAACTTGCTCAACTGGAAATGGAGTGGTGATGATGGCCTTCAAGTTTAAACTAAGGATGGGGGTTTCAAATCTCCAATCTTGAGCTCTAAGGTGCTTGGCAATGGCTTCCAATGGAGGAGAGAGGTTGTAACGGAGTGTAGGAGATGAGAATAGTAGGAGGGTGGCGTGTTTAGTCGAGAATAATGATTAAAAGGGATAGATTAGCCATAATGGTCTTGGTTTTATAAAGATTTGGCGTCTGGATGTCGTCGCGTACCGCGGAGAGGCTCCAAGATTCCTTCCGCGTACCGCGATGGATTTCGGGATTCAAATTCTCCCGATTCCCGTCGCATACCGCTATAGGGCCCCTTAAAGGCCATCGCGTACCGCGATGGGCCCCCTGAAGAGCCCAATAGGCCTAGATTCACGGGTTTGATCTGTTCGTCACCGTTTTCATGTTTACGGACTATCTTTTGGCCTCGTTTGAACTTCCGGGTTCAATATTTGAGTGTTTCGTGAGGTTTTGAGTGTTGTGTTACACGATGTGCTAAACGTTCACCAACGTTCATATGTTTCGATACGTGTGTACGGTTTCTCGATAATTCCTCGAATTATCTAGTCGTGTGTCAGTGTTCGTACTGTCGTGCCACGTGTCACACTAAATTAAACTCATTCTAGTGCCACGTGTACAAATAGCATTTAAATAAACATTTAAATAATCAATAAGCTGACCTGGAATTTACGGGGTGTCACAACAAGCATTTTCACATTTCTTTTATGATCAAAAACTCGTTTCTTCTGATTAATTTCTTCTTTTACCCAAACACAATCAGGATCAAATTTCCTAAGAACTCTCATCTCTTCCTCACTAGGTTTCACTTTCCTAGGACTTCCACCTGATCTTTTCAACCAACTCTCATCATCTAAACTCTTTCTGATTCTGTTGTTTGGACAATTAGCATAAATATGTCCTTTTCCACAACAAGTAAAAACTTTCATGTTTCTGTTGGTGAATAAGACCTAAAGCTGCTACAATCAGTAGAACTGAAATCCAAATCACAATCAGCAATCAGGTGACCAAATTTACCACAACGGTAACAATTTCTTTGCAAATGATTCTTTGGTTTCGGTTCATCATAATACTTAGATGAACAGAAAGGTTTAGAAAAAACCTTTGCAGATGAGAATCTGTTTCTCAAACCAGTTGATTTTATCTTTAAATTAGTCTTTTGATTTTGAAAATTCTTTGATTTGTCTTTATGTCCAATTCCAAACTTATCAAAGAAAAAATCCACTTTGTCAACCTTTTTAGAAAACACATTTTGCTTTTGAAAAGTACCACTAGACTCTCCTTTGTGTGTAGTAGATGACTTTACATACACAATCGGTTTGAGAGTAGTGGTTGTTTTGGGTTTCATCACTGGTTTAGAAACAAGATTGGGTTTGATCACCACTTTCTCAACTGGTTTCATCTCAGCTTTTGACTTCTGAGACATCATACTCTTTTTATCACCAGTTTTAACTTGATAACCATTCTGTCTCAAAATATCAGGTGAATATTCTGATTCAGTGATGTCTTCAATAATGGGAGCATCACTATCAAGAGACATTTTTTCATCAGGTGATGATCCTCCAGCAATTTCAATGACGTGTTTAGACCGATGTTCATCCAAAGAGATAGGATGAACTTCCAAATTCAAATCAATTTGTGGTCTTGGCACGTAGCTGGAAGGAGGTGGTACAGCATGTAAACCTATTCCAGTAGTATCATGCGATGATCTTTGCATGGCAGCAAAGTAATCGAAGACATACTGAGAATTTTGATAATTTTCAAGCTTGCTCTTGTTCATTTCAGCTTCTGCTTTTGCTGCTGATAATTCAACCTTCAGCTTTTGCACTGATTCGAGATGCACGGAAACTGCATGATTATTTTGTAAATCTTTGATTTTCAACTCTTCATTCTCTTTTTCTAAATCAGTTATCTTTTTGTCAAAGGCTTTTTCTCTTGAAATTAGCTTCTTGTTAGCTTCTGTGCACTCTACCAGTTCAACAGTCAGCTGAGCATTCATCTCTTTCAATTTATCAATAATCTCTAACAGATCATCATGTACCTCATCAACCTTCTCTTTGCCTTTGCCTGTGTCTTCGTCCAAAGAAGCCATAAAAGCACCCATCAACTCATCATACTGCTTTCCCCAATCGTAACCTTCATCAGCTTGACTTACTAAAGCTTTCGATGACTCTTCAGACTTTTCTTTCTTCTTCTGATAAGCTTCCTTTGGTTTGAAAGGATTTAAATTTCCTTGCTTCTTCGGATTTTTCCATTCTCGAGCAAAATGGTCTAACTCACCACAGTTGTAACATTGAGTAGTCTTTGGATTAAATCCAAACTTGGTGTTTCGATCAAAAGTGAATTTCTTCCCAGTTTTCTTTTCATATCGATTGATTCTTCTGATCACACTCGCCAATGCCCATTGAGTGTCAATCAACTCCATCTCGTCATCATCAATTTGCTCATAATCTTCAAATGTAAGATTAGAGTTTCCAATCTTTCCTGCAATTTGTTCATCATACGCACTGACTACACATGACAAAATTGACATATGATCGTGAACAGCCTCTACAGTTACTTTCCCCAGATTTGTTGTATTCAACTGAACTGGAGGTGTTGTTGAGTCAGACTTCTTCTCTTTCACAGAATAAGATGAACTAGAACTTGCAGAAGCAGAAGGTGCAGGAGTACTATCAGAAGTACTAGAAACAAATGCTGTTTGAATCTTTACTAAAGATACAGGTGGTGTAACCACTGATGCACCAAATAAAGAAGGATCTTGATTAACATTCACTCTCCTTTCTTTTCTCTTACCTTTCATCTCCTGCTATTCTAGTTTTTAAATAAATTCTACCAATGTCATTCCTGGTAGATTTTCTCTCAAGATTAGCACCAATGAATTCCACTTTTCAGGCAACGCATCTGCAAAGCTGTAACATCAGTGCCGGAAACGTCACCGGAACAGTGATCAACTGGTTTATGTACTTAACTCATTGTTCATGTTACTGTGTTGATCACTGTTCCGGTGACGTTTCCGGCACTGATATTACAGTCTCCCCTTGTTAGAGAAATTTCGTCCCGAAATTTAAGAATAGTTATCGGGTACGGCTTTCTCTGTAAACAATTGGGAATACTTTAACTTCCTATGATCTTTGCATTTCTCAAGTAAACTTGAGTTTGCGCTTTGAATTCCAATGAAACTCATCAATCAAAGTACGGCTTCGCCTTAGTTGTTTAACTTAGCGAGGCATACGCTTCGAAGATTCTTAGATAAGGTATAGATGTTCATTCAGTCGAACTTCTTCAACTGTTATGAAGAGCGATTTGCCATTAAGGCATTCATTCAAGCTTGAGACGTGAAACACGTCGAGCACACCACTGAGATCCTCTGGTGATCTCAGTCTATACGTCACAGGACCCATACATTCGAAGATCTCGAACGGTCCTACGTATCGTGATGCTAATCTACCTTTTGTTCCAAAATGGACTACTCCCTTCCTTGGGTATATCTTTAACTTAACACGATTTTCCCATATGAAATTCCAACAGTTTATGCCATTTATTCGTTTTAACTCTTCTGTCTGCTCCTTGTTGCTTGTAGCCTTGATTGTATTTGAGAAATCTTGTCGGATCTGAACAATCTTGTCAATAGTCTCTCGATTAAGCTCTGGTTTAATTGTTCGATTACCTCCTATCTCGGTCCAACAGTTCGGTGACCGTCAGTCACGACCTTAATGAGCCTCGAATGGTGAGCATTCAAAACTACTATTACAACTATTGTTGTAGGAGAATTTGATCAGTGGAAATTGAGAGTCCCAATTTCCACCGAAGTTTAACACACAGGTTCTCAACATATCCTCTAGGGTCTGTGTCGTACTTTAGCTTCGACCGTCCGTTGATGGATGGTGAACTATACTCGAATTTAAGTACATCCCTAGTGGTTTCTGCGATGTTAGTTAGAACCTTCATGTGAATTAGCTGTCTCTATCTAAAATGATAGACAATGGTACACCGTGACGTACCACCATCTCATGGCTGTATAATTTGTCAGTTTACCTATCGCGATGTTTTCCTGCGTTAGCAAGAAATGGATAGATTTTTGTAAATCGGTCATTGGTGACTCAAAGAGCACTATGACCCATGGAAGCGCGAGGTAGCTTGGTTTCGATATCCATAGCGGTTTGTTCCCACTTCCAGAGCAGAATATCAGACTGTTCCAGTAACCCTGACGGTTTCTGGTGTTCCACCTTTACCCTTGCACACGTAAGACATCTGCCGACATATTCAGCTATGTCTTTCTTCATTTCCGGCCATCTATAAAATCTCTGTAAGTCTCGGTACATTTTATCGGCGCCCGGATGCACTGATTATCTGGCTCGTGTGCCTTCTCAAGAATAAATCTTCTTGATTTACCTACCGCTGGAATCCACTCACTATTTTGGTAGTAGGTATTTCATATGGTTTATCTCAAACTGTCTTTTTGTTCTACAATCTGACACACTCCTTAAAGTGTTCATAGGTGGCTCTCACAACTCTAGGTCTTGGTCGTCAGATCGAGACCCTTGAGTTGCACATGGTGAATCCTTAGGTTATTTGATATAACCGTACACCTACTTCACCATCTGTTTAATCTATTCTCCTCTTTAAAAGGGTACTCTATAAGTCGGGGAGGTCTACCATAAAATATGGCAGATCCATTAAGGTAAAGGAAATGATTTATCTTTTAAGTAATCCTATACACATCTCCGAAGTGATGTATATTTACCTTACTCCTACCCGAAAGTCATGTGACTTACGGAAACCCATTGTAGCTGTTGCTCCAACTGTTACTTATTCTCATCCTAATTTCACAATTGCAGAATTTAACATAGAGTTGTTCTTCCTTTACAGCTCCAGAATATCCCTGAGATGTCGTTCGCGTTCTGTCTTGCTACTAGAATAAATCAGTATGTCATCCCAAATGACAATGACAAACTAATCCAGATACGGTTTGCACACTCGGTTCATGAGGTCCACAAAAACCATAGGTGCATTTTCCTATCCGAAAGGCATCATCGTAACTTAGAATGCACATATTTAATTTGGAATATTATATTTGGCGTATCTTCATCTTGCACTCACAATTGATTTCCCTTGATCCACTTATCTAGTTTAAATAAGAATCCAGCACAGTTATAACATTTATCCTTTCCTAACATCCTTAAACCGGAGTTCTCAACTTGAGTAATTCAAAATTCTAAGAGGTCTAGATAGAAAGTGAAAGTTTACACACTAACTTTGACATTTTGAATTTCTACAACTTTTAGTGTTCTACTCAAATGAAGTCCTCTTCCTAATTACAATATTTAAACTGTAATTAAGAATTTCCCTATCTCTATTTGATCATTTAACACTTAACCTAAAGGTTCCTTAAGTCCTGATTCTGATTATCTTTTTGGCACTGACTTTGCTTATGGCTACCTCAATGTTATTGTTTCTAAAATTACAACAGACTATGCAGTTCTAATTAATACACCAACAAATAATTCAATGTATCAAGCTGAAATTTGCATACCTATGGGGTCATCGGACTCCGAGTGTTCCCCAGGAGCTGGTAAAGCGAGTAATTCCTCAGTGACCGCTGGGTCTGCTGAAGGCATTCTCCTAGGGCAGTCCCTTGCGAAATGTCCGTGCATTCCGCACACGTAGCAGTTGTTGTTATGTTGAGAGGAAGTAGAGGTGCTCGCTTTTTGTTTCTGTTTCCTAGTAGCAATAAACCGGCACTATTGGATCCAGTGTCCGTATTTCCCACAATTCAGACAGTGCCTACAAGGTTTCTTCTCACCATGGTGGAAACCACATCTGGCACATTTAGGGAAGGTACCAACATATTGATGGGGAATAGGGGTAATCGGTGTCCTGCTTTGTTGCATCCAGTGACCTGCCTTCCCACAGCATGTGCATCGTACACATGGAAGTTCAGCCCGATGATTGTAGTGACAAGCTGAACAGAGAGGGGTTTTTCCCTCATGGTGAACACTGACTCCTGTAGTCAAATCTGGCAAAATTTGACTGATAGGTACATCTTCAGTGTAATTCACAGTTCTCTTTCATCTTTTTGCAGAACGACGTTTAGGTTTCTTGCTGGTTTCTCCTTCTTCAGGTTCCTTCTTCTCTGCAGAAAGTAGTGGGAAGTTCCTAGCAAACTCCTCATTGTTCCTGATCCGAGTGATAATTCCAGGGAGAACCTCCATCAACTCTTCGGTTATCAGAGTTGCGAGGGCATCAACTGCTGGGTCCATCTCCTGTGAAGGAGGAGGTGGTGATTGTGACAGTTGCATACGAGAATTATGTCATTAATGATGTGAGCACATTTGACCGTTCTAAAAATCCACATTGATTTAATGATTGTAATTGTTACAGATCGATAGTATGTGAGAAATGATGAACATGGGCCAAAACCGTGCACAAAACGGAGTCCTGGATTGCCCGGAATCGGAAAACGAAGAAAAATTTCTAAGTGTTGGACGACCGGACTCATCGCGGTACGCGATGGAGGGGTCGAGAGTCCTCCGCGGTACGTGATGTATGCAAAATATCTTAGATTCCCCCGAAAATCTTCGCGGTACGCGAAGACCCTATTGGCTTCCCGCCGCGTACGCGACGGGTGTGGCGGTGCAATAATATGATCTTCTTTATCAGATTTTCATGCAGAATTTCAAATTTTATTCACCTCTCGAACATCTTCAACCACCAGACGAAAAACACACACAAACCACCATCTAAACTCACATCTGAAGCTGCCAGAGTCCATAGATCGCACCCGGGATCATCTCTACAAGCTCTGATCGTTGTTTTAACCGCAAATATCCGTCAGATTAGGTAATGATCCATTTAAACCTTCTAATTTGATAATGATTGATTAGATCTTGATTTTGAACGTAATGGCATAGTTAGGATTGTTGATTATTGCTTAGATGATGGCTAGGATTGATTATAAACAAAGAACACGAAGTTTTAACGGTTAAATCCTTGTTTTGATCCGTTGTAATGCCTGGTTTGCATGAAACCATACCCATGATTATAATGGTTTAACCCATTTGATTATAACAATGTAGGTGATTAGTTGGATTAATCCTTGAAATGCAAGGTTAAATCCAAGTGTTTCAAACTAATCACAATCATTAACATACTCATTGGAACGATTATCTGATGTTTATGATAACAGTCAGATTAGTATGTTAAGCATGGTTATTACACCTATTCTGATGCTACATTGTGATATTTCATGATATTCGGGTAATCAATAACAAGGATTGATCATTCCTAAGCCATTAAATTATCTAGAAACTGTTATAGTATCATAATCAACAACACTAACTATTTGGTTAATCCGAGAGTATTCTGATTAATCAAAAGCGTCATCAACCTTATATCGGGAATCTAATGCAATGTAGGTTCCTATATTATCATACATTTTATGATATGATAACAAAATAACTAATTAAATACTTAATATCGGTTTGATGACTTTCAAGGCAATGTCTTTGACATTGGACGTTCAAAAAGATCTAATCAGTAAGTTAAAATCTAAATAACTCATTAATCATGAATAAATGCATAATCAACCCTTTATTACCAGTTGTGAGGTATTCTGCTACATCTGTATTATCAGGTGAGTTTTGTACAACCCCTTTTCTTTTTAATCTTTTATAAACATCGGGGAACATTGTTGAACTTTTTAGAACTATATGATATGTATCACTGTTATCTGAGTGATTTCATGTGATTGTAGAGAACTTGTGGATTTCATGGGATTTTGCCTGAGAACAAAACACTATCACAGAACTTAAAAGTCCTCATTTTTGAACTGTATCTAGTGAACCCATGTGGGGCCGAACGGGGAAACATTGATATTACTATCGGCTGACCACGCATTTGCTGGGAGCTGCAACTCCCCTTGTCTGAATGTTTGTTTCCTGTTTTCAGAACTTCTTAATGTAGTGATAGACATTAAGATAATGAGGCATTAAGATGTTACCGACGGGTAGTATCTTGTAGAACAATATCGTCAGAAAGGAACTAGATACGGGTCCTATGGTTATCTGGAACTGAAAATTTTGAGAAATTATAATTACATATCATATTGTGAAACTTGAACTGTATGATCTCACCAGCTTTGTGCTGACGTTTTCAAATTTAAATCTTTTTGCAGGAAGACAGTGACCACTCGGTGAGGCAGCACTTTAAGCACTTGTGATTAAATAAATGTAATAAACTTAGATTATGTAATGTAATATTGGTTGTGATTACGACATCCTCGTAATGTATTTCTTTTAAGTTAATCTGTGTGCTTGTGATATTGGATCAAGTAAGTCACCCCTCATCTCGGAGACATCACCATTATGCTTCCGCAACCATTTCAGTGACATCATGATCAGGTGACGAGAGTTGGGGGTGTGACAGTGATGGTTGTCTTCTTGGTGACATTCTAATCATAACCGATAGAATATTGGTTAGTGCAATCATCGAATGCAGAAGACACAATGCAAATAAATTCCTAATTCCTACGTTCTCTACATGAAGGGTCCCTAAGTTATAGTCTAGGCCAAACTGTTTTAAGTAAATAACCTATTATTCTCTATAACCTTGAGCTCTGATACCAATCTGTCACACCCCGAGCCGACGGGGTTGGATCGGAGTCCCCGTCGGGCGGAAGGTTCCCGAGGCGCGATATCGTGGATGATAATCGTGATGATCAGATTGTTTACATAGCATCAATGTTAAGAATATCTAAAGCACAAGAACATTTAACTAAAATCTACAAAGTTAAATTACAATATCAATGTCTGATAATTTAACCAAGTAAACATTTCAAAATGAATCATAAGTTCACTATCTTGTATTAGTACAAGATATCAAAAATGATTCACAATGATCAACAAAAGAAGTGCTTTCCAAAACTACTAGGTCCTCTAACTGAGCATCCTAGCATGCAATCATATCACCTGAGAAAGCATGAAAATAAAACAAAGTCAACACAATGGTTGGTGAGTTCATATGGTTTTGGTATTTGAAAAATAGCTTTAAAAACCTTTTAGGTAAAACCTTAACCTCACTATCAACACATGTATCATCCAACTCGGTATGCTTATATATAGGGCATACCTCTGCGTCGAGCCTACGACCCGCCCAGACGCCGTCCCACCACATACTAAGTCACATAGGACATTGTTGTTAATGATAATTAAGCATTTTACCTACCATTCCCTTCTATGATCATCTGAGATTTAAAACACTCTGTTTAACAGTTTATGATATCAACCCAAAAATGTTTATGTTTCCCCCTAGGTAACAACCTTAGTCTCATTAACATCACCTGTATCATCCAGCTCGGTATGCTTATATATAGGGCATACCCCTGAGTCGAGCCTACGACCCGCCCAGACGCCTTCCCACCACATACTAAGCCGCATAGGACATTGATCTTAATGATAATTAAGCGTCTTACCTAACACCCACTTCTATGTTAAAAGACTTGATTTCCGTAATTTGAAATAAAACTGATTTCCTGGGTTCACCATGTCTTCATGATTTCCCAAAAGCAATTATAGAAATAAAATGTTAAATGTTTAATTAAATAAATAAATAAACATTGACATACAACTAAGACATGATGATTGGGCCTTATTTGACTCAATCAATTAGACTTAGTTGTTGGTGGTTGTCCAAGTTGTACCCTCTCACACGTGGCCCATATCAGG
Source organism: Mikania micrantha (assembly GCA_009363875.1). Taxonomy (NCBI): domain Eukaryota; kingdom Viridiplantae; phylum Streptophyta; class Magnoliopsida; order Asterales; family Asteraceae; genus Mikania; species Mikania micrantha. Next base: position 26,368,362 of record CM018695.1, read on the forward strand.
CATGACCCACAAAGGGTCTACCTGTATGCGTCGGGACTTTCATGATTTGCCCATATCAGCTTGACCCTTTGGCCTACTGTATGCGTCGGGACTTTAAGGATATCCTATGATTTTGATCTTCTTTGATTCATGCATAAACTGATCTTCTTTGATTCATGCGCGCATATCTTTTGTGGTTCATTGGCACGGCAACACAGGTGAGTTCATTGCCCCTTTTCTAAACATTTTGTTTTCAAACACGGGGCTGAGAAGCATGCGTAAACTGTTTTCATTAAATTGTTTACTTAAATGCTTTTACTTCTTATATACTTTATATATGCTTGTTTATACACCTAGACTCCTGTCTAGGTAAATCTCAGGCTAAATTAACTATCAAGTTAATTAAGCAAGTTAATTAAATTACTCTTATGAGTAATACCTTAATTCTAAAACTCTCAATAAACCCTTAGTCCATCGTTTTTAAATTTCAGAATCTAAATTCAAAGTGAAATCAAAAGAACCAAAGCTAAAGATCAAATGAAATGGAATCTAATCCAGTGTGTGATTAGTAAACTCAGGATCCTAATCATGAATCTAAAATCATTGTGAAATCATGGAATTCTAAAGATCAGAAATCAAGTGAATCATAACCGTGTGTGAATCATTGAAATAATGAAATCATTATGAACTAATGAAATCATTAATACCTAAAGTAAGGTGAGTTGTCAGTTGTATGTAAATCGAGACCACGTGTAGCACACGGAAAGTCCCTTCACAGTAGTAGACTCTTGTAGTCAAGCTACATGGGTAGTAACTTAAATTATCAAATTAAATCAAGATATCAAGAGGATCATGAATCAAAGAAGATCAGAATCAAAGGATATCCTTAAAGTCCCGATGCATACAGTAGGCCAAAGGGTCAAGCTGATATGGGCAAATCATGAAAGTCCCGACGCATACAGGTAGACCCTTTGTGGGTCATGCCTGATATGGGCCACGTGTGAGAGGGTACAACTTGGACAACCACCAACAAATAAGTCTAATTGATTGAGTCAAATAAGGCCCAATCATCATGTCTTAGTTGTATGTCAATGTTTATTTATTTATTTAATTAAACATTTAACATTTTATTTCTATAATTGCTTTTGGGAAATCATGAAGATATGGTGAACCCAGAAAATCAGGTTTTATTTCAAATTATGGAAATCAAGTCTTTTAACATAGAAGTGGGTGTTAGGTAAGACGCTTAATTATCATTAATATCAATGTCCTATGCGGCTTAGTATGTGGTGGGACGGCCTCTGGGCGGGTCGTAGGCTCGACTCAGGGGTATGCCCTATATATAAGCATATCGAGCTGGATGATACAGGTGATGTTAATGAGATTAAGGTTGTTACCTAAGGGGAATCATATACATTTTTGGGTTGATATCATAAACTGTTAAACAGAGTGTTTTAAATCTCAGATGATCATAGAAGGGAATGGTAGGTAAAATGCTTAATTATCATTAACAACAATGTCCTATGTGACTTAGTATGTGGTGGGACGGCGTCTGGGCGGGTCGTAGGCTCGACTTAGGGGTATGCCCTATATATAAGCATACCGAGTTGGATGATACAGGTGTTGATAGTGAGGTTAAGGTTTTACCTAAAAGGTTTGCAAAGCTATTTTTCAAATACCAAAACCATATGAACTCACCAACCATTGTGTTGACTTTGTTTTATTTTCATGCTTTCTCAGGTAATATACAGGATTAAGCTAGGGATTGGGATTGCATGCTAGGATGCTCAGTTAGAGGACCTAGTAGTTTTGGAAAGCACATCATTTGTTGATCATTGTGAATCATTTTTGATATCTTGTACTAATACAAGATAGTGAACTTATGATTCATTTTGAAATGTTTACTTGGTTAAATTATCAGACATTGATATTGTAATTTAACTTTGTATATTTTAGTTAAATGTTCTTGTGCTTTAGATATTCTTAACATTGATGCTATGTAAACAATCTGATCATCACGATTATCATCCACGATATCACGCCTCGGGAACCTTCCGCCCGACGGGGACTCCGATCCAACCCCGCCGGCTCGGGGTGTGACAAAAGCAATATATCTTTTCCTCTTCAGTGTATTCAATGCCACACTTCCTGACTTCAGTCAATAAATGCCTATATCTTGTGCTTCAAGACTCTCATTGCCAATAAAGTTGAAGTTCTCAAATTCTTTGCGAATATGAGTGGCTTTCATCTTCTTTAAGTTGGTATTTCCTTCAATCCTTGCTTTCAAAGCGTTCCACAAACCATATGAGGTTTTGTGTTCATCAAATTGATGAAGTATCTGATTAGGGATTGCTTGGATCAGCATCCAGTAAGCTTTCTTCTCAGAATCGTATTTCTTTCTCTGATCGACATCTAATCTCTCAAGGGTTTGATCTAAATCTGTCCCTACAACCTTGGGTCTTTCATAAGGTGATAAAATCCTTTAGCACAGATTAGTGTCAGTTCCATTTAAGTGTGTTTCAAACCTTCCTTTCCAGTTCTCGTAATCTGTCAAATCAAGCAACTTTGAAACTTTGTTTGTACTTCCAACCTCAGTTTCACTAATCAGAATGCTATGTATTTTAGAATTCTGACCAACTACAGCAGCATACATCTCAGCAATGATGATAATCTTTTATCAGCGAACCTCTGATGAAAACTTAAGTTCACGAACCTTACAACCAGGCGAACCTCCAACACTCCTTGATTTGAACCAACCTCAATACACGAACCTCAAATCACGAACCTCAAGTCACGAACCTCAAGTCACGAACCTTAAGTCACGAACCTTAAGTCACAAACCTCAAGTCACGAACCTCAAGTCATGAACCTGATCTCACGAACCTGAGACAAACGAACCTCTGCAGAAAGCCTTCAATGAACCTCTTCAAAAACCTCTAAACAAACCTTAGAAAAATTGCAATAACAACGAACCTATTGTTCCAGCTATTCACAAGTTCGGCTCACGAACCTGTACTGCAAAATTCAAAAATTTTGGAGGGAAAACCTGTTGGTGCATATTTTGGGTGTCCGCTGTTGTTCGAATAGATTAGATTTGTATTTGCTTATTTGTAATCACTTGTATGTGTTTGTATGTTGTTAATCTGGAAACTGAGTCGTTCGCAGGAGCATCTGCGAATGGATATTGTGTAAAGGGACCCATTCGGCGAATGAAGGGCCGAATGGCTCCATTCGGCCGAATGGGCTACAGGCCCTATAAATACCAGTTTTCAGATTTAGGGTTCAAGGTTTGTGTGTGTGTTCTTGGGTTTGAGCACGAAAGGGGGAGAGATCATGCTCGATCTCTCCCCGGCAACACTATGTTCTTTTATGATGTGAATACAATCATGTAATCATTCGATTCTATCAATATATCATTTGATTTTGTTCATCATCTTCATGTTCGTCGTGTGTCAAAACCCTAACCTTCCGTCCAAAGTGAAATCGCCGGTCCTATCACGTCTTTACAAAACCTTCCAAATTTGAAGAAAAACCTTCAAAAATCCTCAATTTGCATCACAAATCTTGTAATTTTAATATTCCACAGCAATTGATGATGAAATTTCACTCAATTCAGCAATCAAGCACAAAGAAAACGAGAATTTCAATCCATTTCTTGATCTCTTTATCTTCAAATACTTGAAAGTCTTTGATAATCTTGTATAGAACTCCACCAAAGCTCTGATACCACTGTATATCTACTGGATTTGATCTTGATCGTATAACGTAATCCTATGAACAATCAAATATATGCGGAATCTATATTTGATCTATATGAATCAAAGAAGAACAAGCATTCCAATAATCATCTCCATCTCATTAATCACAATCAACTGATTAAAATGAACACACAGCTCTTTCACACAGAGAAAATCACTCAGAGGTTTGCCAAAAGTTATGAGAAAATCAGACAAACCTACAATATATACTCTGTCAGCCGAACCTAGCTTAGCCGAACCATTAGGTTCGCCAGCCGAACCTTGAGGTTCGCAAGACGAACCTAATCAGCCAAACCTAATAGGTTTGCCGAAACTGCTAAGGTTCGTGGGCCAGACGAACCTCAGCCAAACCTCACTAACTTTCTATAATTTACATGTTTGATAAGCAACCTATTACAAATATGTACTAACAATATATACCGAGGCAATTGATAGATATAGGACACGGAACACGCACTAATCGCACTGAAGCTCACCAGCATACTTATCATCGATCAACTTGTGCTCTTTTCTTGTATTCTACTTGTTTGAACATTAATAAAATTAGGCAGAGTGACAATTGTCACCTCTCGAGGTTTTTATGCCGGCAATCCTAAAGGATTAAGGGCTTTTCCTCGTACAAATCTTGAGTGTTAGCCATTTACTTTTAATTTATATTTCAGACTATCCCTGGGAATCCTCGGGATATACTGACAATTGGCTTGATATATTCAAGATATTTGATCATAAAATGCAAAACCCCACTTTTCTAATTCGGTTTTGCTAAAACTTATGCTTGTTAATTTTTACCCGAAACAATATAATTGTCAATATATATTATGAATAAATATAGAATTTTCATCAAAATTAATATAATACCATTTTAAAATTTCTTTATTATAACGTTTAATATTTCACATTTCAAATAATTTAACATGTCATTATTCATCTTAACAAGTGAATTTTGATATTTCTGTAGAAATTATTCTTTTAAGCTTCTATTGTTCTTCTAAATTTTCTATTAAATACCATTGATAATTTCATATAATATAACATATTTACTTCTTCTTCTATATTATTACTAAATTTTTCTTTATTAAAATAATTTTTTACTTCTATTAATTCTTTTTGTAAATTTTTTATTTTATTGAAACAATCTTTTAATATTGATATATTAAATTTCATCCAATTATTTTTTATTTGGAATTTTGTATCACTCATTTTGTGATAATTCTTCATAATTTCCCTTATCTGATCTAGTTGGTACATATGTATTGTTATCATTAAAACTTTCTTCATATAAAGGTTTAGGTATAGAATTAGAAAAATCTATTTGTGAGATTTTCATGGATTGTGCTCTTTTAAGAGTATTTTCTTTTGCAAAATTTGTACTAGTGCTTGATATAGAATGTCTAGGAAAATCATTACTAAAAGTTATTTCTACAGATCCATCAGAATTTTCAATTATATTTGATGTCTGATTTTGTGTTTCTATAGTTTTTGGGGGATTTATTTCTTGTAAATTCCATGATAATGATTGCGTAATTTCATTCCATTTTAATCTTTTTGGTGTTCTTATTTTTGCATGCATAGTATTTGTTTCAAATAATATAGTTTCATCTCTAGGAGATATTAACTTAGTTTTTGGTTCTATAGTAGTAGTCATAGTTTTATAATAAACTCTATATATTACTACTGCAACATTTGTTTTTTCTTTAAATTCTAGATTTCTTGTTTTAATAGTTAAAGTTAAGTATCAAAAATATTTGGATCAAATAATCCTATTGAAAAATTAGGATAGCAATTAAAGTATGTTGGGCCATTTGCTATATTTGATTCAGCCATGGCTAAAAGTGAATTATTAAAATTAGTATGTCTCGCATCTCTTAGAATGAGTAGTACGGGAGCATCTTCTCCTAATCTAAACATGGGTTTTATAGCTACTTGAACTAATCCTATATGTAAAAAATTATAATTTTTTGTATGTCTTTTTATAGCTTCTACAGTTAATAATTGTAGATTTTGATGTTCTTTATTAATAGATATAGTTTGTTCAGTTGTTTTGATCGAATAATCTTGTAAAAAATCAAAGGTTCCTATTTTATATATAATTTTAACATCTTGTTTTTGTATATTCCAATTAAATAAATTATTTTCAATTTGAGAAATACTAATTTCTAAACAATTCATGTTTAAATCTTCATCTTGATCATTAGAAGTATTTGAGCTATGATCTTTTCATGATAAAAATCTAGATAACTGATTCATTACTTATAACAGTTTAATGTTAAATTATTATTGAATTAAATAGATCTTATTTTAAAATGATTCAGATATACTGAGGGAACACCCCCATACCGTCGTGGTCCGGCTGCTCATGTCTGAGATTCTTACGCTAATCCAACCGACTGGTCGACATGGTTTACCAACACAGTAGCCTTTTAACATTTTAAAATACGATTTCGTTCTATCAATAATTTTTTTTCATTATAACGGTTACAAATAATTATTATTATCAGATATACTAGATATAATAACACTACTACCATCATGGCTCTGATACCATAAGTCATGGATGGAAGAGCATAAAGATTTAATATTGATATATATATACATAATGCCACTTGATTTTATATAACAAATATTTTATAAAATTACTTTAATTACTATTATAAATCTTTTCCAAATTATTTTATAGAAAAAATATATTTTTAAAACCTTTAACCTCACCAAAACACCCATTTTAACTAGGTAAAAATGATGGTTATTTGTCTAACCATCCTTAGTTAATTATACAACAAAATAGTTATATTTTAAGTCTATTAAAACTTTAAGATCAGATGTTATATTTTTCATAAAATATCAATTTTTATCAAAATTCAATAAAGATAAAGATGGTTACATGCATACCCATGCATGCATAAATACATAACCATATATGTATATCATATGTTTCATCTATATATATATATATATATATATATATATATATATTTCTGTGTGTTTATATGTAACCCACATATATGTGCTCATACTTGTTACGGGTAAAAATTATCAAGTTTAATATTTAGCCAAACCGAATTAGTAAAGTGGGGTTTTGTGCTTGTAAATCAGAAAAATAGTTTATGTATATGTTTCAAGTAAATTATTCCCAGGGATCTCCATGAATATTGGAAATATGAATAGAAATAGATAACAGTACGCACAATATTTATACAAGGAAAAATCCCTTAATCCCTTAGGATTGTTGGCATAAAATCACAGGTGGTGAAAATTATCACTCTGCCTTGCTTATAACTGAAAAAATAATACTAGATACAAAGAAATGATAGGTGAATGTGCGATTGCCAAGAAATGTTGTAGATGTCAATATTGTCGAGCGTGTTGTCAAGTGTTTTTCTATCCGATCAATGCCTCAATATTTATACCAAAATACAAAAACATATTTCTCCTAATCGTCCTTAAGATCAAGCTATAATCTCGGCCACATCTTAGACTTTTTCAGTTGAACGTTACTAGCTCCACTCAATCCACGATCGAATAAGTCGTCTTTTCAACGCCTTGGTCTTTAGGGGAATTTATTAAGAACTTGTTTGATATGCAAGCTCAATTTAAAAAGGAGAAGAGTATATATTTATATATTATTAAATAATATCAATAATAAGCCATCATTACATGCGTTGCAAAAATAAATAAATGTGAGTATATGAATAAGTTCAAATATTCCAAGGTATTCCTGATGATTCTTAATCTCAAAATATCCTGGATGACAAAAAATTTGATGCTAAACAATTGTCCGCATTTTATACAGTTAATAGACTACAGCTGTAAAAATATTAATTTCGAAATTCAAATTTTCAAATTTTGAATTTGTAATTATGTTAATTGGATGGTTACGAAACCATGACAGTATTCGAGGATGCTATACTTATTCAGTATTTCGCAGGGTTTTAATCATTATCCAGGTTTCCACTCTTCCTCATCTTCTCAATCGTGAAAAGCTTAGTAATTTTTTTCGTTTAAAATTTTTATAGAAAATGTGTGCATCATCTTCATCCCCCGAATCTAAAACATCTTCAGATCTTTTTCAAAACCAAAATATTCTCCCTTTTAAAAACCCATATATTTGTATCTTCGATGATAATTGTATTGAACTAATGCAGTTATCCAAGAAGTTCCCAGCATACACTTTTTTCACAATTTCGATCAAGCCCTTAAAGCTGATCATATCTCCCCAATTTGGTTATGTATTTCGGAGTATCCTTTTTCCCTAGAACTCAATTATCATTTTCCAGATTTAATAACCGATTTTTTTTCAAGTTATCAAGCTTTACTACCCACAATTAATGCCTATGGGATGTCGTCTTCTCTATACCTTATGTCGTTTAAACCAAACTTACAGTCTAAACATTGGCTTTCCCGAAATAGCCCTAATTTTCCCACTCTATACCCATGGGTGTTCTCGTTTTGTATTCCAAAGAAGGAGCAGAGCTCCTATTTTGGATCCCGGAATCACAATGAATGAGAATAAATAGAGGAATAGGTTTTCCTTTGTTAGGAGACTCAATTTAGAGGGGAATTATTGCCCTTCAAATGAGTGGAAAAGGGTAGGATCCTAGGTTCATTTCTCTTAATTCTTTGTTATCCTCATACTTTTTTTAATTTGCATTGTTTTATGTGTTTTAGCCCCAAAATTCGAGTCGTTGGTCGCCAAAAGTGAAGGAAGTGCAGACAAACTTCGAGCTTTGATTACTATTGAAGAGAGAGAGAAAGAAGATTTAGAGTAATCCCAGAGAAAATCAACCTTGTTTTATCCCCAAAACCATATCAAAGGCATATGGCTTCAGATAACTCAATTCTTCTTTTGGGACTATACTCTTGGTTTGTAATTTTCAATATTCTTACTTATTCTTAAACATTATCTCCTTTTGATCTTGATGATTTAAACTCTTTCTTGGCCGTGAAAAAAGAAAAGACCAGCCCTGTTGCCCCTAAAAGTAGAGCAATGCACACCCGTTCCTCTAAGGCTGCTAAGAAGCGCAAAGGTCTAGAAACAGTGGACCTCGAGGAATCTAGTGATCTCTCTGTTGACGACCTCCTACAGAAGGTTATAATACTATTATTTAGCGTAATTTCTCTAAGTATCCTTACTTAATCCTATTTTGCAGTCTTCCCTCAAACTTTTTGCAGAAAAAGAAGCTTATGAAAGACTATTTGAGGAGATAGAAGATCAAAAGAAAATTTCTACTGCCAAGACCGGTCACTTCGAGAAGGAAAACGCTAAATTGAAGAAACATTTGAAGGAGATGGAGGCCTCTCACAAATTGAAGATCAAAGAGACTATTGAAGGAGCGAAGAAATCTGCCGCCATCACTATACTTTGCGCCAAGATACAAATGACTATCCACGCCAAAGAAGATGGTGCGGATTTGTAGTCTTGAGATCTCCTGGTGTGGAACAAAGTCTTGGGTGATCTTACTGGAGACAAGGCAGATGCTTCCAATGAGGCAGCGATGAAGGGACAAGCAAGGAGGGAAAGCCTAGTAGTGTTGGTGCAAATGGAGAGGCAGTGGAGATGGGCGATGAAGACGAGGTTGAAAAGGTTTGAGCCCATCTTTTTTAAAGATACAAATATGTTTTAAAAACAATTATCTTTGTGTTAAACAATGTTACTTTGGGAAAGTCCCCTGATGTTAGGGTAGACAATTTACATTTTAGTACTTTTTTGGGGATATTTAATATGGAGGGACCATGAATTTCATGGTCAAACCTTATATATTCCTAGTATATATGTTTATCTTAGATGACATTAATATCTTGGGTGGAGGGACCATGAGTTTCATGGTGAAACCCAATATATTATTTTTTTAACTGCTTTTGATTAGTAATATATAATGGTAAACTTTCTAGTTTATGTATTGGTTTTCTATATTTCTAAATATTGTTGTTGATTTTAAGATATTCTTAATTATCAAAAAATAATTTTGATAAATTATTACAAGAGATATTCTGGAAATCTAATCTTTTTCAATATCTTTAAGAACTAAGAGAAGTTTAATCAATAATATGGCTAAGTATTTGTTAATCATATTTTTCTTAGATATGTTGTAGTAGTTGCAAATAATTTAGAAATATTCTCAAATATACCGATATTTTATTTGGCCAAAGTATTTTCGAAAGTTAGTTCCTGCACACATTCAAGAAACAAGAAAACTAGGGACATGCCCAAGATACTGGCGACAGGCCGATTATACTGTCGACTAAGGCCAATTGTACTGGCGACTAAGACCGATTATACTGACGACTAAGGTCTGATTGTATAGCTTGTGAATGCTATTTTTCGGAGGATCTCTGATTATGGCATTTGAAAGTGAAATTGTAAGCCATTATAGCGTGTACTAGTCCACAGTCTCCAACTATACCGGGATAATTTGGTGGATCAATGGTGATAGTTTTGATAATGAAATTGTTAGCCACTATAGCGTGTACTAGTCCCATTATCTCTAACTATACCAGGATAATTCTGCTCTACCGGCGAGGGTGTATAAACCCACCTTAAAGTTTTGAATATTCCATGGAAATACCAAAACATGCTTAAGATGATTAGTTTATTCTTTGAATATTTTCCTTTTCTTGAGTGAGGATCCTCAGGAATATACCTGCAAAACAATCAAACCTTGGTGAAGGTGGGCGTTAGGAATCCTAACGCACCTCCGATGCTTAATTCAGTAACCTTGTAAATAAAAATTTAACATAATATTTAAAGATAAATAAGAATTTGCGAGAATAGGAATACATGGATACTTAGAAATAAAAGATAAAGTAAGATTAAAGTAAATGCCTTTTGTAGTTTGAAGAATCAAACCTTTTATGAATCATGCTTTAAGGTGAATAGCATTCCATGACCTTGGAAAAGGTTCTCTTTCTAGGTTAGTTAACTTATATGCCCCTTTTCTAGCTTCCTAATCAATCCTATAGGGTCCTACCCACTTTGAAGCAAGTTTCCCATAAGCCGGATTGAAAGTATTTTCAAATGCTTTCCTTAAAACTAAATCTCAAATTTTGAATCTTCAAATTCTTATATTCCGATTGTATGATTTAGCCACTTTTTTTGAGAGACTGTCATCCTAATCCTTGCAATATCTTTAAGACCATCAATAGTATCTAGATCCTGAGATAATATCTCCTTATTAGATTCTAGAGTTTGGAAACTTGATCATGTGGTAAGGATAGCCATCTTAGTTGGGAGTACGGATTCAGAACCAAATATTAATAAGAATGGTGTCTGACCGGTCGTATTTTTGGTAGTTGTTCTATCTGCCTATAGGGCATATGGGAGTTCATCAGCCCACTTTCCTTTCTTGGATATAAATTTCTTCTTGAGATTGTTGATGATGATCTTGTTGCTTGATTTTGCTTTCCATTAGCTTGAGGATGGATAGGTGTAGAAGTAATTATATGTATGCTCTAACTTTTGTAAAAGTTTGTAGTTCTTTTGCCAATGAATTGAGATCCATTGTCACAAATGATGTCAACTGGGATCCCGAACTTGGTCAGGATATTTCTCTTTATAAATGAAATTACTTCTTTCTTTCTAACTTGTACAGAGGCTTCGACTTCAATCCACTTTGAAAAATAGTCGGTCAAGACAAGCATGAACACCTTTCCTCTGGGTGCTTTGGGTAATTTAACTACTATATTTATTTCCCATTTCATAAATGGCCATGATGAGTGTAACATTTGTACATTTAGTGTAGATACATGTTTTGTCCCTAGTTCGGTTCTGTAAATTGCTATCATGTAATTATTCAAAGTATTAATGGAAATTGTCTTTGTATCTAATTCATCATGTTTATGTTTATTGATTATTGATTATTAATGTTTATCTAATTGTTTGATTTGATTATTAAATGATTGAGTATGAAGAATGCTCATTCGGCCGAATGACTCTAGAATGAAGTCATTCGGCGAATGAGAGTTGTATCGAATGTCTAAGTTCAGAATGAGTCATTCGCCGAATGACTCATTCGAATGACTGCTCATTCGAGCTTAGTCATTCGCCGAATGAGCTGCTTCGGCCACTCATTCGGCCGAATGACTACAGCTTATAAATAGAAGTTCAAATCATTTCAAACCTAACTTTCCAGAGCCCTCCTTCTTCCCTAGCACTCCAGTGTCAAAACCCTTGAAGATTTGAGCGGTTCTTGTGCTTCCAAGTTCGATTCTCAACCCGTGGTGTTCGATCGTTGCTTCCAAGTTGTTCTTACAGCCTCGGATCACCACGGTTTCTGTTGGTTTCGTTTGGAAAACCCTGGAATAGGATTCCGCACTATCCCAGGGGTTGTCGAGTAGTTTTTCATTGGATTCGGATTGTTTCCGAGCTCCCGATCGGTCCAACAAAGTGGTATCAGAGCTTTGGCTCTTGATTCTACTCGATTTCCATCCAAAACCATCAGATTTGAGTTACCCAAAACCCTGATTTTCGTAACTTCCAAAAACCCTGAGTTTCTTGCTTCCAAAGTCACTATTTCATTGAGATTTCAAGTGTTTTTGTGGTTCATTTGATCTAATTTCTTTCCAATTGGTTAATAATCATGTCTTGAAGTTCTGTGCAAAATTTGGTAGCTAGATCTGGTCAAAATCGAAAGATATCGCGATTTTTGTTGTCAAAAACCCCAGATCTCCGAATGACTCTGGCGGCCGAATAAGTTCAGCCGAATAGCCTTCCATTCGCCGAATAGCTCTCATTCGGCGAATAGCTCCTTCGCTACCTTCATTCGCCGAATCAGCCTCATTCTGAACTCTCATTCGGCGAAAGACTCCATTCGACTTGCCATTCGCCGAATAGGCCATTCGACACACCCATTCGCCAATTCTCATACTCAGTCTCTCATTCGTCAGTTTCACCTCATTCGGCCCCCGACATTCGCCAGTTTCTGACTCATTCGGCTGTTGATTCTGAAAAATTTTCTAAGTGTTGAATTTCATTCCTTCTGATATAATGGAAGATTTAGCACTCATGGCTAATCAAAATCATCGTATTCAGACTCTTTTACTGACAGAGAATGAAACCGGGAACTCAAACAAAGCTCCTAAGTTGTTGAATTTAGATGATTACCCTCACTGGAAATATAGATTTGAGATCCACATCAATGGGGTGGATACAAATCTGTGGATGATGATTGAAGGAGGTTATCTGCGACCTCTGAATGAAGACGGAACTCCTATGCTAGTCACACGGATGACTGAGCCTCAGAGGAAGTTGTATGATTATGAGAAGAAAGCCTATGCTATTTTGTCACAGTCCATTGCCACTGATATCTTCCATCAGTTTAGACAGTTTCCTTCGGCTAAGCTTCTGTGGGATGCATTGCAGCAAAGATATGAGGGTAATGATGCTTTGAAGAGCATTAAGTCTAAAGCTTTGAAAAAGGAATTCAACAGCTTTATGTATGTGGGAAATGAGTCCCTTGATGAGTTGATTGCAAGGTTTTATCATCTGTTGAGTGAGTTGTTCAATCACGAGGTCAAAACCACAACTCAAGAGAAGATTCAATGTTTGGCAGATGCACTACCTCCAAAATGGGAGTCCTTCTTGATGGTACTCAAGCAAAATCAGATGATGGCTCATATGGACATCAATGATTTCATTCAGAAGCTAAAAGAGCAGGAGATAGAGAACAAATGGAAGGCCAAGAGGGTTGCACAAGTTCAAGATCCTTCTCTATACTACTCCACTCCAACAGTTGATAAGTCTACAACTCATGCTCCTCTGAAAACTGCCTTTGTGTCTAAAGCTTCTGAAGCCCCATCTGCAGCTCAGATGCACTTTAGCCCATCTTCTTCATCTTGCTCACAACAAGAGCATCATCAGCCTACTGCAAGTTTGAAGACAGAGAACTTTGATAAAGTCACAGTTGAGATTGCTAAAGAGCACATGGGTCTTCTGTCAACATTGGTTAGTTCATATGATGGATTGGTTGCTGGTCAGATCGGCAATCCATATTTGACCAATGATGACTACTCTCAAATTGATCCTGATGATATGGAAAGAATTGACATCATGTGGGCATTGGCTAGTGCAGTCAGAAGAGCTAAGGAGTTTGTGAAGAGGACAGGAAAAGACATCAATCTAAACAAGGAGTCCAAGTTTGGATTTGATATGGCTTCTGTTACATGCTACAACTGTGGTGAGAAAGGACACTTTGCTAGACAATGCAAACAGCCAAAGAAAGCTGGAAACAAGAACCCATTTCAGCATCAGAAGTCTGCTCCTGCTAATTCTGAAAGGCGATTAGTTCCTATTGATTCTCCTACAACAGCTGGATCTTCATCTTCTGGTAGTAAAGCCTTGATGGTTCAACAAGATGAAGGGGTAAATTGGGACTTCAGATTCAATGCTGACAAGGATGATCAAGAAAAAGCATGTGTGGCAGAGATTCAGATTTCTGATGACATTGTTGACGAAAGCTGTCAGGGAGATGTGTTGGTGACTGATGACAAAGCATCAAGTTCAGACTCAGAAAGTCTGACAGATTCTGACACTCAAGAATCTGATGGAGAAGCTGATGACTCTTCAACTCAATTTGCTTTGATGGCAAACTCTTCTGCTTCTACTGATTCTTCTGAGCAGGTATACACTGATTGTTCATCTTCTAAATCTGATTGTTTCAATTGTGTTGATCTTAGAAGCAAGGTCCTTGCTTACCAGAAGCACAACAGTGATCTTATGACCGATCTCGACCTGTGCATTGAAGCAAACAAAGTTTTAAAATCTAATGAAAAAGATTTTCAAAATAAAATTGATCTTTTGAATAGACAACTGCATGAGGCCGAGATCGCTGTTCTGAACAAGCAAGATGCTATTACTTCTTATCTCAATACCATAAATGAGATTAAGAAGAAATTAGCATTAGTTGAGTGTGATTATGAGACTTTGGGACAGAAGCTCAAGAGCTATGAGAGCTCCTCTTATATCATTGAGCATATGATCAGTAGAGGTACTGATCAGGGGAAGGAGCAGGTTAATTATCAAAAATGTCCTCCACCAATCCTAAATGCCTTTGTCAACACTCCAAATGACAAAGATGTAAAGGATTTTCAAGTTACTACTCCGTTAGTAGTTGATCCAATTAGTCTGAGTGAAAATCAGATTTCAACTCAGACTAAGGATTCAAGGGTGGATGGAATTGTGGAAGATTGGGTTTCTGATTCCGAGGATGAATCAGAGTATTCATCAAAGCAGAGTACTCCTCGGAATCAAATTACTAGTGTCATGAAAGGTGACCCAATCTCCAAATCAAAGATTTACAAGGAACTCTGCTTTGTTAAAGCTTCTCAGGAGTCTGAAGCTCATTGTACTACCAAATCAGCTCAGTTTGGTAACAAAGGAAGGAAGGGTTTGGGTTTCGAGCAAGATTATCAAAAATCAAATGTTTTTAAATCAACGAAAAAGTCATTTTCTGATTTAAAACACTTTCATAAAAAAGGTGTTAAAGTCTGTTTTGAGTGTGGTGAAACAGGACACATTGTGAGGTTTTGCCCTCAGTTGATCAGACCTAAGGTTGTCCCTTTCATAACCTTAAAGTCTGCTTTACCAAAACCTAGCAAATCTGTGTCTAAATCTTTTCAGTCAAAATCTTCATTTCACACTCAGTCTAAGGGTTCAGACAAGGGTAAGGGAAAGTTGGAAACATTGGTTGTTCCAAATGAGGTTAAAGTCAATCAATCAAAACAATCATCCATTTATCTGAAAACCTCTTTTGACAAAAAGGCAATTTGGAAAGTTAAGTCATCTGAGGTGTTTGTACCACAAATTTCAGATAAACCTATTCCTAAGGGAAAATGGATCGATGTTTGGATCCGAGACTCAATGGGTCAACCCAAGACCGTAAAGGCTTGGGTTCCCAATGTAAACTGATAGTCTCTTTATTGTGCAGGTTGCCCCAAAAGCTGGAGTGAACAGCAATTGGATCGTTGATAGTGGGGCTTCCAGACACATGACTGGTGATATTTCGCTGCTCACCAATGTGAATGCAGTTCGAGGTGGCTATGTAGCCTTTGCTGGAGACAAGGGTGGTTTTATTACAGGAGAGGGAATCTTGACAAATGGACAAGTTTCGTTCGACAATGTCAGATATGTTAAGCAATTGGAAAACAACCTTTGTCAGTCTCTCAGATCTGTGACAAAGAGTACAAGGTTCTGTTTGATGATTCAAAATGTTATATTCTCAAGCAAGGTGTGCAGATACCTGAAGATTGGATTTGATGTCTGCTCCAAGAAAACAAGACTTGTATGTTCTCAACATGGCCACAGCTTCAACTACATCCTCCACAGCTTCATGTTTTATGACAAAGGCAACTGAGAAAGATTCAATCCTTTGGCATAAGAGGATGGGCCATTTGAGTTTACGCAAGATGAATCATCTTGTCCACAACAGTTTGGTTGAGGGAGTTAGTCTGAAGAATTTTAAGCTGTCTGATATCTGTGTGTCATGCAAGAAAGGAAAGCAGTCAAAGCAGTCTCATAAGCTGAAAAAATATCACTCAATCAATGTTCCTCTTGAGCTTCTTCACATGGACTTGTTTGGTCCAGTGAATCGGAAGAGTATAGCTGGAGATCAATACTGCCTGGTTATTACTGATGAGTACTCCAGATACTCTTGGGTCTTCTTTTTGAAGGAGAAATCAGAAACGTTTGATTGCATTCAAGTTTTGGTTACCAAACTTGAATCGCTCTATAAGCTCAAGATTCGTCAGTTTCGAACTGATAATGGAACCGAGTTCAAAAATCACAATATGGAGAATTTTTGTAATGCAAAAGGCATTGTACAACAGTTCAGTGCTCCATATGTTCCACAGATGAATGGCGTTGCTGAACGCAAGAATAGGACATTGATTGAGGCTGCTAGAACTATGCTTGCTGATTCTTCTCTACCGGTTCAATTTTGGAATGAAGCTGTTGCCAATGCTTGTTACACATTGAACCGGGTTCTTATTGTGAAGAGACATGGGAAGACTTGCTTTGAACTGCTTCATAACCGAAAGCCAAATCTTAAGTATCTAGAACCATTTGGTGCTCCATGCACCATGCTTAAGAAACATGAGCAGGGCAAGTTCAATGAAAAGGTGGAAGAAGGGTACTTTCTTGGGTACAGCACTCCAAATAAGCGAGTTTACAACATTGCAACTCATAATGTGGAGGAGTGGTACCATGTGGATGTTCAGAAGTATACAATGCCCCCACCTGGAAAAGGGCCAGATTGGATGTTTGACTATTCCAGTCTTTTTGACTCATTCAATATGCCCCCCATGTACTCAGATGAAGATGTAGCTGTTCAGATGTTGTATGATGTGCAGAATGCACCCGATGCTACTTTTCAACCTACATCTACATCTGGTCCCTCTACACAGGTAAATGATGACAGCTCAGACACAGATGACAATCCCCCAGCTGCTCCTGAACCAGTTGTTGATAATCTTGTACCTGATCTTGAGGACTTGAATTTGAATAACTTAGATCCTGAGGTTGAGGTTCCTGCTCATCCTGTTGGAAGAATTAATCGAATTCATCCTCAAGACAACATTATAGGGAGTCCTTTAGATGGAGTAAAGACTCGAAGTCAACTTTCTTCAGGTGGTCTTGCAGACATTCTTGATTTTGCAGATGTAAGCTTTTGTGCTCATTCCTGCTTCATATCTCAAGTGGAACCGCGTACCGTCACTGAAGCCCTCAAAGAAGAATCATGGGTAGACGCCATGCAGGAGGAGCTTTTGCAGTTCAAGAAGTTAGGGGTGTGGCAACTAGTTGATAAACCCAAAGGTGCAAAAGTCATTGGAACTAGATGGGTACTTCGTTGCAAAAAGGATGATCATGGGATAATTGTGAGAAACAAGGCTCGTCTAGTGGTTCAAGGATTCAGACAGATTGAGGGATTGGATTACAACGAGGTGTTTGCTCCGGTCGCTCGATTAGAAGCCATTCGTATCTTTCTGGCTTATGCATCCTTCAAAAAGTTCAAGGTTTATCAGATGGATGTAAAGAGCGCGTTCCTTCACGGGGTTATCAGTGAAACAGTGTATGTCAATCAACCTCCCGGATTTGAAGATCCACTGCATCGTGATAAAGTCTACAAGCTAGACAAAGCTTTGTATGGATTACATCAAGCCCCGAGAGCGTGGTACGAGACACTTTCCACTCACCTTCTGAACAACGGGTTCAGAAGAGGTGTCATTGACTGCACTTTATTCATCCGTGAGAAGGACAGTGATTTACTCTTGGTACAAGTATATGTGGATGATATTATCTTTGGATCCACAAATGATAATCTGTGCAAGGAATTTGAGACTGTGATGAAAGAAAAATTTGAAATGAGTTCGATGGGAGAAATGAAGTTCTTCTTGGGTTTACAGGTGGATCAGTCTGAGGCAGGGATTTTTATTCATCAAACCAAATACGTTGGTGATATTCTGAGCCGGTTCAGTATGTCTGATGCGAAGCCTGCTGGTACCCCACTGGCGATTAATCACGGGATTACTCCAGATGAAAAGGGGGAGTTAATTGATGCCACTCTGTATCGGGGAATGATCGGATCTCTCATGTATCTCACTGCCTCTCGGCCAGATATCATGTTTGCCACTTGCTTGTGTGCACGTTACCAATCCAAACCAAGAGTATCTCACCTGATTGCTGTCAAAAGGATTATGCGTTATCTGAAGGGTACACCGGAACTTGGCTTATGGTACCCTAATGATGATAACTTTGAACTTACTGCATACAGTGATTCAGATTATGGTGGATGCAAAAGAGATTTCAAGTCAACATCTGCGGGTTGTCAGTTCTTTGGAAACCGATTGGTCACCTGGCAGTGCAAGAAGCAGACGTCGGTGTCTACTTCAACCTGTGAAGCTGAATATATTGCTGCTGCAAGTTGCTGTTCTCAAATCATCTGGATTCAACAGCAACTCAGGGACTATGGGTTACATTTTTCTAACACTCCTATCTATGTTGATAACACTGCCGCCATAGCTGTCACTAAAAATCCAGTTCAGCATTCCAAAACCAAACACATCGACATAAAATATCACTTCATACGTGATTGTTTTGAGAAGAAATTAATCGATGTTGTTAAAATTCACACCGATCACCAGAAAGCCGATCTGTTCACAAAAGCTTTTGATAAACCCAGATTTTTATATCTGTTATCGGCTAATGGTGTTTTTCACAAGGATGAAGTTCAATCCTCATCTGAGTCTAACAAATGATCATCACTTTAATTAGATAGTTTTATTTATTTTTAGTATTTTCATTTTTTATAGTATAGTTGTCTTTTATTAACAAAAACACAAAAAGATTTTCTATTTTTAGGTTTTTAGGGGGAGATATAGAAATTTGAAAAACCAAAAACAATAGAAATTTGAAAAACCAAAAACAATAGAAATTTGAAAATCCAAAAACAATAGAAAAATGAAAAATGAAATAGTCCTGTTTAATGATATAACACATTGATTTCATTATGTCATAGAAGCAGAAATGAATGCATGAGCTAAAATCACAAGGAAATAATGATGGGATGTACTGATAGGCTGACTATACAAAATAAATAAACAATATATGAGAACTTAGAAAGTTTGATTTGTGGGATCCAATTTATTAAGGCTTTTGAGTGAGAAATGGTTTTTGACTCAAATCAAGCATACACCTGTCATCATGAAATCAAATGAGTTTTCATTCAAAGAAAAATAAAGGCAAGCTGGTATTAAGCTTGAGGAAAATCAAAAACAAGCTGGTATTAAGCTTGATAAAGAAAAAGTAAAAACAAGCTGGTATTAAGCTTGAAGAAGACCTAACGCAAGCTGGTATTAAGCTTGAGAAAAACTTAAACAAATAAAAATAAAGTTCGATTCCATACATGTGCCATATTGCTGGGACGAACCTAGCTGAAGCCATCAATTTGGATAGAACAAGAAAAACACAAAAAGATAATAAATGATTGAATCTCATTGAATTCATGATGACTGGTATTAAGATATGCTGAAATGAGTTATGAACTGATTTTGATCTTAATTGATGAAATGAATTGGAGAACATAGTCAGAAAATATGAGTGATCATTTAGTTTGTTTAAGAGTTGTGTATTGTTCAGTTTAAATTTGGACAAATATATCAGTAATCGTGTCAATATGAAATTGTGATTGAAGTGAAGCATTCATTAAAGGTTATATGATGTGATCAGAGATTTGTGTTATCTTATTAATGGGCTTTTCACAAAAATATGTGTTTATTTGCTTTTAATTTGTGTTTGTACAGTTGTTTAGTTGTTTCAGAAAAATACAAAAAGATTTTCTATTTTCAATTTTGTTTTAGATGATCATTTGTAGATTCGGATGCCTGTCATCTCTGAATCCTGAACCAACTAGACATATCTTCATAATTGGTTAAAAGTTTGATGCACAAAATGTTAAATCTTTGAAAGTTTGAGTTTTGGAGATGTCAATGTCTCATTCGTACGAATGAGAGGCAGAATGAACTCATTCGGCCGAATGAGAATGAGTCATTCGACCGAATAAGCATCTCAGAATGAACCTCATTCGACGAATGAAGAATGTCGAATGTCTCATTCGAATGTCTCATTCGGCGAATGAAGATCATCGATTGACTCTTTCGCCGTATTCATTCGGCGAATGGAAAAGAATCTTTGTGACCTTTCGCTTAGCTCATTCGGCGAATGAGAGCACAGTATATAACTGTGGTTCGGCCGAATGAGGGTCATTCGACCTTTTGCTCTTTCGCGATATCAGAGAATACCCATTCGGCGAAACACACACTTATTCATCCTTTTCTATTTCTTGTGACTGTGAAAGATCTTGCCACTGATAATCTTATTGTATTCATTCTCAGGTATATGAAGATAAGATTTCAACCGATTCCATCCATGAAATCATCTCTAACAGATTCAAATCTAGGGTTTTAGGGTTTTTGATTTCGCCCAACGAATAATCTGTTAAGATGGACCTAAAACTCGAAATGTCATGTATTAAATATGCTAATCGGTCGTTTCTGAGTGCTGTATAACAAGTTTTTGGGATTGATTTGAGATTTTGGACAAAAGGGATTTTGAACTGTCATATTGCCGAATGTCGTCATTCGGCGAATGACTCATTCGGCGAATGAGCCTCATTCGGCGAATGGATCATTCGGCGAATGACAAGTCATACTCAAGCCTCATTCGACGAATGAGAGTCATTCGACGAATGAGCCTCATTCGACAGATAACTCATTCGGCGAATGGACTCATTCGGCATATCAGAAGAAAGTTAATCTGATTTTTTTGTTAAATCTCATTGTTTAATTGATCATCTTGTACTGATATGTGTATTTCTTGTGTTGTGCAGCATGGCAGGATACAAATCAGTACCGAAGCATAACATCTGTGCCCATCTTGATCTGACGACTCCGAACGCGAAGCATTATGCTGATATCATCACTTTCCTGAGGCGTTCCAGGATTTTCACTGCCATTTCGACCATTCATGTGCCCTATTTATCACATCAGCAGGAATTCTGGACCTCAGCGGATATTGATTGTGAGGCCGAGCCTACAGTCATCAGGGGCAAGGTCAGAGGTCATGACATTGTAGTATCGGCTGAGCACATACGGAGGGTGTGTGGCTTTCAGGACTCTCCGGATCATCCAGTTCTACTTGACAGATTTCTTGTTCGTGGATGCTTCCTCAGATGCAAGTACGAGGGAGACATTGGAGCCGGGATTTTGAACAAAGCGTTCATGTCCCCGCAGTTCAAGTACCTGGCACATGTACTTGTACACTGCCTTGGCTCCAGGAGAGGAGGCTTCGATGATATGCGCGAAACGATACAGTGCGCATTTGCTGCTCTAGTGCTCAACAAGCCATTCAACTTCTCCGAGATGGTTTTTCTGCACATGAAGGAGAACGTGGGGCTGAAGGGTGACAAGAAGTTTTTGATGTACCCTCGATTCATTCAGCAGATCATTGATGCACAGATTCCTGATCTCCCAAAGCTGAATGCTGACATTATCAGATTGGAGCACATGAATGACATAACTCTCAACAGAGTTTTGTCATACAGAGGGAAAGAGAGGAAGCCTACTACACGATCATTGTTTGGTCACCTCTCTCGACCTGACTACAGAGCTCCAGCTGGAAGGAGATGGAGACACGATGACTCCGATTCTGATGTGGAGGACATTGTGGTCCCAGTTGGTGGTGATGATAGTGATGGTGATGAGGGAGATGGTGGTGCAGGCCCGAGTGGTGCTGGTGTGGAGGTGAGCACTGTTGCTATTGAGAGCACAGGTGCGGGTGAGATGTCATCAGTACACATAACCACTGCTGCTTCAGTGAGCATGGTTGATGTTACTGCTTCTGGTGTTGGAGCTGATGTTGCTGTGTCTACAGCTCAAGAGGAGGATGTGGATATTGAGTCACTGATGGACTTGGATTTCTTGTCTACTACTACTTCATCAGTGACTGCTCCTCTCGATGTCTCTATTCCACATTCCTCAGGTGGTGATGGTGAGTCAGAGGACTCGAGTGAGGAAGAAGGTGTAGCAGATGAAGGTGATGAAGATAGTTCTGATTCTGAGAAGACTCATGATGATGAGTTTGAGAAGGTGGATGAGGGTGGAAGAGTGGTGATGAGGAAGAGAAGGAGGACAGATGATGATTTGGAGGATATTACCGATACGATATTTACTCCAGAGTTTGACATTTCTCCCACTCCAAGGTCATCTGCTCCTACCTCCACAGCTACGATATCTTCTGCTGGTGCTTCCACCTCATCCCGAGCTGGAAGGGGAAAGAGAACCCGATTCTCTTTCCAAAGGAGGTCAGAACTGACTACAGCTGCTGCAACTACTGTCACATCAGTAGCAGCTGTGTCAGTTTCTTCACTGACGAGGACAAGGGCCATTCACACTCAGGCCATTACTGCCCCTCTGTCCACTCCTTTCATTCGAGAGCCTGTTTATGTTGCTGCTTCCTCTGGCCCCTCCACAGTTCGTGCTGATGTTCACATACCTGCTGTTTCAGTTGTAGATCAGCTTAGTACACTGAACAGTATGGTCTTGAGACTGATGGAGAGGAGCATGGAGCAAGAGAAGAAGAATAAAGAGCAGGAGTTGGTTATTGCTCAGCTCACGCAGAGGATTGAAGAGCAGGATACTTTGCTGCTTCAAGCTGCAGACCAGAGGGCCGATTTGAGGGCCAGGTCTGCACAACAGGAGGAGCAGCTCCTGAAATACATTGATGAGCACAACCAGTTGGCTCTGACAGCCTCTGGTTTCAGTGATCGGATCCTGCAGCTAGAGTCTGAGAATACTCGTCTAGCTGGACTTGTCGAGGGTTCGAAGGAGAGTACTCCCAGACTGGAAGGAGCTGAGGATCGTTCCGATGATTCAGACAAAGAAGAAGATGAAGAAGAGTCTGATGAGGAACAGGTGGATTACGAAGACTCAGACAAAGACGATGAGTCTGATGATGATGATGATCATGATGATGAGGCCAAGGACGGATCTGGGAACGGGTCTTCTGGTTCATCGAGTACTGATGATGATGACGATGATGATCAGGCCCCTCCCTCATCAGAGATTCGATCCAAGAAGGCCAATGATAAGAAGAAAGCCTCTGCTCCACCTCCTCCTGCACAGACAGATGAACCCAAAGCAGCCGAGGAAGTAGAAGCTGTGCCGTTGAGACGTCAGCTAGATAAGACGTTGACTATGATCTTGGACGCTCAGGGCATTATACAGCACTCGGTCAGCTACGACAAGGAGGAGGGTGAGATCATACACTGTTTATCTAAGGAGCAGATTGCCGAGCTGTTCAGGTTGAATCCTGACGAGGTGGTCACTGATGACACCTCTGTACCTAGTACTGAAGAGCCCGAACCAGAATTCTTTGATGATGTAGATGATGTCATTCTGGAAGACATCACTGATGAAGAATACCCGAAGTATACATCAGCTGAAGCTGAGTTGCCTACATTCACTGAACCATTTGATCAGGAAACGGAGGATCTCTTGGTCAGATATCTTGAAGAGCAAGTAGAGGCTAGCAAGGCTGAAGCTGATGACTTAAAGAAAAGAAAGGAAGAATGGGCTGCGTACTGGGAGGTACTAAAGAAACAAAGCACTGAGAAGATGCCAGCAACGCACAAGAAAGTCTACAGGACCAAAGGATATAAGGCTGGAGGTCAGATACTCAGCTGGGCATACTTCCATGATCTTGGGTGCTACGCAGTAAAGAGGGAAAAGGGTATAGATTACTTCAAACACCCGCATGATTTCAAGACGCTGCCTGGATTCGAGGTCAATCAACTAGCACGTCTGAACATGCTATACTGTAAAGACTCCGGGATGTCTGCTTGGTTCTCTCGACAAATCAAGTATGAATACCGGAAGAGATGGGTGAATTTTCAGCCGCAGCAGCCAGAGAGATACTATCTACCAGAGATAGACGGTGACACCCGAAAGCACAAAGTAATCCTGAAGTGGCTTCCCCTAAAGTCATGAAGAAGATTCCTTTACGGAAGATGCGTCAAGACTTTATGGAGGACTTCCGATGGTGGTATTATGACGGGAGAACCGGTGAAGCTGTGATCGTGCTGTGCAAAGACAAGAAATGGGAAACTGTCAGAGTTTTTGATCCCATGTGGCTGACTAATCTGTCCTTGAATGATGTTAAAGCTTTCTATCGACATCAGATCTTCTTCGATGTACAGGATATGGAGCAGGCTCTTCAGTATATGAGAGTTATTCGTCTCTGCATCTGCTTAAAGATTCATGCTGGTGCCGATTGGAAAGCTATCTCAGATAAGATTACAAAGAAAGACGTTCCAAAGAGTTGAACTAGGTCCAAGGGGGAGTATGTAGATACATGTTTTGTCCCTAGTTCGGTTCTGTAAATTGCTATCATGTAATTATTCAAAGTATTAATGGAAATTGTCTTTGTATCTAATTCATCATGTTTATGTTTATTGATTATTGATTATTAATGTTTATCTAATTGTTTGATTTGATTATTAAATGATTGAGTATGAAGAATGCTCATTCGGCCGAATGACTCTAGAATGAAGTCATTCGGCGAATGAGAGTTGTATCGAATGTCTAAGTTCAGAATGAGTCATTCGCCGAATGACTCATTCGAATGACTGCTCATTCGAGCTTAGTCATTCGCCGAATGAGCTGCTTCGGCCACTCATTCGGCCGAATGACTACAGCTTATAAATAGAAGTTCAAATCATTTCAAACCTAACTTTCCAGAGCCCTCCTTCTTCCCTAGCACTCCAGTGTCAAAACCCTTGAAGATTTGAGCGGTTCTTGTGCTTCCAAGTTCGATTCTCAACCCGTGGTGTTCGATCGTTGCTTCCAAGTTGTTCTTACAGCCTCGGATCACCACGGTTTCTGTTGGTTTCGTTTGGAAAACCCTGGAATAGGATTCCGCACTATCCCAGGGGTTGTCGAGTAGTTTTTCATTGGATTCGGATTGTTTCCGAGCTCCCGATCGGTCCAACATTTAGTCATGGTAGTCGTAAACAGTGTTAGAACAGTGGGTGTCAATGTTCAGTTAATCAATGTGATTCATGTGTTCATAATGTGTGCTTGTGTGTTACAGGATCTTATTTATTTAGGAACAAGTATGTATTAATATTTACAGTCGATTACACTAGGCAAGAACAGTATTGTGTTATATCGAAACAGTGGTGGGCAGCGAGAGTGAGCCCTATATATATACTGCGTTCGGTGTAACAGGATAGTGTTAGTGCGTAGTGTTAAGACGAATATTATGACAATTAATCAAACAAAATCGTAATGCGTAAGCGAGACTGAGTATAGTTATGGGTGACGATCCATAATGATACGAATGTTGAACTTATAATTATGAGTGAACGGCTTTAACTTTTTTTCTTTATATACGATCGGAAAACGTACGCGATTGTGGGTATACACGCAATTGTTACTGTTTAACGATCTGTTTTCGAACAAATAATTAAAATGATTATTTTATATTTTTACAATTTTGAAACTCATCATTTTAATGAGTTTAGCAACTCTTTTATTTTAATTCGCGTAAAATACGCGTTACGTTCCGGAAACGCGAACCGAGCGACCGAAACGAACCCGAATATCACCCGGGCTATATAAGCCTTGAACAAGACCATTTTCTCATTTAATTCATCACCAACCACTTCTCTCACTAGAATTTTCGTCTACCCTCTCTCTCTAGAAAAACTCACTTTAAACGTTCGTAACTCGTTTATTTCTCAACGGATTTCGTCATTCTTGGTGTCCACGCGAAGCTCTCAACATTGTCTACACGAAAGTACAAGAAATCAGTGGAATTAACCGGCCAAAATCGAGGTATGATCGAGTTAAAGTTCGGAAAAATAGGGTTTTCATGGGTGTGTTGTTGAAACTCGACTCATAGCCGGTTCTAGCCTAACCATTTCTAGTTTCGCACCTATAGAAACCTCCCTTGAAGTTATACTCGCCTAGATCGTGGTCTAGAATCAGGTATTCGACGATGGTGATGATGCAGGTGACAGGTTCGGTGATGGTGTGGGTGCCGAACCCTGTGGAGACTGCCGAACCTACGTGAGATTGTCGTTCAGGTCACGAACCTTGCAATGGTTCGTTTGGGTACCAGCCGAACCCTAGGGGTTCCCACGATCCTTCCCGAACCATTTGAGGTCCAACGAACCTGCATCAAGTCACCATTGATTCCACGAACCTTCTTTGTGCAGCGAACCATCAAGAAACTGTCGAACCTTCATGCATGAGCGAACCCCACGCATGCCACGAACCATGTATGCTGCCATGATAACCGAACCCTTAGTGAAACAATAGAAACAAACCTATGGTTAGGGGGACACCTGGACCGAACCTCTGACTATCATCAGCTTCACGAACCCTACATGTATCATGCATTGGCCGAACCCTGCTAGAAACACTAACCTACGGCCGAACCTTAGTGGTGTCTCAAGACAGCCGAACCTTAGGCTAGAACCAAAGAGGGTTCGCTGCCTAAGGTGGCAGCCCAAGCTCTACTCGGCCAATCCAGTTTTACAAGGCCCAACTCCATTAGAAACTTGGTCCATAGATCAAACTAAGCTCAATTATGTTATAATGACCCATGTGGATCTCTAATTGGACCAACATCGCTTAGAACCTTACTTGGCCCAATCTAAAACCCATTCGGCCCAACTCAATACTACAAGGCCCAATTTCATTTTTGTAATCGACCCATTATGATCCTAAGTGGCCCAAGGAAGTTATATTGGCCCATTACTAACGTAGGAGATCCATAGACTTTGCTTAAAGCCCACCCCGATTTCATGGGTATGAGGCCCATTGTTGGCCCAACAACACACTTAAATGGCCCATAGTGTGGTCTTCAATGCAAAGTGTTTATGAATTGATCTTAGTTTGGTTAAGTTTAACCTAAACTAATAAAGAGATCAATTCATAATCTCAAGAGTCTAAACGCTTGAACATATCTATACATTTTCATGTCAATCAATGGTTATTAAGTTCACAAACACTTGTCATTTTATGCACAAGTTTGTGCATAAAAGAAACATGACATCTCTTTTCATGAATCATTGGTCGATCAAGTATCATAACCATGACTTTCAAGTTTTCACAACAATCGTAATCATAGGTTAATCAAGTTCAAGTAAACCAGGTCAATCAACGAATCAAGGTCTATACAATTATAAATCTTATATCTTATGTATGATTACAATGATATAGGAATCAATTAGAAGTCCTGTTTGCTACTTGCTATCTGTTTTAGTTCAGAGTCTACTGCAGGCAGGTGAGAACTTTAGCCCCTCTTTTACTGTTTTATAACTGTTTTGGGGTGGAACACGTGATCAAACTCTTCATTTACAATTTTATTTCATTACACAAGATGTGTGTATTCCTATCAACATTTCAGGTTCATATTACAAATCCAAGGAATTTATCAACTGTTTCAGGAAATTCATCAACCGTTTTAAAGGATTATTAAACTATTGAACTATTCTTCTAAAAAGGTTTCATAAATGATATGTTCTTTTAAATAATGAATTTTATAAACTTTTCTGTTAAAAACCTTGTTAATATACAAGGTCACATTTCATGACATTCAAACCAAAGGATTCATTTCATGGTATTTGAATCAAAGGTTTCAAACATGGTATTCAAACAATGGTTTCATTGTGATGTTCAAATCAAGGGATTCACTTATGGTATTCAAATCAGAGGATTCATTTCACGGTATTCAAAAACTAAGGATTTAATTCATGGGATTAAATCAAGGTTTTCAATCATGTTTTCACATAAGGCATTAACACGCTCGTTTAAAGTAAGGTTCAGAAACATGGTGTCCATTGTTGTAAACAAACTTATAAATGCATCAAGTATCATATTCATTAGCGTTAGTACTGGGTGATCACAACAAGGGAAAGCGGACACACACATTTGGGCACACTCATTTTCTTACTTGATGTTAGTTTGGGTTGCAGCTCATCCATGTGAATCATTTATTACTTTAACATACCTATGCCTTATATCATATATTCATGTTTACAAATGATTAAAACCTATTGTTCTCACCAACTACGTCTGTAGTTGACAGTTACTTTTCACGTGTTTCAGGTAATCAGGTTTAAGACTTTTTCAGAGACAACTAAGGAGACCATTCTAAGATAGAACAAGATGAAGAAACATGCTAGGATGGATTAGAAACACACTAAATCCTAAATGTTTAATTGTCTTGTTTGAAGTCTTATTTTGTAAACTATATTTTGGGTCTGTAGTTGTCTTTCTTTTGGTAGATAGATTGTCTGTAACTAAACAATTGTCTAAACATTATGAAATGTAGTAATCCATTGTGGTTGTTCTTATTCAATACTTGTGCATGATTCAACTGTTCATACGTCACCGCGCCGTGGATTCCGCACGCGGCGCAGGGGTGTGACAATGAGACTGTCGGATAATTGCAACAATTGCTAGAGCGTTACTAATATCCTATTGTTAAGTATCAAATTTTTAAAGATCTTTCGGGATATTTCAAGACTAGGGATCATTGAGCATATGTAGGAATATTCACACACATATTTATATACTCATATTTGTTCGTTTTGCTGCACATATATCGCACATATTTGTTCGTTTTGCAGCACATATATACTCATATTTGTTCGTTTTGCTGCACATATATTGGTCTTAGGGTTCTCATGTTGTTGTTCTTATTTTCTTAGAATCTGCTTTTGATCAGACCTCAGCGATTTTTTTGACTATCAAGAAGGATAAGGTTGGTCTAGTGGCTCCTAAAATGAGGATAATGCACACTCGTTCGACCAAGACATCCAAGAAGCGCAAAGGTACCGATGTGGTCAATGTGGACGATATCCCTGATTTCCCTGCTGCCGATCTTCTTTAGAAGGTTATTTCTATATCCTTTGCCTATTTATCTTGTTCTAGTTATATCCTAAAATATTCCTATTTTTCAGGCTATCTTTAAAATTGCTGGTGATAAAGAGGCTTTTGAGAAGCAAATCGAGGATCTGGAAGATCAGAAGAAGATCACCTTTGCCAAAGCTGGTCACTACGAGAAAGAGGCTCAGAAGCTGAAAAAGCTGATCAAGGATAATGACGCCACCCACAAGCTGAGAATTAAGGAGATTATTGAGGGTACGAAAAAGTCTGCTGCCGCGGCTGTGCTCAAAGCGAAGATCCAGATGGCAGAAAAGTCGAAGCAAGAGGGCTCGGACTTATAGGATAAGGATCTCGCTGATTGGGTCAAGATCCTGGCGAAGCTGACTGGGGATATGGTGGAAGCTTCTGACGCGGCGGCAAAGACGGGCAGTGTCGTGGACACTAGCAAGGCAGCGGAGGGTGAGAATATTGGTGCAGGTGGAGGTGCAGGTGATGCGGTGATGGGCGATGAAGATAGAGCTGATAAGGTCTGAGACCATCGTATTTGTGGTTCTTTTTATGGTATCTTGTAGTTTAAACAATACTCTGATGTTAAGTCCCTAAATGGCCAGACAATTTATGGATTTTTAGGTGGAGGGACCATGTGTTTACATGGCAAAGCCTAATATACTGACTTTACTAAGGATAATCTTTCGACTTTTTTAGTTATCTCGGGGAATGTTTCAATATATTATGTTGGTTATATGGCTATGAAATATTTCAAGGATAATTCAAGGATATTTTTAATAGAAGTCGTATTATCTTTTATTATGTTGGTGTTTCATTAATTTCCTTAAGATTTCAAGAAAGATTTTTTAGTAATATTTAAGAAATATTTAAGAAAATTCTGAGTTCTTCTAGGTATCAATCATGAATAGTTGTCATCTTTTTAGTTGGTTTTTTCTCTCGGGATACTCATATTAGTTTCACAAGGTTTTATCCCAGGATCCGATATTTCTTAAACAAAAGCATTTTGATTGCATAAATAAATATTTGTTAAAGAAATGTTTTAGAAATAAATACCAACTCCTTGAAAGAGTAGACTCATTCTTGAAGCTTTCCTTATCCCTATCAGGATAATGTGTAACTTACATACCTTTACATCCTTAGGCATGTTATGAGTGTACTTATGCGATATCCCAAAATACTCTTGAGAGTTGAGTCCATCTCCTCAATATCCTTAGGTATGTTCCAAGTAGAAGGCATATCCCAAAATATCCTTGAGAGTTAGTTCCTGCATATATTCAAAAACAAGAGAGATTGGGACTCGCCCTATATGCTGGCGACTAAGGCCAGAGATACTGGCGACAAGGCCAAAAATACTGGCAACTAGGCCTGAATACTGGCGACAAAGGTCGAGGATACTGGCGACAAGGCCGATTATACTGGCGACTAAGGCCGAAGATACTGGCGACAAGGCCGATTATACTGGCGACTAGGCCGGAATACTGACGACTAAGGCCGGGATACTGGCGACTTGTCCGGAATTCGGTGGATCCCTGGTTATAGTCTTTGAAAATGAAATTATCAGCCACTCATGCGTGTACTGGTCCCAAAATCTCTAACTATACAGGGATATTATAGAGGTTCAATGGTTATAACCCTTGATAATGAAATTGTCAGCCACTCACGTGTGTACTGGTCCCATTATCTTGGATTATAACAGGATATAAGTGCGCTACTGGCGAGGGTGTATGAAACATAGTTCGGTTGAGAGACAAAAGTCCCTTGAGTTTTGATTTCAGGTCAAAAATTTTCTTGTGCAACCAGACATAAAGTCTCTGCATGGGTCTTCGACATAGTTTTGATTTCAGTTCAAACCTTCGCAACCAGACACATAGTCTCTGTGGGGGTCTTGATCAAGTTTTAATTTCAGGTCAAAACTTGGACTGAGACATATAGTCTCGTATCTTCTCCAGCTATTCCTGCAAAAACATAAAAATATTTTTGCAAAGGTAGGCATCAGGAATCCCTATGCCTCTCCAATGCTTAGGTTAGTGTCAAGATAAATTGAGAATATATCAGAATATGAATGTAGGGATATTTAAGAATATAAGAATATTTGAATGTTTAAAGTAAAGATGTTTTGTAGTCGTGAAAATCATATAAAGTAGGTTTTGAGATGAATGGCATTCCATGTCCTTGGAAGAGGTTCACCATCCATAGTAGTTAATTTATATGCCCCCTTTCTAGCTTCGGAATCAATTTTATAAGGTCCTTCTCATTTTGGGGCAAGCTTTCCATCCGTTGGATTAGTGGTATTCTGGAATGCTTTTCTTAAAACAAAATCACCAATTTAGAATCTTCTGATCCTTATATTCTTGTTGAAGGATTTAGCCATCTTTTGCTGATAGGTAGCCATCCTGATGTTTGCAATATCCCTAATTTCATCAACAGTGTCTATATCCTAAGATAATACTTCATTGTTTGCTTCTATCGTTTATAGACTTGTTCTTATAGTAGGGATAATCATCTCGGTTGGGAGTACAGCTTCAGAACCAAATACCAATGAGAATGGTGTCTGACCAGTCGCATTCTTTGTGGTTGTCCTATATGCCATAGGACGAATGGAAGTTCTTCAGCCCATTTTTCTTTCTTGGATCCCAACTTCTTTTTGATATTTTTTATGATGATTTTATTGCTTGATTCTGCTTGGCCGTTAGCTTGAGGATGTACTGGTGTGGAAGTAATCATTTTTATCCCCCATGCTTCACAAAAGTTGGTAGTTCTTTTACCAATGAATTGAGATCCATTGTCGTAGGTAATCTCAGTAGGTATCCTGAATCTAGTTATGATATCCCTTTTTATGAAGGATATAACTTCCTTTTCTCTAACCTCTACGAAAGCCTCAGCTTCGATCCATTTCGAGAAATAATCAGTCATGGCAAGCATGAATACCTTCCCTCCTGGTGCTTTTGGTAGTTTTCCTACTATATCCATTCCCCATTTCATGAATGGCCGTGATGAGATTATTGGATATAAAGGTTCAGCCGGTTGATGAAGAATATTGCTGTCTTTGGCAAGCGTCACATCTTTGGGAATAGGACATTGCATCTTTTCCCATAGTAGGCCAGAAATATCCTGTTCTTAGGATTTTTGAAAGTAATGCTCTGCCCCCAATGTGATTCTCGTAATCTCCTTCATGAATATCCTTCATTACTTCTAAGCTTTCTGGTTTTTCTAAACACTTTAAATATGGACCAGCTACCGATTTCCTATATAAGATATCCATAATGATTACGTATCTCGATACCCTAGTTTTAAAAGCTTTATGATTTGTTTCTTCATCGGGTATCTTTCATGTTTGGAGATACTCCTTGATAGGTATAATCTAGGATATTTCATGTGTATCAACATTCTTTGGTTCAAGAATTTGATTTGAATTTTATATATCTATCTCTGGATTTAGGATATGTAGGATATGGATATTAATACCATCCGAGATCTTAAGAGATGATGTGAGGTTTGCTAATGCACCTACTTCATCATTCTCTTCTCTAGGAACTTGTGTGATATCAAAAGTACAGAAATGTCCCACTATATCCTTGACTATCTGGTAGTATTTTTCCAATTTATCCCCTTTGACCATATAGGAACCATTAAACGGGTTTGCTATTAGTAAGGAATCAACAAATACGTGGAGATTTCTCATATTCATATCCCTGGCTAATTGGAGTCTAGCTATCAAGCCTTCATATTCAGCCTCGTTATTGGTTGCTTGGAACTCACAACTGATCGATTGGGGTATTATGTCCCCCTGTGGTGATTTTAGTATGATCCCTAAACATGTCCCTCTTACATTTGAGGCTCCATCAGTGTGTAGGGTCCATTCATCGGTATCCTCCTCCGGAAGTTTAACTTCTGAATCTACTTCTGGCTGAATATCACTACAGAAATCTGCCACAAAGTCTGCTAATGCTTGAGACTTAATTGTTGTTCTTGGTTCGTAGATTAAATCGTAAGTGCTAAGTTTTACTGACCATTTGGCCATTCTTCCTGATAACTCAGGTTTTCTTAACACAGATTTAATTGGGTAATTTGTTTTTATATGTATCCTATGTGTTTCAAGGTAATGCCTAAGATTGGTTGATGCCATAATTAAAGCTAAGATAAACTTTTCTAGGTGGGAATATCTAGTCTCAGCATCCAATAGGCTCTTACTTACATAGTACACTGGATGTTGTGATCCTTGGTAGTCCTTGACTAACACATCAGTTACAGTAGTTCGGGATACTGCTAAGTATAGTGATAGTGGCTCACCATCTTCTAATTTCATGAGCAATGGCGCTGAATAAGTATTGTTTCAAATCCTATAGTGCCTTCTCATGCTCTTCATCCCATTGAAACTTCTTATTCTTTTTAAGGATATCGTAGAATCCTTTGAATTTTTCAGATGATCTTGAGATGAACCTATTAAGTGCGGCTATCCTTCCTATTAATCTTTGCACTTCTTTCACGTTTGTTGGAGATTTTAAGTTTAGGATAGCTTGGATTTGTTCTGGGCTGGCCTCTATTCCTCTCTTAGTGACCATATATCCCAAGAACTTTCCCGATCTTACACCAAAATGACACTTAGAAGGGTTAAGTTTCATATTGTATCGATCTAGGATGTCGAATGATTCTTGAAGATCCTGAAGATGATCCTTGGTAATCTTTGATTTGACTACCATATCATCGATGTATACTTCCTTAGAGTCCCCCACCTTATCTTTAAACATCATGTTGACAAGCCTTTGATAAGTAGCTCCAGCGTTCTTTAGTCCCAATGGCATTACTGTGTAGCAATATATCCCTGTTGGTGTTATGAAAGCAATATCTTCTTGGTCTGAAGGTTCCATTTGGATTTGCTGGAATCCTGCTGATGCGTCCATGAAAGTTAATATTTCATGGCCTGCTGTTGCATCTGCCATTGAGTCTATGTGTGGTAATGGAAAGGGGTCTTTTGGACAAGCTTTGTTTAGATCTGTGTAATCTACACAAACTCTCCATTTTCCATTCTTCTTTTGAACCACAACTACGTTGGCCAGCCACCTTGGAAATTTTACTTCCCTAATCATCTTGGCTTGGAGAGGTTTTTCCACTTCTTCTTGGATGATTGCATTCCTCTCAGGAGCGAATTTTCTTCTTTTTTGGTGGATGGGTTTATAGCTTCTATCTATTCCTAGCTTATGTTTGATTACGTCTGAGGATATCCCTGTCATATCCTCATGCTTCCAGGCAAAGGTAGAAATTCTTGATTTTAGGAAGGAAATCAGTTTCTCCTCAATATCCTCGGGGATATTAGTTCCTATGAGAACTTTGGTCTCGGGATCCTCGAGATTAAGTAGTACTTCTTTTACTTCTTTTTCCTGGGATTCCTGATTAACCCCAAGGTTGCTCTTTGATTGCTATGTTGAAGGTGATTTCGTCATTTCCTTCATCGAAGACAAATAACACTCCTTAGCTTCCTGTTGGTCGCTGTTTATCTTCACTACTCTCCAAGGTGTAAGTAGTTTGACGCACTGATGATATGTCGAGGGAACCGCCTTCATATTGTGTATCCATGGTCTACCTAATATGATATTGTAGCAAGACAAAGAATCTATAATACAAAAACGTTGCATAGAATTTACCCCCTCGATATATACCGGTAGTTTAGTTTCTCCAACGGTAGCTTTGGCTTCCCCGCTAAGTCCAACCAGAACCAAGGATTTGGTGGTTATCTCGGATTCAGGGATATTCATCCTCTTGAGCGTCTCTAATTGGATGATGTTCACTGAACTTCCTCCATCTATAAGTATCCTGCGCACATAGTGGTTAGCAACATATAAAGTAATTACCTACCCAACGTGATGAGGATCCATGATGTTTTCCCGATCATGTTCTTCGAAGACTATCACAGTATCCATGGTTAAGGTTGAAGTCTTTGCAGGTTTTTCTCCATTCTCCATTTTAGCCTCTTTAGCGTGTCTTCTAGCTGCAGAATAAGAAGTACCACATATGTCAGATCCACCAGAGATAAAATTTATTACCTTGGCATCCTTAGGTGGAGATGCGGCTCTTTTTGGGAATCCATCGGGATCCTGCCTCCATTCTTTTCTTTTGCCAAGAAGTTCCTTAAGGTGCCCTTTACTGAGCAGGTAACTTATTTCTTTTCTCAAGGCGATGCAATCTTCTGTCACATGTCCAAAGTCTTCGTGAAATGCACACCATTTTCACTTGTCTTTCGCAGCAAACTTCTTATCCTTAGGAGGCCATCTGGCCTTTTCTCCTAAATCCTGTATGGCACACATTAATTCAGGGATATCTATAGAAAAACAATAATCAGATATCCTAGGATATTCTTCATCATCCTCATCTTCATCCATTGAATTGATCTTATGGCTGTCAGCTTTGAAGTATGGCTTGGGCTTGAATGATTTGTTGGTGGGCGAATCTAGCTTTCTTTTTCCTTGGTCATTAGGAGGTGTTGCTGTAATTCTCTTTTGAATTTCTTTATCATCCTCCAATCTGATGAACCTTAATGCACAGTTCCGGACTTCATCCATATTCATGCAAGGATTCATAACCAAATCATCATAAAAGGGTGAGTTTTTCTGGAATCCCATTTTGAAAGCTTGAACAGCAGTAGTGATATCCAGGTTAGGGATATCTAAGGATTCTCTGCCAAACTTGTTGACATAGCTCCTTTGGGATTCATCTGATCCTTGTGTTATCATGTAAAGGTCACTAGTTAGCCTTTCGAATGTTCTGCTGAATGAAAATTGGTTATTAAACAGGTTAATCAAGTGAGCAAATGACGTAATTGAATAAGGAGGAACATTAAGTAGCCATTTCAAGGCTGCTCCTGTCAATGTTGATCCGATTCCTTTGCATAAGCAAGCTTCCTTCAGATGTGGGGGAATAGGATTTGTCTCCATTCTTTCCCTATATTGTGCTACATGCTCCTCGGGATCCGTGGTCCCATCATACAACTTCATGGTAGGAATTTGGAATCTTTTTGGGATTTCTGCATCACATATTGGTAGAGCAAATATGGATATCCTATGGGTGATTGCTGGTACTTCCGGGATAGGCTTGACTACTCCTGGTACACTTGAGATCATATCCCGAAGTTTCTGGATTTCCTTGGCCACTTGAGGAGATATTCCTGTTTCCTGTGATGAACCAAGGTTAGTAGTGTCAAATGGAGAGTAATTGTAAGTGTTACCGGTAAATGGTGTAGGGAGTGATGTTCTAGGGATAAGGAGATTATCTTGAGATATCCCTAGATCTTGGGATCCTGATGAAGTTCCGATACTGGTTTACATAGGGATAAAGTCTCCGGAATGATTCCCGGATATCCCTGATGTTCCAAAATCAAGGATTCTTGGAGCTATTGGCGTAGTAACTTCAACTTGTTTGTTCTTCTTAGCCTTTAAGTTTTCCATCTCCCTGAGAAGTCCTTGATTCATCTGTTGTTGATCTATCATCTGCTGCTGTACCTGTTGAAACATACTCAAGATATCATTGTTAGAAACAAGGATAGGAGCAGTAGTTGTCATTCTTGTCAAAGGAACACTTTCGGCCACAAAAGTAGTCTTTTTTCTAGAATTGTCGGGCTTCTTGGTGAAAACAGGAATCTGCGAAGGCACGTTAGTAGTATAGAAACAGTAGGCAATACAGATGTTCATCTCGGTTGTGAATCCATTTTTCACTATATTTCTTTAGAAAACGCCTTTAAACAAGGTTTTTGTTATAAAAAACACAAGTTTGTCCCATGGTGGGCGCCAAATTGTTTCGGGTAAAAATTAACAAGCTTAACTTTTAATAAAACTGAATTAGAAAAGTGGGGTGTTGTGTTTTACAAACAAATATCTTGAATATATCAAGCCGATCGTCAGGATATCCCTGGGATACCTGATGTGTGCAAAGTAGTTTAATTAAAAATAATAAAAATCAAAACTAACCTAGACACTAAGTAATACTCTAGACTCTTTCAAAACTAAACTACAAAGCAAGTGTACCTATCAGAGATAGTATAGCTTAAACAAGTCCGGATATCGAACCCAAAGACTTCTACAGAAAATGCTAACTAGAAACTGAAAGACTTATCTATACAAAATTTGTGCTTAATAAAATAATAATAAGGAAGGGGGGTTTGCTAACAAAACTACGAATAGTTTAAAGAAAAACTATAGAGAAAACACCAAATAGAATGAAGATAGAAACGAAGATCAGACGAAGAAAGAGCACTACCTAGGCATGAATCCTACACATGCTTAACAAAGGATCTATCTGTAATGGAAAACGATGTGATACCGGGATCTTAAAAATACTAAACTCAAAGGAAATTTAGAGCACCCTCGACCCTTCTCAAGGATTGTCAAGTAAGAGTCCTAAAAGTTGTTAAACCACCGATTGAATGGATTTTCCTCACAGGGCATCCAATTATACTCAAACTGTATCTGCTAGACAATCTACCTTACAGCGCGAAAGTCTCAATACACCTAAGTGCAAGGGATAACTAGGATTTTCCTATTGGATTCAGTAATCATGGATGTATAACAAAACTAGAAAGATCTTCTCACAAAGTCTCTCAACTAGTAAATCTAACACCCTAGAAAAACCAACAATCTCTCACCTCACGGCTATCAAGATTGGTTGCTCATCTACTATATTTATATCAAGAAAACAACTCCTATGGTAAACTCGTACGCAGTAAACCATCCACTAATAAAAAACACACAGTAATTGATCTAGCATGCACCTATTATATGAAAGACATTCACCAAGGCACATGAGGAGTAAATCATCAATCCATAAACAATCATAGATACACATAAAAACCTGTAAAAATTTATCCTTATAATTCGGAATAATTCGGGATACGGGATATTTCGGGATAATTGGGAATATTTGCATATATGAATATATATGATCTGATGACTTGAATAGTAAATAATGATAGTTTATAATTTATTATTATTATTTTGTTATTCAACACGTGCTATTAACGTTTGAAATGAGTCAACAGATTATAAGCAACAAATATGCCTATTTACCGGGAATGTGGAGAAGAACGTGTATTATATGAAGAAACTGATAATGTTCACTAATGATCAGTTGGCGCATGAATGGTGACTGGACCGAATAACAAGGAACAACCTTTGACCATCATTGTATCGTTTTTATTATAAATTGAGGCAACATCGATCTAGAAATACACACGACTCACCTAGCTGACTTCTGCTTATTTCTTGCTCATATTCACCAGATTCAGAGCTTTCAACACTTAGTGATCGATTGATTGTGCTCTTGTATTGTAACTTTATTTTGTTGTTTTAACATAAAATAGGCAGAGTGACAATTGTCACCTCTCGAGGTTTTTATGCCGGCAATCTTAAGGGATTAAGGGCTTTTCCTCGTATAAATCTCGTGTGTAAGCAGTTTATTTAGTTGTATATTCTGAAATATTCCTAGTGATCCTCAGGGATATTTTTATTTTATTTTGCTTATAAACTGTTTACTTGATTGCAAAGCACAATACCCCACTAAACTAATTCGGTTTTGCTAAAAATTATACTTGTTAATTTTTACCCGAAACAATTTGGCTCCCACCGTGGGGCAAACTTGTGTTTTTATAACAAAAACTTTGTTTAAAGGCGTTTTCAGAAAAAATATAGTAAAAAATGGCTTCACAACCGAGATCAACTTCTTCATTACCTATTGTTTCTGCTACTACTACTAATGTGTCTTCGCAGATTCCTGTTTTTTCCATGAAGTCTGATAATACTGGCAATCCTGGGAAGAAAACCACATTTGTAGCCGGGAGTGTTCCATCAACAAGGATGACCACTTCTGCTCCTATACTTGTTTCTAACAATGATATTTTGAGTTTGTTTCAACAGGTTCAGCAACAAATGTTGGATCAGCAGAAAATGAATCAAAGGCTTCTTAGAGAAATGGAAACGATGAGGGCTGAAAAGAATAAGCACATAGAGACTTCCACTCCATTGGCTCCAAAGATCCTGGATTTTGAGACATCAGGGATGTCTGGGAATCACTCCGGAGACTTTATTCCCATGCAAACTAGTCTCGGGGATCCTTCGGGATCCCAAGGGATAAGGATATCTCAGGATAACACCAATATCCTGGGAACTTCTTGTCTAACTCTCATTACCAGCAATACTTTTAACTATTCACCTATTGATACTACTAACTTTGGTTCTATGCAGGAATCCGGATTAACCCCCAAGTGGCTAAGGAGATTCAGAAACTCAGAGATATGATCTCTAGTGTTCCCGGGGTGGTCAAGCCTATTCCTGAGGTTCCTGTCACAACCCATAGGATCTCTAGATTTGATCCACCAATATGTGATGCTGAGATCCCAATGAGATTCCAAACTCCAACCATGAAACTGTATGATGGAACCACAGATCCTGAAGAACATGTGGCTCAATATTGGGAAAGGATGGAAACTAACCCTATACCTCCACATTTGTAGGAGGCATGCTTATGCAAAGGATTTGGTTCTACATTGACTGGGGCAGCCTTGAAATGGCTGCTTAATGTTCCTCCGTATTCGATAACTTCATTTTCTCATTTAATTAATCTATTTAACAGTCAATTTTCTTGTAGCAGGACCTTTGAGAGACTGTTTATAGGGTAACCCAGGGATCCGATGAATCACTCAGGAGTTATGTCAACAAATTTGGCAGAGAATCCCCACATATCCCTAACCTTGACATCACTACGGTAGTTCAAGCATTCAAGATGGGTTTACAAAGAGACTCACCTTTTTATGATGACTTAGTCATGAATCCTTCCAGGAACATGGACGAAGTTCGAAGCCGTGCATTAAGGTTTATTAGATTGGAGGATGATAAGGAAATCCAGAAGAGGATCACCACAACACCTCCCAATGATCAAGGCAAAAGAAAATTGGACTCTCCTACCAGCAAGTCATTCAAATCCAAACCATACTACAAGG
This sequence comes from Mikania micrantha, assembly GCA_009363875.1. Taxonomy (NCBI): domain Eukaryota; kingdom Viridiplantae; phylum Streptophyta; class Magnoliopsida; order Asterales; family Asteraceae; genus Mikania; species Mikania micrantha. The sequence continues at coordinate 26,408,529 of CM018695.1, forward strand.
CTGATAACCACAAGATCAATGCAGTGGACGAAGATGAGGATAATGAAGAATATCCCAGGATATCCGAGTATAGTTTTTCTGTTGATATTCCTGAACTAATGTGTGCTATGCAGGACTTAGGTGAAAAAGCTAGATGGCCACCAAAGGAAAAGAAGTTCGCAACCAGGGATAAATCCAAGTGGTGTGCCTTTCATGAAGACTTTGGCAACATGACCGATGATTGCATTGCACTAAGGAAGGAAATAAGCTACCTACTAAGCAAAGGTCATCTTAAAGAACTACTGGGGAAAAAGAAAGAAAGGAGACAGGATTCCAACGGATTCCCAAAGAGAGCCGCATCCCCACCTAAGGATGCAAAGGTAATCAACTTTATTTCTGGTGGTTCTGACATTTGTGGCACCTCTTATTCTGCAGCTAGGAAACATGCTAAAAAGCCAAGATGGAGAATGGAGAGAGACCCACAAAGACATCAACACTTACCACTGAAACAGTGGTGTCCTTTGAAGAACAAGATCGCAAGAATATCCTGGATCCTCATCCTAATGGGTTAGTCATTACATTATATGTCGCTAACCATTATGTACACAGGATACTTATAGATGGAGGAAGCTCGATCAACATCATCCAATTGGAAACACTCAAGAGGATGAATATCCCTGAATCAGAGATAACTACCAAATCTCTGATCCTGGTTGGATTCAGTGGTGAAGCTAAAGCCACTGTTGGAGAAATCAAGCTACTGGTATACATCAAGGGGGTAAATTCTATGCAACGTTGTTGTATAATAGATTCCCTATCTTGTTATAATATTATACTAGGTAGACCTTGTATACATGACATGAAAGCAGTCCCTTCGGCCTATCATCAATGTGTCAAGCTGCCAACACCATGGGGAGTAGTGAAGATAACAATGATCAGCAAGAAGCCAAGGAGTGCTATTCATCTTCGATGAAAGGAACTACTAGACCTTCATCAGTGTAGCAATCAAAGTGTGACCTTGGGGATACTCAGGAATATAGGGAAAAGGAAGTAAAGGAAGTACCCTTAAATTCCGATGATCCTGAGGTCAAGGTCCTTATAGGGACAAATATCCCTGAGGATGTTGAAGAGAAACTGATTTCTTTTCTGAAATCAAGAATTTCCACATTTGCATGAAAACATGAAGATATGACAGGAATATCCTCAGATGTGATTACACATAAGTTAGGGATAGATAGGAATATTAAGCCTGTCCACCAAAAGAGAAGGAAATTCGCACCCGAAAGAAATTTAATCATTCAAGAGGAAGTAGAGAAACTCCTCAAAGAGAAAATGATTAGAGAGGTGAAATTTCCAAAGAGGCTAGCCAATGTAGTCGTGGTTCAAAAGAAAAATGGAAAGTGGAGAGTTTGTGTGGATTACACAGACCTCAACAAGGCTTTTCCCAAAGACCCCTTTCCTTTACCACATATAGACTCCATGGTAGATGCAACAGCAGGACATGAAATGTTAACTTTTATGGATGCATCAACAGGCTTTCAACAAATTCAAATGGAACCGTCAGACCAAGAAGATACAGCCTTCATGACGCCAATAGGGATATATTGCTATACGGCAATGCCATTTGGCTTGATGAATGCTGGAGCCACATACCAGAGACTTGTGAACATGATGTTCAAAGAGAAGCTGGGGGACAATATGGAAGTGTATATTGATGATATGGTGGTCAAATCGAAGATAACTGAGAATCATCTTAGAGATCTTCAGGAATCCTTCAATATCCTAGACCACTACAACATGAAGCTTAACTCATCTAAATGTCCTTTTGGGGTAGGATCAGGAAATTTCTTGGGATATATGGTCACTAAAAGAGGAATAGAGGCTAGCCCGGAACAAATTCAAGCAATCTTAAACCTCAAATCCCCAAAGAACATAAAAGAGGTACAAAGATTAACAGGAAGAATAGCTGCACTCAATAGATTCATCTCATGGTCTTCTGAAAAATTTAAGGGATTATACGATATCCTTAAAAAGAATAAGAAGTTCCAATGGGATGAAGAGCATGAGAAGGCACTTCAGGATCTGAAAGAATATTTGTCTTCACCTCCATTGCTCATGAGACCAGAAGATGGTGAATAACTATCATTGTACTTAGCAGTATCCTGAACTACTGTAAGTGCTGTGTTAGTTAAGGATCATCAGGGATCACAGCATCCCGTGTATTATGTGAGTAAAAGCCTAGTAGATGCTGAGACTAGATATTCTCACTTAGAAAAGCTAATCTTGGCTTTGGTCATGGCATCAACCAAACTTAGGCATTACTTTGAGACCCATAGAATACACATCAAGACCAATTATCCTGTTAAATCTGTATTGAGAAAACCTGAGCTATCAGGAAGGATGGAAAAATGGTCAGTCAAACTCAGTACTTATGATTTTGATCTATGAACCAAGGACAACAATTAAGTCACAAGCATTAGCAGACTTTGTGGCTGATTTTAGTAGTGATCTACAACCAGAAGTGGATCTAGAAATCAAACTCTTAGATGAAGATATTGGTGAGTGGACTTTGTTCACAGATGGATCTTCAAACGTAAGAGGAACAGGATTAGGTATCATACTAAAATCGCCACAGGGGGACATAATACCCCAATCAATTAGTTGTGAATTTCAAGCAACTAATAATGAAGCAGAATATGAATCTCTAATAGCAGGACTTCAATTGGCTAGGGATATGAACATCAGAAACCTACATGTTTTTGTCGATTCCCTACAGATAGCCAATCAATTTAACGGTTCTTACATGACCAAAGGAGACAAATTGTCGAAATACTTAGAAATAGTTAAGGATATTTCAGGATATTTTTTCAAGTTTGATATCACTCAAGTGCCAAGGGATGTGAATGCCGAAGCAGATGCATTGGCAAACTTAGCATCATCCCTAAGGATCCCTGAGGATATTAATATTCCTATCCTTCATATTTTAAGACCAGCGATAGATATGCAGGATATAGATCAGGATAGTGAACCGGAGAATACTGAAGTTCATCACTCAGAAGCACATGAAATATCCTGGACTATCCCTATTAAGACTACCTTCAAACAGGAAAAATATTTGATGAAGAAACAAATCCTAGAGCCTTTAAAGCGAAATTATCTGAAATACAATCATACAAGATATCTTATATAGGAAATCAGTATCAGGCCCATACTTGAGGTGTTTGGAGAAACCTGAAAGTATGGAAGTAATGAAAGATATCCATGAAGGAGATTGTGGAAATCACACACCGGGGGAAGAGCATTATTCTCAAAGATCCTGAGAACAGGATACTTTTGGCCGACCATGAGAAGAAGATGCAATGTCTTATTCCCAGAAGTGTGATGCTTGTCAAAGACATAGCAATATACTCCATCAACCAGCTGAACCTCTATCCAATAGTCTCATCATGGCCATTCATGAAATGGGGAATGGATATAGTAGGAAAGTTGCCCATAGCACCAGAGGAAAGGTGTTTATGCTGGCTATGACAGATTACTTCTCAAATGGATTGAGGCTGAAGCCTTTGTGCAAGTTAGAGAAAAAGAAGGAATCTCATTCATAAAAAGAAATATCCTGACTAGATTTGGGATACCTGCAGAAATCACTTGTGAGAACGGATCTCAGTTCATAGGCAAAAGGACTACAAAATTTTGTGACAGCTGGGGCATAAAGATGACCACCTCTACACCTATTCATCCTCAAGCTAATGGTCAGGCATAATCAAGCAACAAGATTATAATCAACCTTAAGAAAAAGTTGGGATCCAAGAAAGGAAAGTGGGCTGAAGAACTTCCATTTGTTCTATGGGCTGATAGAACGACCACAAAGAATGCAACTGGTCAAACACCATTCTCTTTAGTGTATGGTTCTGAAGCTGTTCTCCCAACTGAAATGGTTGTCCCTACTGCAAGATCAAGTTTGCAAAATCTAGAATCCAACAAGGAAGTACTATCTAAGGATCTAGATACTATTGATGAACTTAGGGATATTGCAAGAATAAGGATGGCAACATATCAACAAAAGATAGCCAAATCCTATAACAAGAATATTAGGATAAGAAAATTTCAAGTTGGAGATCCGGTAAGGAAGGAATTTCAAAATACCACCAATCCAGCTGATGGAAAACTTGCTCCAAAATGGGAAGGACCCTATAGGATCGAAGCAGAAGCTGGAAAAGGGGCACACAAATTAACCAACATGGAAGGAGAACCTCTTCCAAGATCTTGGAATGCCATTCATCTTAAGTTATACTTTATTTAAAACCTTTCGTATCAAGCTATAAAGGATTATTTAGTTATAATCTACGCTTATATTTTTAATTATTATGATATATTCTTATATATTCCTATCTATTCTTGTATATTCCTAAATGCCCATGCTACTAATCAAGCATATAAGGGACATCAGGAATCCTGATTCTAGCTATGCAAAAATCTTATTGTTTTGTAGGTATAGCAGGAGAAGAAATGAGACTTTATATCTTAACCCAAGTTCTGACTGAAATCAGAACTTGATGAAGACCCGCACTGACTTTATGTCTAGCTGCAAAGTTTTGACCTCAAAACTGTATGTAACACCCCAATTTTCTAAAAACAAGTTATTTGATTCTACGTACGTGTAACGGATAGTAACTTGTAGGAAATAGACGAAAAATAACCAAAACAGGGCTTAGAGATCATGTACTCGAAATGGGGGAGATTTCGAGTACACCATATTTCGTGTACATGAGTTTTCGAATACAGGGACCCTCCCTATAAATAACGGTGCCTTGGGAATGGTGTGACCTTTGGCTGAAAGCACATTCTCTCGCTCGTACACGAAGTAGAATCCCGGAACTTCAAGGATCGATCTTTTAATCAACCAAACGGAAGAGGAAACGCACGAGGATCTACAGGAGTGCTCATCTACCTTCAAGTAAGTGATCCAAACTGAAAAGTTAGGGTTTTTAGACAAAAGTGAACCTATGCATAAAGTTTGGAACTTTGAGGTTCCAGTGTGTTGGTAACACCCTAAGGAACCTAGAACTAGCTCCCCAAAGCTTTAGATGAATTTCTGAGATGTTTAATGACGAAAGTGATGAGTACACGAAATCCTGCACAAAGGGTACTAGAAATCATACTTAGAATTTCGAGTATGGTCATTTCTAGTAGAGCATTTCGAGTACACCAGTTCGAATACAGTGCTTTCGTGTACCCTAGTTCGAATACACATGAATGTTCGAGTACACAAGGTTTCGTGTACTTTGGGGTGTTTCGGTACATGGGTTTCGAGTATGAGATGCTTAATGAACCTCGAGTGTTTCGAATACTTAGCTAAGGTTCGGGAACTTGAGCTTATAATGGGGACTAGTTGATTATGAGGACTTGGAATATATCCTAAGTCTAAGAATGATATGTGATGAGACGATATACTAATGTAGGTCCTTAAGGCCCTAGCTAAGGAGTTTGGGCTAAGGAGTTCGGCAAGGATAACAGGAGTCTACTATCAGGTGAGTTCTTGACGCCCAATTTTATGTTTATGTTTTGGGCTGACATACATGCTTTTGGTTATGTCTATGATGTATGTGCTTATGATGATGAATGAATGATGATATGCCCTGACTATGTATGCATGTTAATGTGTTAGTATGATATATGCATGAAGGTATGCTAAGTATGATGAATGCATGTTAGTATGTTATGATGCTAAACTGAATGATAACATGCTATGATAATTAATTAAGATGTTATGTTATACTGTAATCCTAGGCATGCTATGATGAAAGTATGATGCTATGATGACTATATGCTAGCATAATGTGTTTATGATGCCACGATGAATGATATGATGATGTGTACTAGCATGACATGTGTTGATGCTAGGATGTTATGATGATATGATACTAGCATAGCCTGTTATGAGAAATCCTGTGTTATTAGGAAATGTTATGATGTTATGCTGAAAGATGATATGGTGCTAGTGTATCATGTCACTGAATGATGGTTGCTCCCGTATTCGTATGGGGTAAGTAGGGTTGCTCCAGTACTTGTTACTGGGTAAGTATGGTTGCTCCCGTATTCATACGAGGTAAGTATGACGTTGCTCCCATATCCTTATGGGGTAAGTATGGTTGCTCCAGTACTTGTTACTGGGTAAGTATGTGTTGCTCCCGTACTCATTACGGGGTAAGTATGACGTTGCTCCCATATCCGTATGGGGTAAGTAGGTTGCTCCAGTACTTGTTACTGGTAAGTATGGATTTGCAGAACGCTCGGCGGGTCAGATCAACGGTTATGGAGCCTTGTGCCGGCATAAGCCCACTGTTATGCTCGGTAGTAGTGGTTGTATGATGATGATGATTAGGATGTTTATGTGACAACGTCTTGGATTATGTGAACGAAATAATGTTCTATGTTAAAACATGTTTTAACTTAACAAAACGTTTACAATGTTTATGAAAACTAGAACTCACCAGCGTAAGCTGACTTGATTTAGCATGTATGTCAGGTTGAAGGTATGATAAGAGAAGGCATGGAGCTAGGGCATAGAGTCAGACGGTCCGGTGGTTTTTGGCAATTCGATATGCTTTTGATACAGACCCTTTATAGAATTCATTTTATCAAACTATGTTTACATTTCCGCTGCTATCTATGAAAGTTTTTAGTTTAAGAGCTATGTGTTATGACGAAACCAACCTCTGTGGGGTCGCCCAGTTTCAGGGCCTCACACTATAGAAGACCCCACACTGACTTTATGTCTAGCTGCAAAGTATTGACCTGAAATCAAAACTCATGAGACTTTTGTCTCTCATGAAGACTTAGGGCTATGCCCTCGCCAGTTGCGCACGTTTATCCTATTATAGTCTGAGATAATGGGACAGTACACGCATGAGTGGCTGACAATTTCATTATCAAGGGGCTATAACTAACGATCCTCCGAAATATCCTGGTATAGTTTGAGATTTTGGGACGAGTACACGCATGAGTGGCTGACAATTTCATTTTCAAAGACTATCACCAGGGATCCTCCGTATTCCGGCCTTAGTCGCCAGTATTCCGGCCTAGTCGCCAGTTTAATCGGCCTTGTCGCCAGTATCTTGGGCTTGTCCCAAGTTTTCTTGTTTTTATGTTTATGTAGGACAAATCCTCAAGGATACTATGGAATATTCAGGAATATTTTGGAATATTCAGGTATGGAATTTTTATGTTTGGACAGGAACAATGAAGACTTTGAATTAAATCTACTATCTCTGGAATCGGTATCTATTTCTCAGCTCTTTAAGTATCTTGCATTCTTTATTTCTAGTTGTTTAGATTCATATTCTAACACTTGATAGAATGTGTAAAACCTAGGACTATGTTATATGAGAACCTTTACTAAAGGATATGCTAAACTAAATTACTAAGTTACTTCATGTGCTATTATAACTTTAGAATATATATCTAAGTTATATATAACCATTCAATAATAAAAACCTTAGTCGAATATGGATGAATCTAATCTGAATTATTCCTAATAATTCCTAAATATATATATTGGATTTGAGGAAAAATATTCTAAAATTCTTCAATAAAGATTTGTTTATAGCCAAAACCACATCCTTGTAAGATTTATAAAAGGATTTATTTCTTAAACAGTTTACGAATATCCGAGATATCATGAAGAATATTTAGGAATATTCGAAGATATCCTAACAATAATTATAAATAATAAATTATAACTGGATACTATGTTAATGTATCAATAATTTAGGTTTCTTTAGTCAGTAGATCAACAAACATAATATTCATGAAAGATGTTAAAGAAATTAATCCCAACAGTTAAACAAATAAATGTCCTCGAAAATATTTATATCTAAAAAATCGTTAAAGGATTGAAATAAGTTACATCTTCAATACTGAATAAAGTATTCAATTTGAATTAAGATCATAAATATTCTCAATTATTCCTAAATATTCCTAAGAAAGCGTATACGTGAATAGTCTAAGTAAAAAGTTACATGGAAAAACTAAACTAACGTATTATAAATCCAATATCAAGTAAAAAATACATTAGACATTAATATTCACACTTTCACAGTTGTGAACTTAATAATCTCTTTCAAAAACAAAATAACAACATTCAGGATATTTCAAGATACTAAGAATAAACTACTATATATGAAAACGCAGAAAGAAAACCCAACATACCAAATGTTATATTCACAACCAGAAATAGTTAAAAAGTTGACATGTCAAGCTTCTCCATGAAACTCATGGTCCCTCCACTTGATATGTCAAACAAAAGTTACAAGAAATCAAAGCTTCGCCATGAAACTCATGGTCCCTCCACTTTGATTTCTTATATTGTCTGCCCCTATACTAGGGGACTTTCCTAAAAACTATTGTTTAAACAGCATTACACCAGAATTAAAGAACCACAAAATACTAAAAAAGATGGGCTCAGACCTTCGCATCATTGTCATCATCGCCCATCATCGCCTCTTTCTCAACCACTCCAGTCTTCGCACCTGTCACCTCCACATCACCTGCCCTCCTGGTCTCACCCACCTCGCCAGCCTTGTTTACATCCACAGAAGCTTCAGCCTTGTACCTGCCAGGGTCACCAATATCCTGCGCCATTCCTTCATATTCTTAGCAGGGAATCCACACCTTCAGTCTTGGCCTGATTGACCAATTGGATTTTGGCCCTAACACACAGCAATGGCAGCAGACTTCTTGGCTCTATCAATATGTTCTTTGAACTGGAGCTTGTGAGTGGCTTCCATGTCCTTCATCTTTCTTGACCTTGGCTAACTCCTTATTATAATGACCGCTTGGCTGTGAAGATTTTCTTCTGATCTTCCAGGTCCTCCATCTGCTTGTCAGTTTGTTCTTTCTCAGAGATTACTTGTACTTAGCAGAGCCTACAACAATAGGAATCATTCAGAATATGTAGGGATATTATGCTAATAGACAAAATAAATAGTATACCTTTTTCAGAAGATCAAGGGACATGGGTGTCAGATGGCTCCTCAAGTCACAGGTATCTACCCTACCCCTTTGGTTTCTTGGTAGTCTTTGAGGAACGGTTAGTCATAGCACGCGACTTGGGGGCAACTGGACTGACTTTCTCCTTTTTCACGGCAAAGAGCTGTCAAGGTCTTCAAGGTTGAATGTTGATTCTGTGAAATATGTCAGAATAATTTGAAAAAATAAGAATTTTCAGAATATTGAAATATTTATACCAGAGGCCATTGGAGTAGCTGCTTCTAGATTAGCACCAAACTTTCTGTATTGCTCGTCAATCTGCAACAAGGAACGAATCTTGTTCTACTACTTTCTTCCTCTTCTGATACAAGTGATTCAAATTTAGGAGCTGCAAAAA
>CM018695.1:27017992-27410248 GCA_009363875.1 Mikania micrantha
GTGACGATCTGTATGAATAAATCTGAAAGTTTAACGTTCTGAATGATATTCTTTAATTAGAAAACAAGATCGAAAAGTATAGCTATCGTCGTGTTCGTACGGGTGACGATTCGAACGAATACGCGCGACAACCGTACAATTTCGATTTAAACTGAAAATTAATGTTTTAAAACTTAAATAAATTAAGGATATTAGTTAATTTATTAGGAATCACAACCTGGAATAATTAAATAAACTCTATTTTATAAAATCGCGTCTTCATCGCGAAAATTACGCGGTCCGGGAATTTTACGCGAAACTGAACGAGACCGAAAGACCGGGTATTATCCTAAGTCTTTAATGAGCTCATAATGGCACCAACTACCACCACCAAACCCACTTTTCTTCACCATTTTCGTTTTCATCCTCTCTCTCTCTAGAACAAGTTCCTCCTCCTTCTCTCTACAAATTCGTGGTGAATTTCGCAGTGGATTCGAGCCTGGTTGACATCTAAACGTTCATCTCAACAAGAAGACCACGAAAGTACAAGAAATTCAAACTTCCAACCACGAGATCTAAGGTAAACAATCCTTGTAAATTCGGTTTTTAGAGGGTTTCACGAAGATTTATGATTTTGTTATTATAATCGATGTTAAACACATAAAATACTTGAGTTAAGGTGTTATACGCACTTAGGCACTGTTAGGATTGAGCTTGTAACAGGTTTAGCATTGAAGAAGGAGATGATAGCACAGGTTCGTGGTTCCCCTCAGTCGGCCGAACCCTTTCAAACGGCTAAGTGATAGCCGAACCCTCATCTAGGTTAGCTGAATTAGGAACGAACCATGGGACACCGAACCCTGTCACCTGCACCAGACCTGCAACGAACCCTGATGGGGCTGAGCAACGAACCCTGCATCGGCATAAGGCACCTGCACCGAACCCTGTGGTGCAGTGCCGAACCATTAGGGATGACGAACCCTTTTTGTGCATGGGTTCGCGAACCACCATGCAATGGATGGCCGAACCCTACTTGACAGCTAGGAGCTGTAACTCACGAACCTAGGAGGACGAACCCAGAGCTTTTCAGCCGAACCATGCACTGACCGAACTCTAGGACAACAAACTCCATGGGCGAACCCTAAAGGTTCGTAGGTGGGGTAGCAGAGACAAACCTTAAGGGTTCGTTGGTGTTGGAATGTTAGCCGAACCTTGGATCAAACCCCCAAAGGGTTCGCTGCCCTAGATGGGATATCGAACCTAAGGAATGTTTAATGGAGTTAATATGGACCTAGGATCAACAATACTAGTGTAAATGAACTAAGGAGTGGTTAGTCGACCATAAAACCTAAGTTGTATTAGAAGTTGATGTCATAATGGACATGCATGCATTTACTTGGTTGATGTATGTGTGTGCATGGAAATTTTAAAGAACATGCAAGTTGTACAAACGGATGTTATGAATACTCTTAAACTTAGCGTGTAATCACTTACATGGGATCCTTCATGAGCTAGGAAAATAATCAATGGACGATCAAGGATAATCAAATGGGTCTAAGTGGGTCCAATGAGGCTTAATTAAGCCTACAATATATTCAAAGTTTATTTAAAACTATATGATGATGTTGTCAACAAAAGCTAAAGGTTGTGGACTTAATTATGTAAAGTTAATAACTTTCTAAAATCTTGTTTAATTTGAAATCCTAAATGGCATTGATTTCCTTTAAGTTTACTTGATTATAAAAGTTAATTGTAATGTTAGGTTTAAAGACTTGTTCGATTTAAATTACTTACTTGAATTGATTGATTTGGGAACTTGTTATAAAATAGACGAATTAATTGTCTGGAATTGTTTTAAAAACAAAGGAAACTCTGCCGAAATTTTCTAAAATTTAAAGGTAAGATAGTAACTAATCATGGGAATTGGGATCATAAGAAGGGTAATTAAGATAGAGTAGATCTTAGATACACTTAGTACTAAGACACTTAGTTGCACACACAACAATACTCAAAGTCTTAGGCACAACGACTATTACACGTACTTATTACACTCGAATTCTTATAAAATAACTCAGGAACCGAAGAAACTTAGCTTACATACAGGAGCGCGCATTTTGTGTTAGATCAAATTACATAGCAGCACAGGTGAGTTCATTGCCCCTTTTCTAACATTTTTGTTTTAAAACGCGGGGCTGAGAAGCATGCGTAAACTGTTTACTTAAATTGTTTACATTAATGCTTTTAGATTTATATGTTTTACATATATATGAATATTATCCTAGACCATGTCTAGGAAGATTTTATGCAGGTTATTTAACTGATTTACTTATTTATTAAGTGAATAATCAAGTTAAACTTAACTTTTCAACCAGTCAAAACAATTCAGACAAATCAAATCAATCATTTTGACAAAACAAGGGTGTGAGTTCAAGGGATCAAAACAAATATTTTGACAAAACAAGTGGGTGAATTCAAGGGATCAAATCAATCATTTTGACAAAACAAGGGTGTGAGTTCAAGGGATCAAAACAAACATTTTGACAAAACAAGTGGGTGAATTCAAGGGATCAAATCAAACATTTTGACGAAACAAGTGTGGAATTTCAATGAATCAAACGAAACAATCTTTGCAAAGACAATATTCAATGTTCTACAAATCAAGTGTTTGTTGAACTATGAATCGAGTGTACATTTGATCAATGAATCTAGTATTCTACGATCAACGAATCAAGTACATCTTGTAACAGAATCAGGCGAATCAATAAATCATTTTCAAGGGAAAGCCTGGGAAATATCAGAGATAACATATGCCAAAACAGACGAAACAAAAACCCTACATTTCAAGAAGTCCTAGCTAGACCGTTTGATTTGTAGGTCATATGTTTGAGGATATTTACAGTTTCCCTAACTACTAAGTACCTAGATTGACAGACTAGTCTACTCGAGTATGACCATAGGCCCCAATCATAAGGACTTAGATTTTATTAAATGTTTATTTACTTGTTTAATTAAGCATTTATAACTGTTTATACAATTGTGTGGTTGATCATATTGAGTGATGAACTTGTGAAATCAACATAGATTTCAAATGATTGTAATGACAGGGACAACAAACAGAAGAACTTATGGGATTGTGTTAAGGGTAAAAATGCTTAATTATCATTAACAACAGTGTCATATACGGATTAGTATGTGGTGGGACGGTGGCTGGGCGGGCGGTAAGCTCGACCCTACATATGCCCTATATATAAGCATACCGATTTGGATATTACATGTGAAGTTAATGAGGTTAAGGTCTTTACCAAAGGAGGTTTTCAAATCATTTTCAGATCATTTTCAAATCATTTTCAAATACTAAACTATATGAACTCACCAACCATGTGTTGACCTTTGTTTTTGCATGACTTCTCAGGTGACGAACAGGTCAATTAGGAAGTCATTTCTTTTGGACTAGGACTTCATATAGAAGACTAGTATTTTGGACCTGCATACTTTTGAAGACATCATGATATAAATTATTTTGTATATCTTGTGTAAATACAAGATAGTCATTTATTGATGTTTTACAATAGATTTACATTGTTAAATTATAAACGTTACTGCTGTAATTTAACTTTGTAATTCTATTTTAAATTAGCATTTCTCATTTATATCATGTGCAATGTAACAATCTGATCACTCCTGATTATCACTCACGATATCGCGCCCCGGGAACCTTCCGCCCGTCGGGGAAACTCGATCCTACTCCGCCGGCTCGGGGTGTGACACCAACCATGTGTTGACTTGATCTTTTTGCATGACTTCTCAGGTGACGAACAGGTCAATTAGGAAGTCATTACTTCTGGACTAGGACTTCAATTAGAAGACTTAGTATTTTGGACCTGCATACTTTTGAAGACATCATTACACATACTATTTTGTATACCTTGGGTACATACAAGATAGAATCTTATGATGTTAATAGTAGATTTACATTGTTAAATTATAAACAATACTAATGTAATTCAACTTTGTAATTCTATCATATTTAGCATTTCTCATTTATGTATCATGTGCAATATAACAATCTGATCAATCCGATTATCACTCACGATATCGCGCCCCGGGAACCTTCCGCTCGACGGGACAACCGATCCTATCCCGCCGGCTCGGGGTGTGACAAATAACTCTGGAACTGAAGAAACCTAGCTACAACAAGAGCGCGCATTTTGTGTTAGATCAATTTACATAGCAGCACAGGTGAGTTCATTGCCCCTTTTTCTAACATTTTTGTTTTAAAACGCGGGGCTGAGAAGCATGCGTAAACTGTTTTTATTTAAACTGTTTATTTAAATGCTTTTAATTATTATATGTTTTACATATATATGTTTGTTGACACTCCTAGACTCCTGTCTAGGTAATTAGTAAACAGATCAAATAATCAAATTAATTAAAGTACTCTTATGAGTGATACTTTAAATTTAAACTCTAAATCAACCCTTAGTCCATCAAGCTCAAATTCAAGAATCTAAATTCAAAGTGAAATCTAATGAACAAATCAAAAGATCATATTCAAAGGAAATCTAATTCAGTGTGGAATCTAAGAACAAAGAATCATAATCAAGGATCAATTATCATTGTGAATCAGGGAAATTCTAAAGATCAAGATCAAGAGACTCCAGGAATAAGAAATCATAAATGTGTGTGAATCATGAAAATAATGAAATCATTATGATTTAATGAAATCATTAATATTCAAGTTAAGGTGGATGTCAGTTGTATAGGGAATCAAGACCACGTGTAACACACATATAAAGTCCCTTTCAGGTATAGAAGACTCTTGTAGTCAGGCTATACGGGCAATAACATGAACGATCAAATGAAATCAATATCAAAGTCAAATCAAGAGAATCAAGTGATCAAGAATCATAGGATATCCTTAAAGTCCCACTCAAATGCAGAAGGCCATTGGGTCAGGCTGTAACGGGCAAAACATTAAAATCCCGCTCAGTTCAGGGGTACTCCTTGTGAGTTATGCCTGACATGGGTCACGTGTGAGAGGTTACAACTTGGACAACCACCAACAACTAAGTCTAATTGATTGAGTCAAATAAGGCCCAATCATCATGTCTTAGTTGTATTTAAATGTTTTATTTAATTATTAAATGAAATATTCAACATTTTATTTCTATCACTGACTTTTGGGAAATCATATATCTATGAGGAACTCAAGAGGATCAAAGGTAAATCAAGTTTTGGAAAACATAACTCAAATCAGAGGTTTGTAGGGTAAAAATGGTTAATTATCATTAACATTAGTGTCATATGCATATTAGTATGTGGTGGGATGGCGTCTGGGCGGGCTTGTAGGCTCGACCCAGGGGTATGCCCTATATATAAGAATACCGATATGGATATTGCATTGAAGTTAATGAGGTTAGGGTCTTTACCGAAAGGAACATTTTCAAATCATTTTTCAACTACTAAACTATATGGACTCACCAACCATGTGTTGACTTTATTTTTGCATGACTTCTCAGGTGACGAACAGGTCAACTGAAGAGTTGTTTCTTTTGGACTAGGTTACAGATAGAGGACCTAGCTTTTGGACCTGCATATTTTTGGACATCATACACCATTATTTTGTATATCTTGTGCAGATACAAGATTGAAGATTTATGATGTTATAGTAGATTTACATTGTTAAATTATAAACTTAACTGATGTAATTTAACTTTGTAATTCTATTTTATTTTAGCAAGTTTCTCATTTATATATCATGTGCAATGTAAGCAATATGATCACTTCGATTATCACTCTCGATATCACGCCCCGGGAACCTTCCGCCCGTCGGGGAAGCCCGATCCTACCCCGCCGGCTCGGGGTGTGACAATTATCGTTCAGTTGGTTATTTTTTTTGACGTTCACCAACGTTCGTAAATTTTTCAACACGTGTGTGTATTTCTTGATAACTCACCGAATTATCTTGTTTGTGACTGTGTTTGTACTATCGTGCCATGTGTAATTAAACCAAATAAATAAACATTTAATTAAATTTATTGCTGACCTGGAAATTACGAGTTGTCACAGTTTTTAATATTTCACAAAATGGGACCAAGGGGTTATATTTTCTATTTATAGTTATGGTTTCCAAGGTGTGCAATCGCGTATAATTCGCGAAATAACCCATTCAAGCCCCGTTTAACGCTACCGATTATCATTTCGAAACTGGAATATTTTAAAAATAACACGAACAATTATTAATATTAATTTTTTAAATAAGAATTAATCTAGCTAATAACGAGTTTAAACAAATTAAGTCTGTTTAACTGTTTTAAACAACCTCTTTAATTGGATTCTTATAATAATAATAATAATAATAATAATAATAATAATAATAATAATAATAATAATAATAATAATAATAATAATAATAATAATAATAATAATAATAATAATAATAATAATAATAATAATAATAATTTTTTAGAACTCAATTATTAAGTTTTCAACAAGAGTCGGTCATAGAACGCTATGACTGTTAATAACTAAATCTTCCATTTCCTTTCATGAGTCCCAATAATTACATGACAATTCGTTAAGAAGAGTCTATAAGTTCAAATGAGTTTATCTTTGTGGATGAGGCTATTGGGCCTTGTTGGGCTTAACTAGGCCTAGCCCATTTGGTTCGATCGACAACGACTAGTTTACTGAAATTTGACGAGAGTCACACTAATCCCTCCATTCTTGATCATTTCAAGTTTCCAAGATGCCAAGGAGAAAAACTAGGAACAAGCCACACCAGCTCAAGCTGACTACACGTCCAAAACTCACTTTTATTCTGATTTTTACATTCTATCATATGCACTTTCTAAACCATGGCCAAGACCTGATTTTGAAAAGGAAATATTCACCATTTAACATCCTAAATTAGTAGGTATTGAAGCCATGGTCTAAATCTCTGCATGTAACAAGGTTGCATGCACTAAAATGAGCCTTTCAAGTCCAACAACAACAACAACATTGTATCTTATTATTTTTCATAATTTTCTGCTCTACTATGGGTGTAAAGACTCCAAATCTTGTTCTTCATAATTTTCACCAAATTATACACACAAGAATGAAATTCTGGCAGAATGTTGTCATCACTTCAACAAGTCATAAAATAGTCATGACAACTTCAAACGGAAGAAACACAAGTTCCATGAAAAATTTCTTCATGTTAGCTTTCCATGCATTACTTACAGCTTCTAACTCCAGCAAATGATACCCAAAAAACATTCACAAGATTAGTACGCAGATTTGTACCCCCTGACTTGTGTTGTTGTTTTGACATACCTAAGATCCGAATAATAAAAACTTTTCTAAATAAACATTCTTCATAACATCTTAAAATACTGATGCGAGCGTTCATATACTAAAAACAAGACTAAATTAAAGCTATTTAACCTAAGCTAAAGACACAAAATCTAATCCTAGACCTATACGTAACCTAAACACCTAGTAATAATCGGAAATCCTAAACTAGACCGCTACTAAGGCAAGTGTACCTATCGGTGGCAGAATAGCTGGTGGAATTCCGGATATCGAACCAATGGACACTAGTATAACAAACTAAACCTAGACTGTGAACTAACTAAAGTAAAAGAAGGGGGTTTGGTGCAAACTGATAACCTGATGAGACTGAAACGGACTAAAACACTAAACTAACAACTACACTAAAACAACAAACTAAAACTGGTGATACAACTGAAATCTGACTGCAGTGACGAAAATTGGTATACCTAGGCTGGGAGTCAAAAGTGTGACAGATGCTGACTTGGACTGACTTATGAAGGATGAAGACCAGGATCTTAAGGACCAGACTAAGGAATACCTAATGGGAGCCAGATCAGATACCAGGCAACTCCAATGGGAATCCTAAGGCTGTAATGTATGCCCTAGTCTATCGGGTCACCTTCCAGATTTTCCCGATATGCAATTGCACTCTAACGGGTGAATCACCTCCTGGATTTCTCCACCCGTTTGTATCCTAAGACACTAGAGAGCTATAAAGGTGACAACGTTGACATTGATTGACACTAACACTAAGTAGATCTAAGACAACGCCCTCTCGGGTCGTTTAACTCAAATATCCTAAGTGAGAGAGACCAACCATCTAACCTATCACCTCCTGGATTTCTAGGTTAGGTCACACATGTGAATAATCAACTCTTAATGAAGTCTAATTCTATGGAATGTAATCAACAACCCATAAACTAACCTAAAACACAAAGTAATAGGCCTAACATGCATCTATGTATGGAAAGACCTTCCTAAACACATGTAGATCAAACATTCATCAAGTATTATCATTCAACAAATGCAAATATCATCAAAGATTCAAACTTTACAGTTGATTACAAAGCATATATCATCCACAAGCATAAATCAAGTCCAAAATCAACAAAGTTCACAACTTTATCATCCCAAACCTAGATATAACCCTAGATCTAGCCGACCAACATCTCAACAGTAGTAAAACAGATCTGATAATAGTCTAGATACATGAAAAACTAATGATTTAAACTAAGAACATTAAAAGATAAAGAAAATACTCAAGCAAGCCTCCTTCTTCACTTCAACAAGCCCTAATCAAGCCATTTACTCCATGGTTAAGCTCCAGCAGCTGCAAAGCTTGATTAGGGTTCCAAATTCGCAGAAGAAGACCCTCAAAACGGCTGGAAAGCATCCAATTTATAGAAGACATGAAATTAGGGTTTTAGAGCTAGAAATGATCTGGGGCGTACCGCCTAGTGGGCGTGCATGAGGCTAGGCGGTACGCGCGGGACAAACTAGTCGAGTGTCTAATGAGGCCAGACGTATCGCCTGCGGCTGGTGCCTCTGACTAAGCGTAGCGCGCGGATCAGCTGGACGTCAGGAAATGTTCCCAGGCGCAACGCCTGGGACCAACCATCCCCGCTAGGCGTCGCGCCTAGGGTTAAATTCTTTGTTTTCTTCGCTCGTTCACCCGCACTCGATTTCGACGCTTGTTTGCCGTTGTTTCAGCTCCTCCGAGACATATCCCTGCACGAAAACACTAAAATGTCAAAAGGAACTAAAGTCGACTCGAAATATTCACAAAACTGACGAAAACATACTCAAATATGTACAAAAACGGATGTGTTAAACTAACACATCAAAAATACCCACACTTAAACTTTTTTCGTCCTCGAAAAAGCAAACAAAATGGAATCATAGATCAGGGCTTGGCTTTTAATATGCAAAGATTTAACAATCTTAAATCGTTGTGTATTAACCGCAATTGTTGGTATAATGGTCCAATCTAAACCCAAACACCAATTTCAAGTTCCCTAATCATGATTTATTTATGTTCAAGTTTACTCATTCATCTTATGGTTCCCATCCCTTGGTCAGAACGAGTTATCTTAATCCTAAACAATAGCTTTCAAGGCACAGGATTAAATCTACCGACTTAAACCCACCTCTGTATGCAAACTACGTAGATAAAATTTAAAATTTAAACCTAATGATGGAGATGGATGAAGGTGTGAGCATTTTGCCTTTTTATTCTCTGATTTTTTCTTTTGTTTTTACCTCATTTGAGCATATTACAGCACTGTTTCACTCGGTTATGAGCCGGGGTATGACAACTGCTTTTTAGCTCTTATTCTCTCTTTCTTTTATTTGCAAAGACTCAGCTCACTTAGTGGATTGTGGAATTTCTTTTATTTAGCAGGCGCCATAAGTCTCCGATTTATTTTCATAAAAAGAGAACATATGAGCCAGGTTTAAATTTTAAGAATTCTAGGTTGTTATTTACAGAGGTTCCTTTATTCACTATTACTTAGTTTCAGATTTCCTGAATTTTCCAAGTCTTAAACCCACAAGAATCCTGAATTTGAGTTTATTCTATCAAATCCTAAGGAACTTTCTATCGGCTGGGCCTACCAACAAATCCCAAATCAATACACAAGTTAGCCTCTAAAAACCTGAGCCCTAATCATAATCCGATCATCTTCCATTTAAAGACTCTAGCTATATACATCCTAAACTCTAGACTCAATCAAAAAAAATGTAAAATAAATAATTAAACAAATGAATATTTACAGAAAGAGAAATCTAAGGTAAAAAGTGGAAAAGACTTAGCTGATCATGCAACATCAGCACGCGTGATTCTAATCCGAAAAGAAGTCAATCAACAGCCGGCCGTTTGTAAATGAAGTAGTCTAAGTAGTCGCCTCCCGAATGTAATTGAGTACGAGCGGTTAAAACCAGACTGCAAATAAGACCTCAAACAACCCAACAAGAATAACTGAAAATAGAAAGACTAAAATACTGACTAGATCAATTATTTACAACTGACTTAATTGAAAGAAAAATCTTTTTGTAAAGTTTTTTTAAATTTTTTTGTGTTTAACTTAGGATATTTATCAATTGAATTATTTAATTACAAGTTCTAATTTATTTACAAAAATTTCAAAAATTTTATTCTAATTTACAAAATTTTATAAAAATTTGACTCGATATTTATTATGACTTGTTTTTACAAAAATTAAAAACTAAAAGGCGCCAGCCTGACATACCCACACTTAGAACAACACATTGTCCTCAATGTGGATTCAGAACTGGCGAAAAAAAATTAAAACTATATGTACAAAAGGTTAGCAACGACTCCCTGATATATAACATAGACGTGTCGTGAATGGAGTTGCGCGCCTTTAAGTATATACAAGCCATAGTCAAACATACAATTGTTAATAAAACAACAATATAATTACAAGGTTACATAATAACATTAATAATACAACAAATGAATTACATAATTAAACAATTATACACAAGCATCATAAATTACAAATTTTTACAATAAATTAACAACCAACAAATGATGCAAATATGCATAACCATAATTACAACACAAATGTACATATAACCACAACACACAAAGATAAGAAATGAAGGAAGCCAAAATAAAATATATACAGAAAGTCTGTCTGAATACAAAGAAAAGAAAAGAAATACATCATCTAAACTAGATACAACTAATCACTCATCACCCTCATCCCTACCGTCATCAGGCTCTGTGTCAGAGTCGCCCTCGGGGTCGGATGGAATGTGGGGATCTGGCATCCGAGGGGCCAACTCGATCTCGAAATGAGCCGCTATGCGCCTCTGGTTGTCCTCAATTCCGTCTAACCTCTGAATGAGATATCAGAGGGTAAGATGAGGACAAACAGGAGGCGTGGCGTGACATGACGGGCTGGTCGCTCCCCTTGATACAATATACGATGCGTGGATGGCGGAGGGACGGCGGGGGCGTGCTCTGGGGCCACTAGCATGGGCATCCAACGGGGTGGTGCATCAGAGGTCACCATCCCTGATGTCTGCATGTCGTATAACTCATATGGCGTCGTCTCCGGGCCTCTCATGACATGCTCTACAGGATACGTGAGGAACACACGGAGACGGTGCGCCAAATGGCCTATGTACGACCCCATATCGAGGCGCGCCGTGCGGCCTCCCCGACGAGGCCTCGCGAATGATGAGAGAAGAATGGCTGCGAGGTTCGCCGGGTGGCGACCCTGTATGCAATAGAGGCAAAACAGGTCAAATGAGCTCACCTTGTCCTTGCCAGAGTTGCGAGGAATCAAGGTGCTGCCAAGGATCCTATGGATGTATCGAAGAAAGGGATCATGGATCTGGGAAGCCAGCCTACCATCAGTGTTAGGCTGGGTAGAGATGGTCCTCCAGAAGGTGGATAAATCCTCCTCTGTGACGTACCCGGGCTCAGCTGCCCGGGCAAAGCCTTTGAGGATACCCTCAAAGTCAGGTGCCGCCACCTGCTCCTGTGAATATAGCCCGAAGGCTACCGCAAACTGGGCCACACTCATAGTATTAGTGTGTCACCCTAAAGCATACGATACAACTCCAGGGTATGTGAGGGAGCGTGTATGGTACTGGAATGTGGACAGGAACTCCACTGTCAGCTCGTCATACTGCAGCCAGCTGCAGCGTAGCAAGGATGTCCACTGAGGGGTCATCATCGCGTCGAACTCGTCTACGCGACCTAGCTGCTGCAGTATGTCTCGGCCGTATCCTCGGTGCTGCATAGTCCCTAAGCTGACGAGTGTCTCCATGCGCGCGTGCTCCATGGTGGCCAGCGCAAACTGTAGAAATGTATGCTCTGCTCGACGGCGTAGGTGCGGTGGTGGTGCAGGTGCGTCTGGTGGCGGAATCACAATGGGAGCGGAGTACCGAATCTCTCTCTCCCGTGGCTGCTCTTACTGCCTCTGAGCCTGTGCCTCCACTACAGTCACACGGCGGGCCCTCTTGCTCCTGGAACTCGACGCCTCAGCCATCTCTGCGATAATATACAACAAACATATACACAACTAATTACAAACTAATTACAACCTAATTCCTAAGTTATTATTAAATTTATTTGACAAATGTTTATTTATTTACAAAGTTTGTTGTTATTGTTATTTATGTGCAAATTTGCGTTAATTAACTTATTAATTTGTAATATATATGTACAAAGTGTTATTCTTTATTTATATACAACTTTTATTTTAGTATACAATTAATTTAATAAGTTACAAAAATGATACATACATATTATACATACATTTTGTGTTCAATTATTTCATACAAGTATACTTTTACAACTTTTATTTATGTTAAAAGTATTATACATATATGTTATACATATTTATTATATTATTGTACATTCAATATTTATTAAATTAATGCAAGTAATAGTACAAGGATACAAATTTATTTGTTAAGTTGCAACATGATACATACATATAACAATTTATAAATCTCTAATATACATACTACATTTTATAATTTACAATACAATTGTTTTTATTAATTTTATTTTTGTACAATATTATTTATTCAAGATATATTCAACTTATTTTATAGTAATATTTATCATTTAATAGTACAATGTATATAAAAAGTGTTTTATTTATTGTACAACATTTATATTTATTTTACATTTAACTTAGTGTTTAACATACACAAATTTTACATACATACATTATTATTACATATACATATACTTAATTTACAAACAAATACATTTACATTAGTATAAACATACAAAGTAAAAAACATAATTTTTATTTTACATACACAAGAGTTATATTACAAAAATTATTTATTTATGTTTATATTATGTTTATTATATTGATACTTATTTATTTTACAAGGAGCTTTTAGTTATATTTATTAGATATATTACACAAGAATCCCACTATTATATATTATTCTTACCTTATTTTTTTGTTTTCATTCAAAATTTATTTTATTTATTTCTTCTGTTTTTATTTTTCTGAAACTCTATTGTAACTTTTATTATTTATGTATTTTATTTAATTTTATTTATTATTTAGTTATTTATTAACTGAAAAGAGAGAAAAAGAAAAAAAAATAAAACAAAAAGAAAAAAATTTGAAAATGGGGGCTTTGCACCGGAGACTTTTCCAGCCAGCAATTCCGGCCATCATCAACAGAAATCATCCCCAAATTAGATCCATACTAACCTAACCTACTCTCTAATCTGAATTTTAACCAGAATCAAGGGAAAAAGAAGGGGGTTACCGTAGATGAGTAGTTGTGGTGATGGTCTTTGAAACAGGCGGTGGTCGGAGCGGCGGTGGAAGATGGTAGCAAGAGGCGGCGGCGGATGATGGTAACAGCAAATGGCAGTGACTGATGGTCGACAATCAGAGGAGGACGGCGGTGGTTGAAGATGGTGCTAGACTGAAGGCAGCGACGGATGATGGTGATGGTCGACGGTGGCGAGCGGTGGACAGTGGTGGTGGCGGCTGCAGAAGAGAGCTGTGAATGGTGATTAGTTGTTGATGACGGCGGCTCCCTCAAATGGTGGTGAACCACGGCGAGCGACGGTTGAAGACGATGAGGGATGGCGGAGGAGGATTAGGGTTTTTGAGGTTTGGTGAAGAGTGGTAGGTGTGGTGGTGTCCGGTGGTTGCGCTGGTTTTATTTATTATTATTTTTTTTCAAAATTTCTGGACCCGCGCACAACGCCTGAGACCAGACAATGGTCTAAGGCGTATCGCCTGACGCGTAATGATTCAAATTCTGGAACCCATCCGCGCGTATCGCCTGATTTCGGATGCTGGCCTCAGGTGTTGCGCCTGAGGCTAAATTTTTCTGTTTTTTTTTAATTAAAAGTAAAAGGAATTCTAATAAAAATTAACTAATTAAATTCTAGCTAAATTAATTTCTAATTAAACTTAAACTAATTTAAATTTTAATTCTAAGTTAATTCCTAAAAACTATAACTAATAAAGTTAAAATTAAACTAAAGAAATTTAAAATTAAGATATATCCTAATTAAAGAAAATAAGCTAATAACTTTAACTAACTAAATCTAAAATTATTACTAATGCAATTAAAGTTAAATAAAAATGCTAATAGATCAAAATTAAACTAGAAAATTAAATTTAAACTAAATTGAATAACCCACTAAAATCAAAGTCAACGTAGCACTAAAAGCAATTAAACCCTAACAAAATTAAAAAACACTAAAATTAACCTAAAAATAATAAAGAAAGATCGAGTTGAGTCACTAGCGATGAATAAAGTAATCAGATTTTATGCCATGTAATGTAATCAACCGAACGAAATGGTGATTCGAACGTGCCTGATGACATACCCACACTTGAATCCGACACGATCGTGCAAATACACATACATCTCTAATAACACAAAACTCGAAGAACTCAAACTAAAACTATGTACACTATGTACAAGTTGGGCCAAAGCCCGAATCCCAAACCAGCTCGGGATTCGAGGAGAATAACCTCCTCATCAGTAGGAATCGGGCCTCCAATGTAGGGCTTCAAACGGTGCCCACTGACCTTCCATGTGTGGTCACCCGATTCCAACTCTACTACACCATGCGGGAACACCTCGCGAACTAGAAATGGGCCTCTCCGCCTCGACTTCAGCTTTCCTGGGAATAGCCTCAGTCTCGAGTCATAAACCAACACTCGATCGCCCTTCGCGAACTCCTTCACATTCTTCAATCGCCTATCGTGCAGCGCCTTCGTGCGCTCTTTGTAACCCCACGACCGAGCGTACGCCTCGTCGCGTAGCTCATCCAACTCAGGCAACTGGAGGAACCGGTGCTTGCCTGCCTGTGACATATCCAAATTCACAGCCTTCAAAGCCCAAAATGCTTTGTGCTCAAGCTCTACCGGCATATGACATGGCTTACCATAGACCATGCGATAGGGAGTCGTCCCAAGCGGATTCTTAAACGCGGTCCTAAAAGCCCACAAGGCGTCATCTAGTTTGTCGGCCCAATCTTTCCTAGTGTGGCCGACAGTCTTCTCCAAAATCCTCTTAACTCCCCGATTCGCGTTTTCCACCTGACCGCTGATCTGCGGATGATATGCGGTCGATAGACGGTGGGTGACCCCATACTTGGCTAGCACTTTGTCCATCTGGACATTACAAAAGTGCGTGCCACGGTCACTAATCAACGCTCACGGGGTCCCAAACCTGCAAAACAAGTGCTTCAGAAATATCACCACTAATAGCATGCCATTAGTGGGGAGCGCATGTGCCTCCACCCACTTAGATACGTAGTCAATCGCGACGAGTATATACCTGTTCCCTCGAGAAGAAGGGAAAGGTCCCATGAAATTAATCCCCTAGACATCAAAAATCTCAACAACCTGAATAGGATGCTGGGGCATCTCATTCCTGGATGAGATGTTTCCTGTCCTCTGACAGGAATCACACTTCCTCACCAACTCATGAGCATCCTTAAAAATGGTGGGTTAATAAAAACCAGAATCAAATACCTTATTCGTTGTGGAAAAAGGTCCGTGATGCCCACCAGTAAGGCCCTCATGACAATGCCTAAGGATCTCTAGTCCTTCCTCTCTGCTCACACACCTCCTAAAAACCTGATCAGCACACACCCAGAAAAGGTAAGGTGCATCCCAGATGTAATGCCTCGTGTCGTGAAAGAATTTCTTGCGCTGCTGGGATGTCAAACCCTTAAGAAGGAAACCGTTGGCCAAATAATTGGCAATGTCTGAAAACCACGGCAATCCCTCATCTAGCGTATCCGTGTGGCAGATCTCATCTATCCTTATGCTCATCAGCGTCTCCTGGGGAAATCTATCCTTCATCACGCCCTCGCGAATGAACTCCCTCTCCGGATCCTCAAGTCGCGACAAATGGTCGGCGGCTACGTTCTCAGCTCCCTTCTTGTCCTTGATCTCAATGTCAAACTCGGACAGAAGGAGGATCCACCGGATCAGTCTTGGCTTTGCGTCCTTTTTAGCAAAAAGATAACACAGAGCCGCATGATCGGTATAGACAACAGTCTTGGAAAGGACGAGATAAGACCTAAATTTATCAAATGCGTAGACTACCGCCAACAACTCCTTCTCGATAGTTGTATAATTCTCCTGGGCGGCATCTAAGCTCTTACTCGCGTAATAAATAGGGTGGAAATGCTTATCCACCCTCTGCCCAAGGACATCCCCCACAGCGAAATCACTTGCGTCACACATGAGCTCAAACGGCTGGCTCCAGTCGGGGGCTATCAGAATCGGGGCACTCACCAGCCTTTCCTTCAGGTACTCGAAGGCCATCAGACAATCATCATCAAACACAAACTCCACATCCTTCTCAAGCAAATGAGTGATAGATCGGGTGATTTTAGAAAAATCCTTAATAAAACGTCTGTAAAACCCCGCATGACCTAAAGAGCTTCGCACAGCTTTAACACTCGTGGCAGGAGGAAGCTTGCTAATTGTCTCAATCTTAGCTTTGTCAACCTCGATGCCGTCACAGGATATCTTATGACCAAGAACAATCCCCTCGGTGACCATAAAGTGGCATTTCTCCCAGTTAAGCATCAGATTCATCTCCACGCATCTCCACGCATCTTCTCCAGATTGGTCAGATACTAATCGAATGAACTTCCAAACACAGAAAAATCATCCATAAACACTTCCATAGAAGTCTCGATCATGTCCTGGAAGATGGCTACCATACACCTCTGAAAAGTCGCTGGAGCGTTACATAACCAAAATGGCATACGGCGGTATGCAAGAGTGCCGTAAGGGCATGTAAAAGTAGTCTTTTCCTGATCCTCCGGTGTGATCGGGATCTGGAAGTAACCAGAGAAACTGTCAAGGAAACATTAAAACTGTTGTCCCGACAATCGCTCCAACATTTGGTCGATAAATGGGAGTGGGAAGTGGTCCTTACGGGTGGCGTCATTCAATCTCCGATAATCAATGCACACCCTCCATCCGGTGACTGTACGGGTGGGTACAATCTCCTTTTTCTCGTTCAGCACCACAGTCATACTGCCCTTCTTAGGGACCACATGCACTGGGCTCACCCAAGATGAATCAGAAATGGGGTATATGAGCCCAGCATCTAACAACCGAAGGACCTCCTTCTTCACCACTTCGCCCATGTTAGGATTAAGCCTCCTCTGTGGCTGAACCACTGGCTTGTAATCCTCCTCAAGTAATATGCGATGCGTACAGAATGAAGGGTGAATACCCTTAATGTCCATTAGCTTCCAAGCTATCGCCTGCTTGTGCTCCTTGAGTACACCAATAAGTCTACTCTTCTCTACATCTGTCAGAGCTGCTGAAATAATGACAGGTAGATCAGAGTCCCCATCAAGGAATGCATACTCAAGGTGACGAGGCAATTCCTTAAGCTCTAATGATGGGGGAGCCTCAACAGATGGCTTTTCAGCCGGCTCAGAACTCTCAACCTCAAAAACTGTGGGATAAACAGGAGGCTCCACTGCTGCACCGCTAAGGATGTAATCAAGAGAAGCCTCAATAGCAGCAGCATGGACCTCATCTCCCACATCCTCAACTCTCTCAACACCGTCACCCAAGTCCTGATCTCCCAACATATCAACTCCACTAATGTAGTTCTGGCAACGATCCATAGTAGAGAAAAATGCATCTAGAAAGTAGACCTGATCGTCCTGACCACTGGAGTTCTTCATGGACTTCACCACATCAAAGGTGACAATGTCCTCTCCAACACGCAATGAGATCTTCCCCTGATAAACATCAATCATCGCCTTCGCCGTGCGAAGGAAAGGTCCTCCCATGATGAGGGGAACTTTGTCATCAGCCTGCATGTCAAGTATAACAAAATCCACCGGGAAGACAAACTTTCCACCTTCACCAGGACATTCTCAACAATCCCCTGAGGATACTTGACTGACCGATCAGCGAATGCCAAACTCATGCGTGTAGGTGCCGGCTCTGCAAGATCTAGCTGCTTATAAATGGAGTATGGTATCAAATTGATGCTAGCACCTAGATCAGCCAATGCATGGTTCATAGAAGAACCTCCAAACAGACAGGAAATAGTGAAAATCCCTAGATCTTGAAGCTTCTCTGGCTGCTTATTCTGAACCAACGCCGAGCACCTAGCTCCCTAAGTAACGGTAGAGAGTGTCTCCAATTTCTTCTTGTTAGACAGGAGGTCTTTCAAGAATTTAGCATATTTAGGCATATGCTGGAGGGCCTCAACAAATGAGAGATTGATCTTAAGCTGCTTAAACATCTCCAGAAAGTGTCCATACTCTTGATCACGCTTCATCTGCAGTGCGCATGCAGGATATGGAAGCTTAGTCAAATCAACCTCAGGCTCCTCAGCCACTCTCTTACCCTTCTTCTTCTCTTCTAACTTCTCCCTCCTCAACCTATCAACTAAAGACTCGCTGCTCGGTGCAATACTTGCTGGGTCTAGCCTCACAGGCACCCCTACAGAAGTCTCCATCTCTATATCCTCGTCCACCGGCTCATCATCAACAGGTATGACCGGTGGTGGAAGTTCTACATCTCCTCCCCGACCACTTTGTGTGGTCACTGCCTTCACATGACCCCTCAGGTTAGGGTCAGTGTTCGCCCTAAACGACCCTCCCGGCTTCTCATCAAATCTCTTCGCCAACTCTCCCACCGACCGCTGCAAATCCAGAAATCCAGCTTGCTGATTCCTCAACAACATATCGTGCTCCTCGATCGTCTGGTCCCGTAGCTTATCTTTATCCATGATCTGCTGAAGCGTCTTCATCTGCTGCGCTATCATGTCTTCCAGCTTCGTGTCTCTATCTCTGCTACCTGAGCTCTCAGGTGCGTCTCTCTCAGTGACCAGGATCTGGCAAGTCAGTGGCTTCACGTAAGAGCTGCTGTGGTTGCCCCGCCAGTTCGAGTGTTGCAGCTGATGCTGTCCCTAATTATGGCCTCGCCAATTTGAATTATGATTCCAATTAGGGTTGGGATTGAAAGACCTGTTCCAACCAGAATTTATGGCCTCAACCTGTGCTTGATCGGTAACCGGGCACTCAGCAGTACTATGTCCACCACGACATATCTCGCACCGAGCAGCTGCCATCTTCAGCTCCTCAATGTCCTTCGCCAGTGCTTCTAAGGCGGAGGCAGTGCTCGTGTCTGGTGTAACATGGTGCATCCCTCAAGTCGGGATAGGCGGTGCAATAGTGGGCTTTGCAATTAAATCTAAAATTATTACGAATGCAATTAAACTTAAATAGAAATGCTAATAGATCAAAATTAAACAAGAAAATTAAATTTAAACTAAATTTAATAACCCACTAAAATCAAAGTCAACGTAGCATTAAAAGCAATTAAACCCTAATAAAATTAAAAAAACTAAAATTAACCTAAAAGTAATAAAGACAGATCGAGTTGAGTCACTAGCGATGAATAAAGTAATCAGATTTAATGCCAGGTAATGAAATAAACCGAATGAAATGGTAATTCGAACGTGCCTGATGACATACCCACACTTGAATCCGACACGATCGTACAAATACAGATACATCTCTAATAACACAAAACTCGAAGAACTCAAACTAAAACTATGTACACTATGTACAAGTTGGGCCAAAGCCCGAATCCCTAACCAGCTTGGGATTCGAGGAGAATAACCTCCTCATCAGTAGGAATCAGGCCTCCAATGTAGGGCTTCAAAGGTGCCGATTGACCTTCCATGTGTGGTCAATCGATTCCAACACTACCGCACCGTGCGGGAACACCTCGCGAACTAGAAACGGGCCTCTCCACCTCGACTTCAGCTTTCCTGGAAATAGCCTCAGTCTCGAGTCTTAAACCAACACTCGATCGCCCTTCGCGAACTCCTTCACATTGTTCAATCGCCTGTCGTGCAGAGCCTTCGTGCGCTCTTTGAAACTCCACGAACGAGCGTACGCCTCGTCTCGTAGCTCATCCAACTCATGCAACTGGAGGAACCGGTGCTTGCCAGCCTGTGACATATCCAAATTCACAGCCTTCAAAGCCCAAAAGGCTTTGTGCTCAAGCTCTATCGGAAGATGACAGGCCTTACCATAGACCATGCGATAGGGAGTCGTCCCAAGCGGATTCTTAAACGCGGTCCTAAAAGCCCACAAGGCGTCATCTAGTTTGTCGGCCCAATCTTTCCTAGTGTGGCCGACAGTCTTCTCCAAGATCCTCTTAATTCCCCGATTCACGTTCTCCTCCTAAGATCTGGTCTGCGGATGATATGCGGTCGACAGACGGTGGGTGACCCCGTACTTGGCTAGCACTTTGTCCATCTGAACATTACAGAAGGGCGTGACACGGTCACTAATCAACGCTCTCGGGGTCCCAAACCTGCAAAACAAGTGCTTCAGAAATCTCACCACTAATCGCGTGCCATTAGTGGGGAGCGCCTGTGCCTCCACCCACTTAGATACGTAGTCAATCGCGACGAGTATATACCTATTCCCTCGAGAAGAAGGGAAAGGTCCCATGAAATCAATCCCCCAGATATCAAAAATCTCAACAACCTGAATAGGATGCTGGGGCATCTCATTCCTGGATGTGATGTGTCCTGTCCTCTGACAGGAATCGCACTTCCTCACCAACTCATGAGCATCCTTAAAAATGGTGGGCCAATAAAAACCATAATCAAATTCCTTCTTTGCTGTGGAAGAAGGTCCGTGATGCCCATTAGTAAGGCCCTCATCACAGTGCCTAAGGATCTCTAATCCTTCCTCTCTGCTCACACACCTCCTAAAAACCTGATCAGCACACACACGGAAAAGGTAAGGGGCAACCCAGATGTAATGCCTCATGTCGGCAAAGAATTTCTTGCGCTGCTGGGATGTCAAACCCTTAAGAAGGAAACCGTTGGCCAAATAATTGGCAATGTTTGAAAACCACGGCAATCCCTCATCTAGCCTATCCGTGCGGCAGATCTCATCTATCCTTACGCTCATCAGCGTCTTCTGGGGAAATCTATCCCTCATCGCGCCCTCGCGAATGAACTCCCTCTCCGGATCCTAAAGTCGCGACAAATGGTCGGCAGCTACGTTCTTAGCTCCCTTCTTGTCCTTGATCTCTATGTCAAACTCGGACAGAAGGAGGATCCACCGGATCAGTCTTGGCTTTGCGTCCTTTTTAGCAAAAAGATAACGCAGAGCTGCATGATCGGTATAGACAACAGTCTTGGAGAGGACGAGATAAGACCTAAATTTATCAAAATGCGTAGACTACCGCCAACAACTCCTTCTCGGTAGTTGTATAATTCTCCTGGGCGGCATCTAAAGTCTTACTCGCGTAATAAATAGGGTGGAAATGCTTATCCACCCTCTGCCCAAGGACAAACCCCACAACGAAATCACTCGCGTCACACATGAGCTCAAACGGCTGGCTCCAGTAGGGGGCTATCAGAATCGGGGCACTCACCAGCCTCTCCTTCAGGTACTCGAAGGCCCTCAGACAATCATCATCAAACACAAACTCCACATCCTTCTCAAGCAAACGAGTGATAGGTCGGGTGATTTTAGAAAAATCCTTAATAAAACGTCTGTAAAACCTCGCATGACCTAAAAAGCTTCACACAGCTTTAACACTCGTGGGAGGAGGAAGCTTGCTGATCGTCTCAATCTTAGCTTTGTCGACCTGGATGCCGTCACAGGATATCTTATGACCAAGAACAATCTCCTCAGTGACCATAAAGTGGCATTTCTCCCAGTTAAGCATCAGATTCGTCTCCACGCATCTCCTGAGCATCTTCTCCAGATAGGTCAGACACTGATCAAATGAACTTCCAAACACAGAAAAATCATCCATAAACACTTCCATAGAAGTCTCGATCATGTCCTGGAAGATGGCTACCATACACCTCTGAAAAGTCGCTGGAGCGTTACATAACCAAAATGGCATACGGCGGTATGCAAGAGTGCCGTAAGGGCATGTAAAAGTAGTCTTTTCCTGATCCTCTGGTGTGATCGGGATCTGGAAGTAACCAGAGAAACCGTCAAGGAAACATTAAAACTGTTGTCACGACAATCGCTCCAACATTTGGTTGATAAATGGGAGTGGGAACTGGTCCTTACGGGTGGCGTCATTCAATCTCCGATAATCAATGCACACCCTCCATCCGGTGACTGTACGGGTGGGAACAATCTCCTTCTTCTCGTTCACCACCACAGTCATACCGCCCTTCTTAGGGACCACATGCACTGGGCTCACCCAAGATGAATCAGAAATGGGGTATATGAGCCCAGCATCTAACAACCGAAGGACCTCCTTCTTCACCACTTCACCCATGTTAGGATTAAGCCTCCTCTGTGGCTGAACCACTGGCTTGTAATCCTCCACAAGTAACATGCGATGCGTACAGAATGAAGGGTGAATACCCTTAATGTCCATTAGCTTCCAAGCTATCGCCTGCTTGTGCTCCTTGAGCACACCAATAAGTCTACTCTTCTCTACATCTGTCAGAGCTGCTGAAATAATGACAGGTAGATCAGAGTCCCCATCAAGGAATGCATACTCAAGGTGACGAGGCAATTCCTTAAGCTCTAATGATGGGGGAGCCTCAACAGATGGCTTTTCAGCCGGCTCAGAACTCTCAACCTCAAAAACTGTGGGATAAACAGGAGGCTCCACTACTACACCGCTAAGGATGTAATCAAGAGAAGCCTCAATAGCAGCAGCATGGACCTCATCTCCCACATCCTCAACTCTCTCAACACCGTCACCCAAGTCCTGATCTCCCAACATATCAACTCCACTAATGTAGTTCTGGCAACGATCCATAGTAGAGAAAAATGCATCTAGAAAGTAGACCTGATCGTCCTAACCACTGGAGTTCTTCATGGACTTCACCACATCAAAGGTGACAGTGTCCTCTCCAACACGCAATGAGATCTTCCTCTCATAAACATCAATCATCGCCTTCGCCGTGTGAAGGAAAGGTCGTCCCATGATGAGGGGAACTCGGTCATCAGCCTGCATGTCAAGTATAACAAAATCCACGGGGAAGCGAAACTTGTCCACCTTCACCAGGACATTCTCAACAATCCCCCGAGGATACTTGACTGACCGATCAGCCAATGCCAAACTCATGCGTGTAGGTGCCGGCTCTCCATGATCTAGCTGCTTATAAATGGAGTATGGCATCAAATTGATGCTAGCACATAGATCAACCAATGCATGGTTCACAGAACAACCTCCAAACAGACAGGGAATAGTGAAAATCCCTGGATCCTCCAGCTTCTCTGTCAGCTTATTCTGAACCAACGCCGAGCACCTAGCTCCCAAAGTAACGGTAGAGAGTGTCTCCAATTTCTTCTTGTTAGATAGGAGAACTTTCAAGAATTTAGCATATTTCGGCATATGCTGGAGGGCCTCAACAAATGGGAGATTGATCTTAAGCTGCTTAAACATCTCCAGAAAGTGTCCATACTCATGATCACGCTTCATCTGCAGTGCGCGTGCAGGATATGGAAGCTTAGTCAAATCAACCTTAGGCTCCTCAGCCACTCTCTTACCCTTCTTCTTTTCTTCTAACTTCTCCCTCTTCAACCTATCAACTGAAGACTCGCTGCTCGGTGCAGTACTTGCTGGGTCTAGCCTCACGTGCACCCATGCAGGAGTCTCTATCTCTATGTCCTCGTCCACCGGCTTATCATCAACAGGTATGACCGGTGGTGGCAGTTCTACATCTCCTCCCCGACCACTTCGTGTGGTCACTGCCTTCACATGACCCCTCGGGTTAGGGTCAGTGTTCCCCTAAACGACCCTCCCGGCCTCTCATCAAATCTCTTCACCAACTCTCCCACCGACCGCTGCAAATCCAGAAATCCAGCTTGCTGATTCCTCAACAACGTATCGTGCTCCTCGATCTTCTGGTCTCGTAGCTTATCTTTATTCATGATCTGCTGAAGCATCTTCATCTGCTACGCCATCATGTCTTCCAGCTTCGTGTCTCGATCTCTGCTTCCTGAGCTCTCGGGTGCGTCTCTCTTAGTGATCGGGATCTGGCGAGTCAGTGGCTTCTCGTAAGAGCTGCTGTGGTTGCCCCGCCAGTTTGAGTGCTGCTGCTGATGCTGTCCCTGATTATGGCCTCGCCAATTTGAATTATGATTCCAATTAGGGTTGGGATTGAAAGACCTGTTCAAACCAAAATTTATGGCCTCAACCTGTGCCTGATCGGTAATCGGGCACTTAGTAGTACTATGTCCACCACGACATATCTCGCACCGAGCAGCTGCCATCTTCAGCTCCTTAATGTCCTTCGCCAGTGCTTCTAAGGCGGCGGCAGTGCTCGTGTCGCGTGTAACATGGTGCATCCCTCGAGTCGGGATAGGCGGTGCAATAGTGGGCTTTGCAGCCGGCACAACTCTCCTCACATAGGACGGGTCCTCATACTCTGCTAAGGCGAATCAGTCAAACATCGCCTGGCACTCTTCTAGCTCCTTCTTGTCCATGATGTGCCCCCTAGCAGCTGTATTATATCTCCTCTTCGTCTCCAATGTCAGTCCATTGTAGAACTTCTCGACTAAGGCCCAATCAGATAGGCCGTGCTAGGGGCATCTGCTCAGAAGGGAGTTAAACCTCTCCCACGCCAAGTAATATGGCTCATCATCGTCCATTTGAAACGAATGGATCTGATCCCGCAATCTGGTAGATTTAGAAGAAGGATAATATTTCTTCAGGAACTTAGTCTAAAGGTCAGCCCATGTAGTGATCGAGTCCCTGGGAAGAAGATTCAGCCATGTAGCAGCTCGTCCTGCGAGTGTGAATGGGAACAAACGAAGGTAGACGGCCTCCTCCGAAACGCCATTGATGCGGAACGTGTCGTATATACGCACAAAGAGAGAGAGAGATGGCCTGGGCCATCCTCGTCGTCCAGGCCATGAAACTGCGTCGAATTTGTGATCGTCGACATCACGTGGGAAGGGATCTGCCAGTTGTTGTTGTTGACGCCCGATCGTGTGATGGCAGACCGGGCTCCAACAACCCCATGACTGGCTAGCTCGTGAACAGTCCGCCTCGGTGGCGCAGGTGGTGGTGGATCCATGACAAGAGAAAGGTCAAGAAAACTTACCTGCTGTCGGGCCCGCAGAATCTGCTTTGGTGAAGTAAGCTCGAACTTCGGCGCTCCCTGCGATCGGGTGTGGGGCATACAACTACCGACACCCTATTCCAACAAGCAAGTAAGACTCACATATGCACAAAGAAAAATCCTAATCTAAGACACAAATAACAAATAAAGGCACTAAGAAGAAAAATAAAAACTAAACCCAAAAAGGAAAACTAGGCTAAAAAAGGGGAAAAGAAACTAAGAAAACAAGCAAGTAAATGCCACAATCTAAGTAATTTTTTTGCTATTGCCTAGTATCCCCGGCAACGGTGCCAAAAACTTGATGCGAGCAGTCAGTATACTAAAAACAAGACTAAATTAAAGCTATTTAACCTAAGCTAAAGACACAAAATCTAATCCTAGACCTATAGTTAACCTAAACACCTAGTAATAATCGGAGATCCTAAACTAGACCGCTACTAAGGCAAGTGTACCTATCGGTGGCAGAATAGCTAGTGGAAGTCCGGATATCGAACCAATGGACACTATTATAACAAACTAAACCTAGACTGTGAACTAACTAAAGTAAAAGAAGGGGGTTTGGTGCAAACTGATAACCTGATCAGGCTGAAACTGACTAAAACACTAAACTAACAACTACACTAAAACAACAAACTAAAACTGGTGATACAACTGAAATCTGACTGCAGTGAGGAAAACTGGTATACCTAGGCTGGGAGTCAAAAGTGTGATAGATGCTGACTTGGACTGACTTATGAAGGATGAAGACCAGGATCTTAAGGAGCAGAATAAGGAATACCTAATGGGACCCAGATTAGATACCAGGCAACTCCAATGGGAATCCTAAGGCTGTAATGTATGCACTAGTCTATCGGGTCACCTTCCAGATTTTCCCGATATACAATTGCACTCTAACGGGTGAATCACCTCCCCGATTTCTCCACCCGTTTGTATCCTAAGACACTAGAGAGCTATAAAGGTGACAACTTTGACATGGATTGACACTAACACTAAGTAGATCTAAGACAATGCCCTCCCGGGTCATTTAACTCAAATATCCTAAGTGAGAGAGACCAACCATCTAACCTATCACCTCCCAGATTTCTAGGTTAGGTCACACATGTGAATAATCAACACTTAATGAAGTCTAATCCTATGGAATGTGATCAACATCCCATAAACTAACCTAAAACACAAAGTAATAGGCCTAACATGCATCTATGTATGGAAAGACCTTCCTAAACACATGTAGATCAAACATTCATCAAGTATTATCATTCAACACACGCAAATATCATCAAAAATTCAAACTTTACAGCTGATTACAAAGCATATATCATCCATAAGCATAAATCAAGTCCAAAATCAACAAAGTTCACAACTTTATCATCCCAAACCTAGATATAACCCTAGATCTAGCCAACCAATATCTCAACAGTAGTAAAACAGACCTGATATTAGTCTAGATACATGAAAAGCTACTGATTTAAACTAGGAACTTGAAAAGATAAAGAAAATACACAAGCAAGCCTCCTTCTTCACTTCAACAAGCCCTAATCAAGCCATTTACTCCGTGGTTAAGCTCCAACAGCTCCAAAGCCTGATTAGGGTTCCAAATTCGCAGAAGAAGACCCTCAAAACGGCTGGAAAGCGTCCAATTTATAGAATACATGAAATTAGGGTTTTAGAGCTAGAAATGATCTGGGGCGTACCGCCTAGGGGGCGTGCATGAGGCTAGGCGGTACGCGCGGGACAAACTAGTCGAGTGACTGATGATGCCAGACGTATCGCCTGCGGCTGGTGCCTCTGACTATGCGTAGCGCGCGGATCAGCTGGACGTCAGGGAATGTTCCCAGGCGCAACGCCTGGGACCAACCATCCCCGCTAGGCGTCGCGCCTAGGGTTAAATTCTTTGTTTTCTTCGCTCGTTCACCCGCACTTAATTCCGACGCTCGTTTGCCCTTGTTTCAGCTCCTCCGGGACATATTCCTGCACGAAAACACTAAAATGTAAAAAGGAACTAAAATCGAATCGAAATATTTACAAAATTGACGAAAACATACTCAAATATGTACAAAAACAGATGTGTTAAACTAACACATCAAATACTATGCTTGAGAGTTGCACAGACTAAATCAAAGGTTTACTATGTCAAAAATGAATTCACACTCATTGGACGAAATCTGTTAAGACATAAACCTCAAGGACTTATACTTGTGAGACTATTTTGACCAATTTATAAGCAAAATAACGAAAATTTTTCTAAATGAAAGTTGTTCATAACACCTTAAAACCGTTTCTTGATGCTTTTTTTGGCTACGGGGAAAGGACTCAAACCTGCAATCTCGTATACTCGAAATTTTCATAATTTTATTCCAAAGATTGATATTTTTTAAAACTTACCCAAACAAGTTGACAGAATCTGTCCAAAAAAATTTTAATAAACTTAAAACATTTTTATCAAAATATTATTTATTTTAACATATATAAATGTGTGTATATATATGTCATACACACACTTGAATGTGTGATATATGTATATACTTGTAAAAATATTTATATATGTTGATATAATTGTTGAGCTTCGAAGTTGCTAAGTAAAACGGTAAATTTTCCAGAATACATCATTTTAGTGATGGAATTTTCTAAAATCCGACACTTAGTAATTTCAAGGCATATTTCAAATATAAGTTCAAAAATAATTATTTTAAGAAAATCCCGACACATAAAACACAAACACAACTACATAAACTATAGCAAGTTCACAAACTCAAAAAGTTGATCATCAATCATACTATGTGGTTACTCATAAGCCTTTTCATTTTTAAGCTTTGGCTGTAACATGCATGCATATTCAATTTCAATTTCCTTAAACTATGTGAAATTCTTATCTATGCCTGTAACATCAATGTATTTCAGGTATTTCTAATACATATATATAATTGTAATGAATGAGCCTGTTACGATAATTTAATGTTTTGGATTTGATTGATGATATTATTATTAGTATGCATTGATGAGAACATAAGATTAATAAGCATAAACTATGGAGAAATGTAGTTTGGAACACAACTAGATTGAACCACAGTGTTCATTGCAGTTGAATGTTTATGATATGAGTTGATTTGATTGGGATTGGTAGTTGTGTAGTATTCTATCACCAAATATAGGCAAGGGTATAGTCATGGTCTATCGAAAAGCTGGCGGGTTGGTGGCTGGATAAGTTGCGACTGATCCTACGTATGCCCTATACATAAGCTTTCTTCGATTTATCATGAGTATGTCAGGGTTGAGGATTTGGTGAGGAGAATCTGAGGTTTTATTTTGAGTTATTAAAGGTTATTGTATGGTCACTAAATATAGTCAAGGACACATGGTCATGGTTTATTGAAATGGTGGTGGGACGGAGGCTGGATAGGTTGCGACCGACTCCTACGTATGCACTATACATAAACTTATTTCGATCTATAATGGATGTGTCAGTGATATGATTTAGTGGGGATAAGGATTGGGAAATGGATAATTGATAAACATATTTAATTAAAATAATCAAAGTGATATTGAAAACATGTATGCGATGGCGAGGTCATGAATATAACTTAAAACGTGAATGTTATTTCAGAACTATTAGCCTGATATTGTGTTCGCGTTGGTGATGATTGACACGAATACATTTATTAGGAATAATATTTTGAATTGATATTCCATGAACCGTAAACTAAGGTGAAATACGATACGAACGTTGTATTTATAAAGGTGACGATCATTATAAATGCAAACGTAAGTAACACGTTTCAACGAGATAACCGAAATAATATTTATGATACTTAAATTAAATGAAAAGGATTTAAAACGTTTACTAGCAATAAACACCTTAAATAATTTTAAATAAAATCATTTTATTAAACGTTTCGTAATATAAAGATAATTTCGTAAAACAGAGAAACTTAAAATTTGTTAACGTGTAAAAGATCGAAACCGAACACGCGGAATTGTTCCGAACTATAAAATGGGTGGACATCTTCATCTCCTTCATTTTTCACCAATAGTTTCTCCGTCAAGACCAAATTTATAGATCCCTCACTCTCTCTACAACTTCTCTCTAAGTTTCCTTCATAAATTATCCATCAGTTTTGCTGATTCTTGTTGCAAATCATTTATATAATCGAATAGATCGTAAACCCATGAAGATCTCGTGCTAAAGATCATGTTTTGAAGGTAGATCATTTGTTTTACTTTTTGGTTTTTCACTCAAATACAAACCGGTTCATCTCCATACCTTAGCAATCGATTTTGTGCATTTAAATCTCATAAACTAGTGTGTATAAGTAGTGGGAAGTCATTGAAATGGACCTGCAACAAAATCGAAGGGCTTGGCTGAGTGAAGGGGACGACCACCATCGATACTAGCAGTATCGAAGGTGGCCACCATCGATACTACCTTTTGTCGATGCTAAGAACCGTCGAACCTCTCATCTGGTCGATACCGAGAAGTATCGATATTATCTTCGAGAATGACAGTATCGGTGGTCAAGTGGGAGTGCTAGTATCGGCAATGCATGATGGCTGTCGATCTTAATCCCTCCGAAATGAGTAATATCGATGGGATCCATCGAATATGATAAGGTCGATGACCATCTCATCGATACTACAAAGCCATGCATACCAGCCATCGATATTTGCCATATGCCTTTGAAACTATATTTTGGAAATACTAAGTTCGATAATGTTTACAAACATACATGATAATAATAACTTAAAGAATACATTTGCAGGTACGCATGCATGTATATATATATATTAAGTCACCATATTTTTTATAATATATGTATGCATACACTTATAAGTTTACATAATTTGACTTTTATGTGAATAACATGATTATTATTTATTCAAACTTAGCTAATTTTTAAAAACTTAAGTTATGATGATTAACTTAAATGATGTTTTATACTACAAGGAGAAACATGCATGGAAAAACATG
The DNA here is from genome assembly GCA_009363875.1 of Mikania micrantha. Classification (NCBI taxonomy): domain Eukaryota; kingdom Viridiplantae; phylum Streptophyta; class Magnoliopsida; order Asterales; family Asteraceae; genus Mikania; species Mikania micrantha. Next base: position 27,048,357 of record CM018695.1, read on the forward strand.
CATGCATGTATGTACGTATACCTTCGAATAAGGTGACCACCTTTTAAATACTTTTGTGTATAAACAAATTAACCTAATTGTACTTGTTTTAATAAAAAAACTCATCATCACTATCTCTTTAAGACTATCAAGTTTTAAAACTTAGATTTATGATGGCTACAATTTATATAACACATAAGTGTCTAATTACACTTAGATAATCTCATAAGGATAATGACACATTTCTAAAATTCAAACACATGAAGTAATACATGTTGATAAAGAATATAAATTCATGAATGTAAAACATACGAAAAACAGGTTGTTGAGCTACCATTGATTCCACCTGAGCGAGCACGCGTTCTACAAAACATTCATTTATAAGACATCACGATGAGTTCTCATAACCTCCTTTTAAATCTTTGCTGTTAAACCCGGGGGTGGAACATGTATACCAAAACCATTATCATTTTGATATAACGTGTGTGAAAATTGGGTTATCATTGAGGTATTATTATTGAGATGTTATTGTTGATTGATGAGGATTATCATAACTTCTGTGAGTCATTGTTGATTGCGATGACTTCGGTCCTCCACGATGATTAAATTACTGTTGATTGAGTTGAATTCGGTCCTCCACGGAGATTCCACTATTGATTGAGTTGACTGCGGTCCTCCGCATTGTACAGTATTGTCACTTATGCATGTTAGGAACATAGTTGATTGAGTTGACTACGGTCCTCCGTGATGATTCCACTTATCATTGACTGAGGTCCTCTACGGTACACTATTTGAGAATATTATGGTGATTGATGGTTATTGATTTAATGTGTCTGATTGAGATTGAATGAATTTATTTGGATGATTACTTGGATTATTTGACTTGGTGTGTTGTTTGTGTGTATACAGATTTTGATTATCTTACAGGTTCACACGTGTTATTCTTAAAACTTTTATAAATATTTTTGGAATATGTTTGGAATAAGTGAAACTTATGATTAGTCACCAACTACGTATGTAGTTGACACTTGATTTTGTACATGTTTCAGAGAATGAGGAGAAGTAGGTAGAGGAGGATAGCTCTACAACTTTTGGATATCATCATATAGGAGCTCAGACTTAGCTAAATTAACTGGATATCCGAAGATTAGGGTTTAGTTAATTTAGCTATATCTTTTTTGTAATTAGAATGTATTCGAATCATGACGAAATCAACGAGAAGAACAACACTACACACGACTTGGAACTTAGTGCAGTCGTGTTTGCTCTGAAGATATGGAGACACTATCGTTATGGCACTAAGTGTGTAGTTTTTACAGATCACAAGAGTTTGCAGCACATTCTTAACCAGAAGGAACTTAACATGAGACAATGGAGATGGGTTGAACTATTAAATTATTACGACTGTGAAATTTGCTACCATCATGGTAAAGCGAATGTAGTAGGAGCCTAGAGGTCGAGCGGGATCTCATTAAGGCAATACATAAAATGTCTCACGAAAAGGACATTGGGAAGGGGCAATTTCACATCGTAACTTCGGTTACGAGAGCCCAGGAGTTATAAGTGCAGTTGGTTAAAACACCACGACATTGTTGGTTGGAACAATGTTCGCACCAGAAACCAATGTTTTACACCCTATTTTGCTCATGAATATTATTTAACTCTTTTTAAGAAAATATTTGATTTTCTTGGATACATTGTAAAATACATTTCGAAATTCTAAAACTTGTGAACTCACCAGCGATATGTTGATTGTTTAAAACCACGTTTTCACATATGCATAATGACACAGGGGTGGAGTTGGGTTTAACACCCGACAATTTCAGGTAAATTGCAACACTTACTATAACTTATTCTCATTCATACTTCCTTGCATTTCATTTAATTAGGTTTAATTAAGTGAGTCAAACATAATCCATTGAGAAACGATAGTTCCGGGAATTATCGAATCATACATTACACATTGATTTTGGAAATCAAGTGTAGTAAACACAAACACAATTGCAAAACAATAATTCAGGGAATCATCGAATTGCATTAAACATTGATTATGATTAATCTAGTGTGCAACCATTTCGTAAGGACAAACACAAACAATTATTGGTGATTCAAAGAATTACCGAAACACACACGAGTCTTATTACACAAATGTTGGTGAACAAACGAAACAACAAATTAAATGAACAAATGTGTCATTATGTGTTTATGTGATTAACACGAACAAAACGTTTATGGCAAACGACACGTATCGAACACGAAGGAAATCAAATAAATTAATTGAAAAATATGAAAACTAAGCCCTTCGCGATACGCGAAGGTGCCCAGTGAAACTCTTCACGGTACGGGAAGAGTGGACGAGAATTGGGAATTCTGTCGAATTGCTCGGCGGTACGCCACGACTGATCATTTCCCACCTTGGTGGGACGCGGCATGTCTCGAGGGACTACCAGGCTAATTTGTCTTTTATAGTATGCCAAGACTCCCAACGCGAAGCTTGGAGGTACGCGATGAGTCCCAGAACTCAAAAATTCCATAAAGCCACCCTTTTTGCCTCACCACACTTTCTATTACCCGAACTCAAACTCCTAGCCATTCACCCGGCTAATACACTCGGTAACAAGCTCTTAAACCCCTGCCCACACTCTCCAAGCCATCTTCTTGCATTATTGGAAGCCTTGAAGCCATTGGAGCTCAAAGGAGGTCACTAGAAGCCATCAAGAAACAAGAACGATCTCCACGGCTTCTGTCTAGCTTGAATCTACTCATCCAAGGCCATCTAAGGTAGTTCTTATGGTTTATGAATGCTTAGATTTCACATACAAGATCAATAACCCACATGCATGTGTGTTTATCCACATGCAACTCCATGTAGCTCACTTGCATGAAATTCGTGATGTTCTTGAAGGTTTGTTTGTGTATATTGACTAATCTAGAAGTACAAGATTGGGTTAAAACGAGTTATGATTGTGTTCATGAAGTTTTGAAAAACTTACTATAATAGGAAACTTTATGGATGGATGTTGATGTTAAATGATGATCTAGTCATGATAGATGTTGTTAGATGATGTTAAATGTCTATTAGTGTGTATAGAAACACATTTGATTTGCTGGAATTGTGAAAACGCAACATTTGTCAACAACTTACTATTTTTAGAAACTTTTAATATCAAAAAGAGGGATTTCGATGATTTTTCATGATTTGATGATTTTAGATTGTTGTAATCTGTTTAGAAATGCTATATAAACATAATGGGAAATTTGATTTGTGAAAACGGAGTTTTAAACAAACACTTTCTAAAAATAGAAACGTTATTTGAAGAAAATGTCAAATAGGATGCAATGACATGTTATGGTACTTGTATACGTGTTTAATGTGTTCTAGGAACATGCTATAAGTATTGGTTTGATGAAATGGGATTTCATAACTAAACTTTCCAAAAATAGAAACTAAGATATCAACTTTCCAAAAATAGTAGCGTTTCATAAATGGGAACTTATGTGATTATCACACGTGACTTATGTGAACGATTTCTTTGACTAGAATCATAGGATGAATGATAATGTCGTACTTGCGTATTATGATTGATAAGAAGAACAAACAAACTGTAACACAATAAACGTATCACCAACAATTTGTCAAGTCAACACACAAACACTCGGTTGAGCACACCAACACTTGGAGTTGTATGGGATACAACACACCACAAAACGTACAATCACAACCTATATGATTATAGATGACCACTAGCAGGTGCTAGCATTCGCTGTAGCGAACACGAATCAAGAACTGCACAATTAGGTGATTTCACGACCCCTTTTTCACTATTTTCTACCATTAGGGGAGAAAACATTGCATATAACTGTCTTGAAACATCAAACATATTTTAATGGATACATATGGACATGCTTTATCACTATATGTATATGTGTGGCACCCATCATAGCTAAGTTCTCATAAACACAACTCGGACCGTTAATGGCGCGGGGCGCAGAGCGTGGTAATCTTGGATAGTACTATTTGGGTCTGACAAACCCCTCTGTTTCACGCCTGGGAGGCCACCCCGACTTAGAGTCGGAACAGAGAAAAATTGACTAAACACATTTGCCATTGTCTTGTGTGATGGACATGGCGGGAGGTGTGCAGTCAACTTCGGTTTCGAACACACATATAATATAACTATGTTGACTAGCTATCAATCGATATTGCATTGTAATGATATGTAGTCCTACATCATTTACTTTAAACATTTATTGTGTACTGGTGATACAAAACCTGTGCTCTCACCAACCGTTGGTTGACATTTAACTCGCATGTTTTCTCAGATTACTAAGACACACTCACAGGACTAGGATCCTAAGATGAGGTCGCATGCGTCTACTAAGTGTCTTAGGCTATTGAAAACATTTAACTATTTGTTTTGTTATGTAATGACTAACAATTTAAATCGCCTCTGCAACTTTTAAATTCGTAATGTTGTGAAAATATTTAACAAGCTTCCACAACTCTGATTTACTAAATTGCTTTATCCAAGAAATTTGATGTACGTATATAACCAGACATGTAGGTCTTGCAAGTGTGACCGGAGACTGCGATCCTGCCGAGCTGAGACCGATCTGTGACTCGCGCCCTTAGAAGGGAGTAAATTCTTGGGTGCAACAAATTGGTATTAGAGACCTCGGTTAATGCGAATTAGGTTTGCATTTAATGAACTTAGTCTATAACCATTACTCTCCACACACATGGTACTAGTAATGTCATTAATTGCATACATTATCATACATATACTTATTATTCCCATTATAGATGTGTCACCATCGTCACCTCCAATGCTAGCACACGACGAGGAGGAGCCAATAGCTGCAGCACTACCAGCATCACCTCTACCAGTGGCCATAGAGTCACCTGACCAGCATCCCCTGCCATATAAAGGGAGCGAGACAGATGATCACGTAGAGGATTCCGAGGACGATCCTGTGGAGGATTCGGAGGAGCATCCTGAGGAGGACCCTGACGAGGATCCTAAGGAGGAGTCACCTGACCGTGCATCACCCATACTACACGTCCCTGAGCCTAAGAGGCCACAACTTGAGTCAGATGACATTACTAAACTGACTTGCTAAGTGAAATGAGCAGACGACAGGATTGAGTACCTCGCACATGAGTTGAGAGATACATATGCTCGACCTGCAGAGCTCCATGGTCTAGTCAACAGGATGGAGAGAGATATGACCCAGTTGACTGGAAAACTTCAGGCGACGGAGAACTGAGCCGCCATTGCTGAGTCTAGACTGGCAGAGCTAGAGCATATGGTTGTAGTTCCAGACCAGAGGAGCCTGACTCTGAGGAGGAGGAACCAGCAGAGGATGTTGATTCTGATTCCACCATCGATGATGCATGAATCACTTTAGCATAGAACTAGAAGGGGCGGGCTGTGTCCTTACAATTGGATATTTTGGGATTGTGATGTCTTGGTATTAAATGAATTATAACCAGTACATTATATATCAAAAGTTACAATCTATTATCGAAGTTTGTGTCTATGCATATCAATACATGTTTCCTAATGTATTAGCCGCACATTTTACACTAGATCTTAGTAACATTCTAATGCTTATTCCAGATATGATGACGATGGCTGGAAGACGCAGAGAACGCCGGAGCGCGAGAGGACATGGAAACATCAACCTGACCGCAGCTGAACTAAATGCACTCATCAATGAACGAGTTGAAGAGGCAAGTGAGGCAAGTGTTGCACGTGAAGCTACTCGTAATCAGAACCAATTGAATCAAGGTGACGAATTTCATTTTCGAATTCACCTTGCTTAATGACCACTTAGGAATTACAACGCGTTTACCAAAATCGTAATAATTTTTTTTTATTTACATATTTCAAGAGCGAATCCTAACCCACCCCTCTGCACATTCAAATCATTCCTGGACTGCAAACCCCACTCGTTTAACGGTACTGAGGGTGCCATCAGTTTCTTGCGCTGGATGGAGAAGGCGGAGTCAGCCTTTGCCATGAGCAACTGTCAAAACAAACACCGGGTCCAATACATGGCTGGAACTCTTGAGGAAGCTGCCTTCATTTGGTTGAATGCCAACATGCAAAACTTAGGGCTTGAAGCAGCCAATGCCCTACCATGAGAAGAGTTCAAGAGAATGATGAACAGTGAATACTGTCCTCGTGGTGAAGTGCAGAAGTGGGAAACTGAATTTTGGAACCACACGATGGTTGGTTCCGAGATCGAGGCATACACTGCTCTATCATATGAGTTGGGACACATGTGCCCAGAGATGGTAACCCCCAGTCTAAAAGCACATTGAGAAGTACATCGAGGGATTACCCCCTCAGATTCAAGGAATGGTACTTTCTGCTGACCCCATCACCTTACAACAAGCTGTCTGATTAGCCCATAGGCTTACTGACTCAGTAGCTGCAAAAGGACTCTTACCATCTCGTGTCTCATTAGCCAAACCCACTGATAACAAACGCAAATGGGATAACACCCTGAGCAAGACTTCCACTCTCCAATCTCCACCGCAGCATCGTATGTTTGGATCATGCCAAGCTTACACACCACCCACCCCCAACCAACCAAAACCAAGGAACCTATGCAGGAAAACATCCCAAGTGCAAAAAGTGCACCTTTCATCATGCACGGGGTATGTCACACCCCGAGCCGGCGGGACGGATCGACTTTCCTGTCGGGCGGAAGGTTGTCGGGGCGCGATATCGTGGGTGATAATCGTGGTGATCAGATTGTTTACATAGCATCAACATTTAGAATAACTAAAGCACAATATAGCATTAACTAGGATTACAAAGTTAAATTACAACTGTTAATGTTTGATAATTTAACTAAGTAAACCTATCAAAAGAATCATGTGTTTACTATCTTGTAACTGTACAAGATATCAAAAGTGATTCGCATCATTAAACAAAATATGTGCTTTCCAAAAATCTTCTAGACCCTCTAACTGGTCATCCTAGTATGCATTCCTGAGCCTTAGCTTAATCCTGTACGTCACCTGAGAAAGCGTGTAAGGAAACAAAGTCAACACAATGGTTGGTGAGTTCATATAGTTTAGTAGTTGTAAAATAGCTTTAGCAAACCTCTTTTGGTAACAACCTTAACCTCATTAACATCACATGTAATATCCAGATCGGTATGCTTATATATAGGGCATGCGAAAGGGTCGAGCCTACAACCCGCCCAAACGCCATCCCACCACATACTAATCCACATATGACACTGTTGTTAATATAATTAAGCGTTTTACCTACCATCCAATTCCGTCATAGTTTCAAGCATCCTGTTTAGAATTTTAAGATATGCACCGAATAGCATTTACAAACCCTTTCGGTAACAACCTTAACCTCATTAACATCACATGTAATATCCAGATCGGTATGCTTATATATAGGGCATATGGAAGGGTCGAGCCTACAACCCGCCCAGACGCCATCCCACCACATACTAATCCACATATGACACTGTTGTTAATGATAATTAAGCATTTTACCTACACTCTAATCCCATCCTCATAATAGCTTTAGCGTACTGTTTAAAAGTTTACAAGTTCATAGCATTTACATAGCTCGGCCTTTATGTATACTGTACACGGATAATAGCTTCACATTAGTGTAGTTTATCATTTATGAATCTCATGCATGGGTACAAGCTTTGCTCTCGCATAGTTTAGCATTCACGTAGCCCATGATTAGATACAAGCTCTGCTCTAGCATAGTTTAGCCATCATGTATCTCATGAATCGATTCTAGCTTTGCATTAGCATAGTTTAGCATTCACGTATATCACATATGTAGATACAAGCTTTGCTTTAGCATAGTTTAGCATTCACGTATCTCATATATAGATACAAGCTTTGCATTGACATAGTTTAGCATTCACGTATCTCTTGCATAGATACCAACTTTGCATTAGCATAGTTTGGCATTCACGTATCTCATGCATAGATACAAGATTTGCATTGACATAGTTTAGCATTCACGTATCTCATGCATAGATACCAGCTTTGCATTAGCATAGTTTGGCATTCACGTATCTCATGCATATATACAAGCTTTGCATTTAGCATATAATCATAGCTTGTAGCATTTAGCATCTAGTATTAGCATATAGTTTGAGCATATAGTTCATATCATTCGCATTAGCATATAGTTTAGCATGTAGCTTGTAGCATTAGCATTAGCATTAGCATATAGTTTAGCATGCAGCTTGTAGCATTAGCATATAGTTTAGCATGTAGCTTGTGCCATTAGCATTAGCATATAGTTTAAAATGTAGCTTGTAGCATTAGCATTAGCGTATAGTTTAACATGTAGCTTTAGCATTAGCATATAGTTTAACATGTAGCTTGTAGCATTAGCATTAGCATTAATATAGTTTAGCATGTAGCTTGTAGTATTAGCATTAGCATTAGCAGTAGCATATAGTTTAGCATGTAGCTTGTAGCGTTAGCATTAGCATCGATTTGTAGCATGTAGTTCATAGCATTAGCATTAGCATTTATGTTTAGCATGTAGCTTGTAGCTTGTAGTATTAGCATTAGCATTAGCATATAGTTTAGCATGTAGCTTGTAACATTAGCATTAGCATCGAGTTGTAGCATGTAGTTCATAGCATTAACATTAGCATTTAGTTTGAGCCTATAGCATAAATCATTAGTATTAGCATTAGCATGTAGCATTAGCACTTAGGTTAAAGTCCTAACTTTTAGCTTTCAGAATAAGTATAACAAGCATAAGCATTATTATTAGCATTATGAATAAGTGTAAAAGCATTTGTAAAACATTTCAATACTTGTTAAAATGTATAACATGCTTCTTAGTCCCGAGGTAAAACAAATTAGTTTGAATAGGGACAAATGAACTCACCTTGTTGTTGATATGGTTGACTAAGTATAAACAAGAATGCACACGCTCGTTGTTGTACTTGTGGTTGTTTTCAAGATCCTGTATTGATTTCACGTTGTATGTAACTTATAAGTATGAGTTGTAGAGATTCGTGTGTGTGCATGTGTTAGCCCTAAAGTTGGCTAACACCCGTATGTCTCGGTCATCATTCGACCCTTGTTTCAATTGTCATAGATTATATTATCACTTAGGTTTCAGTGTCAAACTTTGCAAGTTACCTTGGTAATTATGTAAGTTCTTTAATATATTTAGGATATACTTAACATGTGTTTTAGATAGTCCTTTAAATTCATTAGACACTATGAAATGATTTCTAATTGTTAAGTATAAATGTTGACTAACATGTTACCACATTTATAATATTTAAGAATTCCCATGCATGTTACTTATTAAATTGTTTTCATGTGTTTGTCTCAATTTACTCCACATAGGCCGATTGCAACACATGGGTTAAACTAGTTGACATTGGGCCGGACCAAAGCCATGGGCCGCATGAAATGTCATGGGTCGAGTGAATAGGCCTGGGCCGTATGGGCTGTGTGGGCCGAATAGTCACTTGGGCTGAAGCAATAAACTCTGGACCAAAGCAATGAGTTTGGGCCGAAGTTGGGCCGAATCAGCCCCAGTTAGCCGAACATATTCAAGGGTTCGTGGACCAAGGGTTAGGTCGCCCCTCCCTTGGGTTCGTCTCTTCCAGTTTCGGTGATGATGGATCGACTATAAGCTAGGTTCGTTCAGGGAAGGTTTAGTGATGGTATGAAGGATCGCAACAACATGTTCGGCTATGGTGTGGGTTCGCAGCTCATGAAATGATTCGGCAAAGTGAAGGTTCGAATGGCTGAGAAGGTTCGGCATTGGTGGTTCGTTCACTTGAAGGTTCGGCCAGCTAGCAGGTTCGACCGATGATCCACAAGTCTAAGGTTCGTTCCACTCTGGTTCATGGAGATGGAGGTTCGGCCAGGCTAGTCTTCAACCTACCCCAAGGTTCGTTCACCCTTGGGTTCGCCTGATTTGCTTCCACGAACCCTGCACCTTCGTCATCCTCATCTTCATCAAGCATCACCTATCCTAAAACTGTTACATGATAATATTATTCAAAAATGGTGTCCCATGGTAGTGTGGTTTGAGGTAGGGGTGGATATAGAACCTGCTAAGGGTTAGTGAACAAAACAATAGTGAAAACCCTAATTTTCGTGGTTGTTCTTAGCTAAATACCTTGATTTTGGCTGGGCAAATGATCAGATCTGTTGTACTTCCTTGTAGAGGATGATTGTAGCTACGTGTAGACACCAAGAACACTTGATTTCATCAAGAAACGAGTGAGATATGGGGATTTGAAGCTTGAAAAGGGTGGTGGGAGAGAGAATCCGGAAATTTGTTCTAGAGAGAGTAGAATTGAGAAAAATGAGAAAAATGAACTCATTATGGGCATTGTTTACATGGGTTATCAGCACGGTGGTGATAGTGGCAGCTAGTGCAAAGAGGGGCTTTTCCAGCATAACGCTTACGAACATCTGACTCCGGAGTAACGGCCATTTGGCGAAGGGGAATGGCCTCCGTGTAGATTATAGGATCTCTTGATTTCTTAGAACGACACCGCTTTCGCTTCTTGCTTGTTTCTCCTTGCACCAATCCTTCAGTTCCCGTGATTGTCTTCGAGTAGCATCGAGTGTTCTCGTCACCGTTCATGACTTGAGTGATGATTCCAGGGAGAACCGTCATCAACTGTTCAGTGACTAGGGTTGCGAGTGCAACGGTTGCTGGGTCCATCTCCTGTGTAAGAGAAGATGGTGATGGTTGTCTTCTTGGTGACATTCTGCTTATATCCGAAAGAACATCGGTTAGCGAAATGAGCAAATATAAAAGACACAATGCAAGCTTAAATCCTATGTTCTCTATATGGGGTCCCTAAGTTATACTCTAGGCCAAACCGTTTAAGTAAATGACCTATTATTCTCTATAACCTTGAGCTCTGATACCAATCTGTCACACCCCGAGAAGGCGGGACGGATCGACTTTGCCGTCGGGCGGAAGGTTCTCGGCGCACGATATCGTGGGTGATAATCGTGATGATCAGATTGTTTACATAGCATCAACATTGAGAATAACTAAAGCACAATATAGCATTAACTAGGATTACAAAGTTAAATTACAACTGTTAATGTTTGATAATTTAACTAAGTAAACCTATCAAAAGAATCAAGTGTTTACTATCTTGTAATGGTTAAGATATCAAAAGTGACTCGCATCATTAAACAAAATATGTGCTTTCCAAAAATCTACTAGGTCCTCTAACTGGTCATCCTAGTATGCATTATTGAGCATTAGCTTAACCATGCACGTCTCCTGAGAAAGCATGTAATAAAACAAAGTCAACACAATGGTTGGTGAGTTCATATAGTTTACTAGTTGTAAAATAGCTTTAGCAAACCTCTTTCGGTAACAAACTTAACCTCATTAACATCACATGTAATATCCAGATCGGTATGCTTATATATAGGGCATACGAAAGGGTCGAGCCTACAACCCGCCTAGACACCATCCCACCACATACTAATCCACATATGACACTGTTGTTAATGATAATTAAGCATTTTACCTACACTCTAATCCCGTCCTCATCATAGCTTTAGCGTACTGTTTAACAGTTTACAAGTTTATAGCATTTACATAGCTCGGCCTTTACGTATACTATACACGGATAATAGCTTCACATTAATGTAGTTTAGCATTTACGAATATCATGCATGGGTACAAGCTTTGCTATAGCATAGTTTAGCATTCACGTAGCCCATGATTAGATACAAGCTCTGCTCTAGCATAGTTTAGCCATTACGTATCTCATGAATCGATTCTAGCTTTGCATTAGCATAGTTTAGGATTCACGTATCTCATATATGTAGATACAAGCTTTGCTTTAGCATAGTTTAGCATTCACGTATCTCATATATAGAAACAAGCTTTGCATTGACATAGTTTAGCATTCACGTATCTCATGCATAGATACCAGCTTTGCATTAGCATAGTTTGGCATTCACGTATCTCATGCATAGATACAAGCTTTGCATTTAGCATATAATCATAGCTTGTAGCATTTAGCATCTAGTATTAGCATATAGTTTGAGCATATAGTTCATAGCATTCGCATTAGCATATAGTTTAGCATGTAGCTTGTAGAATTAGCATTAGCATTAGCATATAGTTTATCATGTAGATTGTAGCATTAGCATTAGCATTAGCATATAGTTTAGCATGTAGCATTAGCATTAGCATTAGCATATTGTTTAACATGTAGCTTGTAGCATTAGCATTAGCATTAGCATATAGTTTAACATGTAGCTTGAGCATTAGCATATAGTTTAACATGTAGCTTGTAGCACTAGCATTAGCATTAGCATTAGCATATAGTTTAGCATGTAGCTTGTAGTATTAGCATTAGCATTAGCATTAGCATATAGTTTAGCATGTAGCTTGTAGCATTAGCATTAGCATTGAGTTATAGCATGTAGTTCATAGCATTAGCATTAGCATTTAGTTTAGCATGTAGTTTGTAGTATTAGCATTACCGTTAGCATATAGTTTAGCATGTGGCTTGTAGCATTTGCATTAGCATCGAGTTGTAGCTTGTAGTTCATAGCATTAGCATTAAGTTTTACCCTATAGCATATAGCATTAGTATTAGCATTAGCATGTAGCATTAGCACTTAGGTTAAAGTCTTAGCTTTTAGCTTTCAGAATAAGTATAACAAGCATAAGCATTAGTATTAGCATTATGAATAAGTGTAAAAACATTTATAAAACATTTCAATACTTGTTAAAATGTATGTAGGACCTGTTTCGAACTCGGAAACAATCCGATTCCAATGGATATCTGCTCGACAGCCTCTGGAATTGTGCGGAATCCTATTCCAGGGTTTTCCAATCGAAACCAACAGCAACCCTGATGATCCGAAGGTGTAGGATGGACATTTGAATGAGAATCGAACACCACGGGTTGAGAATCGAACTTAGACGATCAAAGGCCACTCAGATCTTCTAGGTTTTGACACTAGGTGCTCTGGGAAGAAGGAGGGCTCTCATAAGTTAGGTTTAAAATGATTTGAACTTGTATTTATAGACTGTGGTCATTCGGCCGAATGAGTGGCCGAAGAAGCTCATTCGGCGAATGACCATGTCGAATGGACAAGTCAGTCGAATGAGTCATTCGGCGAATGACTCATTCGCTTGATTTAGTCATTCGCTAGGGCGTTCATTCGGTGAATGACTTCATTTGTAGAGTCATTCGCCCGAATGGTCAGAATTCATACTCAAACATTAATAAACCAAATCAAACAATCATATAGTCAATATTAAACATTAAGAATCAATAAAGAAAGACAACTTCAATTAAAAACATGAACTTTACATAATGGATAATACAAAATCGAACTAGGGACATTTAGTGTATCTACAAACTCCCCCTTGGACCTAATTCAATCCTTGGAAGTGTCTTTCTTGAAATACTTTTCTGAAACGGATTTCCAATCTGCTCCAGCATGAACCCTTAAGCATATGCAGATCCTGATCACCCTCATGAACTGAAGTGCCTGTTCCATGTCTTGTACATCAAAGAAAATCTGGTGGCGATAGAGAGCTTTGACATCGTTGTGTGACAAGTTAGTCAACCACATCGGGTCAAATATACGTTCAGTATCCCATTTCTTCTCCTTGCATAATACAATCACAGCCTCTCCAGTACGCCCATCGTAGTACCACCATCGGAAGCCCTCCATAAAGTCTTGACGCGTTTTCTGTAGAGGAATCGTTTTCATGAATTTTGGTGGTAGACACTTCAGGATTACTTTGCGCTTCCGGGTATCACCTTCAATCTCTGGTAAGTAATATCGTTCAGGTTGCTGAGGCCTGAAGTTCACCCACCTCTTTCTGTACTCGTACTGGATTTGTCTGGAGAACCAGGCAGACATTCCTGAATCCTCACTATACAGCATCCTCAAGCACGCAATTTGATTTACTTCGAATCCAGGCAGCGTCTTGAAATCATGCGGATGCTTGAAATAGTCGATTCCTCTTTCCCTCTTCACTGCATAACATCCCAAATCGTGAAAGTATGCCCAACTGACAATCTGACCTCCAGCCTTATAGCCTTTGGTTCGATACAGTTTAGTGTGTGTAGCTGGCATCTTCATACTGCTTTCTTTTTTCAAAGCTTCCCAGTAAGCTTTCCATTCTTCTTTTCTTCTTCTAAGATCATCGGCTTCAGCCTTACTGCTTTCGACCTGTTCTTCTAAATATCTGACCAGTAGCTCTTCTGTAGCTTGATCAAATGAATCTGTGAATGTTGGCAGTTCATCTTCAACTGATGTATACTTTGAGTACTCTTCCGCTGTTAACTCTTCCAGAATGACCTCTTCAACGTCATCAAAAGTATCTGGAGACGGTTCATCACCAACCGGAACTGAGGTGTCATCAGTCACGACCACATCAGGATTCAACCTGAATAGTTCAGCTATCTGCTCCTTAGTGAGACAATGAATGATCTCCCCCTCCTCTTTATCATAGCTAACTGAGTGCTGTATAATGCCCTGAGCGTCAATAATCATAGTGAGTGTCTCATCCAGTTGACGTCTCACAGGCACAGCTTCGACTTCCTCAGTAGCAGCTGATTCTTCTGTCTGTGTAGGAGGAGGTTGAGAAGGACCTTTGGCACTTTTGTCGTGCCTTGTCTTGGTACGAATCTTAGTGGAAGGAGGTGCTTGATCATCATCATCATCAGTACTTGAAGAATCAGAAGATCCACATCCCGAACCATCCTGGTCATCATCATCATCAGAGTCGTCATCTTTCTCTGAATCTTCATAATCAACCTTTTCCTCCTCAGACTCTTCATCTTCCTCTTCATATTCTTTGTCTGATTCAGCTCGTTGATCAGCAGCTTGTAGTAATAAGGCATCCTGATCATTTACCTGCTGGGTGATCTGGGCAATAACCAATTCCTGCTCTTTGTTCTTCTTCTCTTGTTCCAGGCTCCTCTCCATCAATCTAAGTACCATACTGTTCAGTGTGCTCAACTGATCAATAACTGAAACAGTAGGTATGAACGTGTCAGCTCGTGAAGTGGAGGGACCAGAAGAGGCAGCAGTAAATATAGGAACCTGAGAAACCGAGGTGATCAGAGGGGCAATGGTAGTGCGTGTCAGAATATCCTGTGACCTAGTCAGTGAAGAAACTGTAGTTGCAGCCACTGATGTAACAGTAGTTGTGGAAGCAACTGACAGTTCTGACCTTCTCTGAAAGAGAAACCTAGCTCTCTTTCTCCTGCCAGCTGGAGATGATGTGGACTGAGTTGCAGCAGCAACAGTCACGGCTATTGTAGATATAGAGGTAGAAGTACGAGGAGGAGGAGACACATCAAACTCTGGAATAAATGAAGGATCAATGATCTCTCCAAGTTTAGCTTCGCTCCTTTTCTTTCTCTTCTTCATCAGTGTCCCTCCTATCCAAACACTCTCAAACTCATCATCTGGTGTGTCTTCTGAGTCAGAATTTTCAGCACCATCACCACCAGCTTCACCACCATCATCACCTGAGTCATCTGACTCATCCCTGTCTTCGGCAGATGTGGTGCCTGTCATATCAATAGGAGTAGTCATTGTGGAGGTAGTAGTGGCCATGAAGTCTAGCTCCAACAATGAATCAATATCTACATCCTCATCATCTGCCACAGAAGTACTAACTCCAGCACCAACAGAAACAGCACCAGCTTCAACTAAGCTCACTTCAACAGTAGTAATCATATTACTAACCCCAGCACTCACACCAACAGAACTCACAGCTACAGTGCTCACAGCAACTGAGCTCTCACCAGCACTAGCACCAACACCACTACCTCCTACACCATCATCATCATCAGGCACAACTATATCCTCTACCTCAGAGTCTGAGTCTTCGTGCCTCCATCTCCTGCCAGGTGGAGCAATATAATCAGGCCTCACAAGATGGCCAAACAAAGAACGAACAGTGGGCTTCCTCTCCTTGCCTCTATATGACATCACCCTATTGAGAGTGAGGTCATTCATTTGCTCCAGCCTAATGACATCAGCATTGTTCTTCGGCAAATCAGGTAACTGAGCATCTATCAATTGCTGCAAGAACCTGGGAAACATCAAGAACTTCTTATCTCCCTTCAGAGCCACATTCTCCTTCATATTAGTGAAGATCATCTCAGAGAAGTTGAAAGGCCTGTTCAGCACCAATGCAACAAAGGCACACTGAATAGTCTCTCGAATATCGTCAAATCCACCTCTCCTGGACCCGAGACAGTGAATCAGTACATGAGCAAGGTACTTGAATTGTGGAGACATATAAGCTTCGTTGAGGATTCCTGCTCCTAGATCGCCCTCGTACTTGCACCTCATAAAGCAGCCACGAACTAAGTAACGATCCAACAGATACGGATTATCAGGTGAATCCTGGAAACCACAAACTCTCCTGATATGCTCAGCAGATATAACCACATCGTGCCCAAGAACCTTTCCCCTGATGACAGTAGGCTCAGCTTCGGAATTGATATCAGCAGAGGCCCAAAAATCTTGCTGATGTGAGTTATATGGCACATGCATAGTAGATATGGCAGTGAAAATCCTCGAACATCTCAGAAATGTGATAATCTCGGTGTAATGTCTGGCATTTGGTGTAGTGAGATCCAAATGAGCACATATGTTGTTCTTTGTCACCGACTTGTATCCAGCCATTCTGAAAATCAGATAAAGACATGTTAGAACAATTCAGTTGCACAAAATACAGAAATCAGAACAAAGAAACATTTGAACCAGTTTGGCCGAATGATGTTGATTTGGACGAATGAACTCTTTGGTCGAATGATTCATTCGCTGAATGAGCTTCATTCGCCGAATGAGCGTCATTCGCCGAATGAGCGTCATTCGCCGAATGAGCGTCATTCGCCGAATAAGCCTCATTCGCCGAATGAGTTATGTGCTGACTTAGCCATTCGTCGAATGAGCTAGTCGCCGAATGAGCGTCATTCGCCGAATGAGTTACTCGCCGAATGAGTCATTCGCCGAATGAGTCATTCGGCTGTCTGTTCAAGTTCAAACCCCCTTTGACAAAATGTTCAAATCAGCTCGCAAAATTCATATATTCAAGCTCAGAATCAATCGATTAAGAGTTTTAAAACAGGTCTTTTGTAAGTTAGATGTCCTTTTGACCATCTATTTAACAGGCGATTCCAGAAACCCTAAAACCCTTGATTCGGTTCTGTTTTTGATGTTTTCATGGTCAATATTCGGCAATTTTTGATCCCCATGTACCTGAGATGATAAGAAACAAAGTTATCAGAAGCCGGATCAAGAATGATGATGAAAAATAGGTGAGTCGAGGAGAGAGAGTGATTCGGGCGAATGAGACACACACAGTATCGGTCAAATGAAAAATGGGAGAATAAGGGTAGTTCGGCCGATTGAATGTTTATATAGGTTGAGTCATTCGCCGAATGAAACCGGCGAATGAACTCTTTCTTCCCAAAGACATTCGCCGAAAGAGGCCAGCGAATGAGTTCTTTCTCCCAAAAATCATTCGCCGAATGAGTTGGCGAATCTCTTCTTTCGATCAAGAGTCATTCGCCGAATGACTCATTCGCCGAATGAAGTCATTCGGTTGAATGGGCCATTCTCACCACCAAACACACACTAATTTCAATATTTGACATTATGATTAGAAAAAACAGATGCCGTTTATGAAGATAGGTTTGGTTGGTTCAGGATTCAAATAAGACAGACATCTGAACCTACAAATGATCACCTAAACTGAAATTGAAAATAGAAAATCTTTTTTTAATTTTCTGAAACAGATTACAACTGTACAACTAGCACCAATAAACAAAGAAACACATTTTTGTGAGAGATTTGTTGAAAAACTAATACATACATCTAATCAAATCAAATCAGCATTAATGAATGTTTCATTTCAGACACTTTTGACTTTTGATATGATTACTGATATATCTGTCCACTTTAAGCTTTTCAATACAAAATTATTAAACTCATTTGATGATTACTTAAGTTTTCTGATTAAGTTACCTGTTTTATCTTTTCAGGAAAGACTAAAATTAGTTTGTAACTCATCTTCGCACATCTTAATACCCAGCACCATAAATTCCATAAGGTTCCAATTTATTTTCTTTTTGTATTTTTCTTTTTGATTTGTCTCTCATGACCAACACATTCTCATGGACGGCTTCAACTAGGTTCGTCCTAGTAATATGGCACGTATACAGACCTGTGTTGACATGATTGACTTGTTCTATCCAAATGGACGGCTTCAACTAGGTTCGTCCCAGTAATATGGCACGTGTATGGAATCGAACTTATTTTATTTTCGTATTTTTCACAAGCTTAATACCATCTTGATTTTCGTTTATTTTATTTTGATTCAATCATTCTCATCTGAATGGATGGCTTCAGCTAGGTTTGTCCCAGCAATATGGCACGTGTACAGACTTTGAATTCATGAATCATTGTAAACCTTATTGGATCTCATGATAACAGGTGTATGCATGATTTGAGTCATAAACTATTTCTCACTTAACTGACTTTCTAAAACAGATCCCACAAATCAAATTTTCTAAGTATTCACAAATTTGTCTATTCATTTTGTAAAGTCAGCCTATCAGTACATCTACTCACACTTCTCATATGTCTTCCATTTATGCATTCACCAACACTTTTAGGACATGAAAGATTAATGTATTACTTTCTCAAAGAAGACCTTCTCATTTTTATACTTTTCAACTATTTTTGTTTTTTAAAATTTTTCAGATGTTTTTGGTTTTTCAATTTAGCTACTATCTCCCCCTAAAAACCTAAAACAGAAAATATTTTTGAGTTTTTGATTAAGATAAGGAAATAGACAAGAGAACTAAATTAAATAAAGAAATAAATCAAAACAAAACTATATAAAAAGTCGATGATCATTTGTTAGATTCAGATGAAAGTAGGACTTCATCCTTTTGGAAAACACCATTAACCGATAACAGATATAAGAATCTGGATTTATCAAAAGCTTTTGTGAAAAGATGGCTTTCTGGTGATCGGTGTGAATTTTAACAACATCGATTACTTTCTTTTCAAAACAATCATGTATGAAGTGATATTTAATGTCGATGTGTTTTGTTTTTGAGTGCTGGACCGGATTCTTAGTGACAGCTATGGCAGCAGTATTATCAACATATATAGGAGTGTTAGAAAAATGTAACCCATAGTCCCTGAGTTGCTGTTGGATCCAGATGATCTGAGAACAACAACTAGCAGCAACTATATATTCAGCTTCACAGGTTGAAGTAGACACCGACGACTGCTTCTTGCACTGCCAGGTAACTAAGCGAGTTCCAAAGAACTGACATCCCGCAGACGTTGACTTGTAATCTCTCTTGCATCCACCATAATCTGAATCGCTGTATGCAGTAAGGTCAAAATTATCATCATTAGGGTACCATAAGCCAAGATCCGGTGTACCCTTCAGATAACGCATAATACGTTTCACAACAATCAGATGTGACACCCTTGGTTTAGATTGATAATGAGCACACAAGCATGTGGCGAACATGATGTCTGGACGAGAAGTAGCTAGATACATAAGAGAACCAATCATTCCTCGGTACAGAGTGGCATCGATTAACTGCCCCTTTTCATCTGGTGCAATCCCGTGATTAACAGCCAGTGGGGTACCAGCAGGTTTCGCATCTGACATACTGAACCGGCTCAGTATGTTACCAACATATTTGGTCTGATGAATGAAGAGGCCTGCCTCAGATTGATCCACCTGTAATCCCAGAAAAAATTTCATCTCTCCCATTGAGCTCGTCTCAAACTTCTCCTTCATAACCTTCTCAAACTCTTTGCACAGACAGTCATTCATGGAACCAAAGATGATATCGTCCACATAAACTTGCACCAAGAGTAGATCACCATCCTTTTCGCGAATAAACAGTGTACAGTCGATGACACCTCTTCTGAACCTGTTGTTCAGAAGGTGAGTGGAAAGTGTCTCATACCATGCACGCGGTGCTTGATGTAATCCATATAATGGCTTGTCTAGCTTGTAGACTTGGTCGCGATGCAATGGATCCTCAAACCTGGGAGGTTGACTGACATACACTGTTTCACTGATCACACCATGAAGGAATGCACTCTTGACATCCATTTGATAGACTTTAAACTTTTTGAATGATGCGTATGCCAAGAAAATACGAATTGCCTCAAGTCGAGCAACTGGTGCAAACTTCATTATAATCCAATCCTTCAATCTGTCTGAACCCTTGAACCACTAGACGTGCCTTGTTTCTAACAATGATCCCGTGATCATCCTTTTTGCACCGAAGAACCCATCTGGTGCCTATGACTTTTGCACCTTTTGGTCTGTCAATAAGTTGCCAGACTCCTAATTTCTTGAATTGTAGGAGTTCTTTTTGCATGGCATCAACCCATGATTCTTCCTTTAAAGCTTCAGTGACGATACACGGTTCAACCTGGGAGATAAAACAGGAATGGGCACAAAAGCTTACATCTGCAAAATCAAGAATGTTTGCAAGTCCCCCTGAAGAAAGCTGATTTCTGGAATTAACCCCATCTAATGGACTACCAATAATTTTCTCTTAAGGATGAATACGATTAATTCTTCCAACCGGATGAGGAGGAACCTCAACCTATGGATCTAGATTGTTCAAATTCAAATCCTCAAGATCAGGTACAAGATCATCAACATCTGGTCTGGGGGCAGCAGGCTGAATAAGAATATCATCTTTGTCTGAACTGTCATCATTTGTCTGTACTGTAGGAATTGAAATGGATGAAGGTTGCACTGATTCATCAGGTGCATTTTGTGCATCATATAACATTTGAACCGCAACATCTTCATCTGAGTACATGGGAGGCATATTGAAAGAATCAAAGAGACCCGAATAATCAAACATCCAATCTGGGCCTTTTCAAGGTGGGGGCATAGAATATCTCTGAACATCAGCATGGTACCACTCTTCTACATTCTGAGTTGATCTGTTATATACCCTTTTATTCGGAGTGCTGTACCCAACAAAGTACCCTTCTTCCACCTTCTCATTGAAGTTGCCCTACTCGTGTTTCTTAAGCATCGTGCACGGTGCACCGAAAGGTTCAAGATACTTAAGATTTGGCTTTCTGTTATGAAGCAGTTCAAAGCAAGTCTTCCCATGCCTCTTCACTATCAAAACCCTGTTCAATGTGTAACAAGCATTTGCTACAGCCTCATTCCAAAACTGAACTGGAAGAGAAGATTCAGCAAGCATCGTCCTAGCAGCCTGAATCAAATTCCTGTTCTTTCGCTCAGCAACACCATTCATTTGTGGGACATAAGGGGCACTAAATTGTTGTTCAATTCCCCGTAAATTGCAGAAATTCTCCATGTTGTGGTTTTTGAACTCTGTCCCATTGTCGGTTCTGATTATATGAATCTTGAGCTTATAAAGAGATTCAAGTTATGTAACCAACACTTGAATGCAGTCAAATGTTTCAGATTTCTCCTTTAGAAAGAAAACCCAAGAGTATCTGGAATATTCATCATTGATGATAAGGTAGTATTGATCCCCAGCTATACTCTTGCGGTTAACAGGACCAAATAGATCCATATGGAGAAGCTCAAGTGGAACAGTGATTGAGTGATACTTCTTTGGTTTGTGAGACTGTTTGACTTGCTTTCCCTTTTTGCAGGATACACAGACATCAGACAGCTTTAAGTTATTCAGACTAACCCCTTCAACCAAATTGTTGTGTACCAGGTGATTCATCTTGCGCAAACTCAAATGACCCATCCTTTTATGCCAAAGAATTTAATCTTTCTCAGTTGCCTTTGACATAAAACATGAAGCTGTGGAGGATGTAGTTGAAGCTGTGGCCATATTGAGTACAAGTCTTGCTTCCTGGGGGCTGACATCAAGATCCAATCTTCAGGGATAGTAACACCTTGCTTTAGAATGTAACATTTGGAGTCATCAAAGGGAACTTTGTACTGTTTACCACAAATCTGTGATACTGATAGAAAATTATTCTCCAACTGCTTGACAAATCTGACTTTGTCAAAAGAAACTTGCCCAATTGACAGAATACCCTCTCCCGTTATGAATCCGCCTTTGTCACCGGCAAATGCTACATATCCACCATGAACTGAATGAACATTTGAGAGCAGAGAAATATTTCCATTAATTTGCCTTGAAGCCCCACTATCGACAATCCAAGAGCTGTTAAGAGCAGCTGTTGGGGCTACCTGCACAAAATTGAAACAATTAGATCATTTTGGGAACCCAAGCCTTTACAGTCTTGGGTTGACCCAAAGAGTCACGGATCCAAACATCGATCCATTTACCATCAGGGATAACCTTATCTGGAATAGGTGAAACTGAAGTCTCAGAAGACTTGACTTTCTAGATAGCATTTTTACTGAAAGAGTTTTTTAGATAAATGGATGATGACTTGACTTGATTAACATTAATCACTTTTGGAACATCCATGTTCACCATTTTCCCTTTACCCTTGTCCAAAGATGTAACCTGACTTAGTTGTTTGGGTTTTTCTTGAGTTGATTTAGATTCAAATTTGACAGATTTTATGAAAATCTGATTTAGTTTCCTGGGTGGT
Organism: Mikania micrantha; assembly: GCA_009363875.1. Taxonomy (NCBI): domain Eukaryota; kingdom Viridiplantae; phylum Streptophyta; class Magnoliopsida; order Asterales; family Asteraceae; genus Mikania; species Mikania micrantha. Next base: position 27,070,960 of record CM018695.1, read on the forward strand.
GCAACCATCGGTCTAATCAACTGTGGACAAAATCTAACTATGTGTCCAGTAGCACCACACTCAAAACAAACTCTGTCACCCTTTTTATGAAAATATTTTAATTCAGAAAAAGACTGCCTTTTTGGTTTGAAAACATTTGTTTTAGGCTTGTTCTGATTAAAGCCCAATCCCTTTTTCCCATTAGTCACAAGATTGTCAATCTTGTTATATGCACAAGCTTCATTTTCTTTTGAAGCTTTCACAAAGTTTAAAGCTTGATAAATTTTAGAAGATGAGATTGGGTCACCTTTCATGACTACAGGTGTGTGATTCTGAGCAACAACACAGTTAGATGAATTGTCAGATTCATCCTCAGAATCTGAGACCCAATCTTCAACAATTCCTTCCACAAAAGATTCCTCTGACAAGGAGGAACCCTCATCAGTAATCATTCCAATTGGATCAATTACTAATGGACTTTTAACTTTGAAATCTTTAACATCTTTGTCATCTGGTGAATTGACAAAGCTGTTTAAGATTGGTGGAGGACATTGTTGATAGCTCACCTTTCCCTTACCCTTCTGATCAGTCCCTTTACTGATCATGTGCTCAATGATATAAGAAGAGCTTTCATAGCTCTTGAGCTTTTGTCCTAGGGTCTCATAGTCACACTCAACTATGGCTAACTTCTTCTTTATCTCGTTGATGGTATTAAGATAAGAGGTAATAGCATCTTGCTTGTTAAGAACAGCAATTTCAGCCTCATGCAATTGTCTGTTTAAAAGTTCAATTTTAGCTTGAAAATCTTTTTCATTAGATTTTAAAACTTTGTTTGCCTCAATGCACTGGTTGAGATAGCTAATCAAAGCAGAATTGTGATTCTGATAAGCAAGGGCCTTGTTGTTAAGGTCAACACAATTAAAAGATCTAGAACAAGAAGATGAACATTCATCAGATACCTGATTAGATTGTGAAGTTTCAGCAGGAGTAGCAGATGAGTTTACCATCAAAGCAAACTGAGTGAGAGATTCTTCAATATCAGCATCAAAATCAGATTGAGTATCTGAATCAGACAAGATTTCAGACTCTGAACCAGATGTTTCTTCTATCTTGATCTGTGCTTTTTCAGAAGTGCTCTCTCCATTGAAATCATCCATCTTCTGAATCTCAGCAACACATGCTTTATCTTGTCCTCCCTGTTCAGAATTGAATCTGAAATCCCGATTTTCACCTTTATCCTGCTGGACCATCAAAGCTTTACCTGCATTTGAAGAACTTGTTTGTGCAGGAGAGTCAATAGGAACAAGTCTTCTTTCTGGATTAGCTGTAGAAGACTTCTGATGCTGAAAAGGATTCATGTTTCCTGCTTTCCTTGGTTGTTTGCATTGTCTTGCAAAATGACCTTTCTGCCCATAATTGTAGCATGTAACAGATGCCACATCAAATCAAAACTTAGACTCTTTGTTTAGATTAATGTCCTTTCTTGTTCTTTTCACAAACTCCTTTGCCCTTCTCACAGCACTGGCAAGAGCCCACATGATATCTATTCTCTCCATGTCATCTGGATCTATCTGAGAATAATCATCCGGCTACTAAACCATCATAGGAACTGACAAGAGTAGACAATAAACCCATGTGCTCCTTGGCAATCTCTACAGTCACTTTGTCAAAATTCTCTGTCTTCACACTGGTGACATGTTGATGATGTTCTTTCTGAGAGCTGGATGAGGAGGAAGACTGACTGAAGTGAATCTGATTGGAAGATGGAGCTTCAGTAGTCTAACAAACATATGTTGTTTTCAATGGAGCATGAGAAGATGATTTCTCAACAGTAGGAGTAGAATAATACAAATAGGGATCCTGGACTTGAGCAACTCTTTTAGCCTTCCACTTGTTCTCTATTTCTTGCTCTTTCAGCTTCTGGATGAAATCATTGATGTCCATATGTGCCATCATCTCATTCTGCTTGAGTACCATAAAAAATGACTCCCATTTTGGTGGTAGAGCATCTGCCAAACACTGAATGTTCTCTTGAGTAGTAGTCTTAACTTCATGATTAAACAACTCGCTAAAAAGATGATAAAATCTGGCAATCAGATCATCCAAAGATTCATTTCGAACATACATGAAACTGTTGAACTCCTTCCTCAAGGCCTTTGACTTGATGTTCTTCAAAGCATCATTACCCTCATATCGTTGCTGTAAAGCATCCCACAGATACTTAGATGATGTAAACTGTCTGAACTAATGGAAGATATTAGTGGCAATCGATTGAGACAAAATAGCATAAGTTTTCTTCTCATAATCATAAAGCTTTCTCCGAGGCTCAGTCATCCGTGTGACTAGCATAGGTGTTCCATCTCAGAGGCCTCAGATAACCTCCTTCAATCATCATCCATAAGTTAGTATCCACTCCATTGATGTGAATCTCAAATATGTACTTCCAGTGTGGATAGTCATCTAAGGATAACTACTTGGGAGCTTTATTGGCGTTTCCTGTCCCAGTCTCTGTCAACAGCAACGTCTGAATACGATGATTCGGGTTCGCCATCATTGCTAAATCCTCTATAAAATCATGAATAACAAGATCCAACACTTAGAAAAATTTTTAAACTGTTGGTCGAATGAAGAGACATATGGCGAATGTCGGGGGCCGAATGTGATAAAACTGGCGAATGATAAAAGGAGTATGACAGTTGGACGAATGAGCAAAGAAAATGAACCTATTCGGCGAATGAAATGATAGAATGAGGCTATTCGCCGAATGAGGATTCGAATAAGGCCATTCGCCGAATGAGTGGTCGAATGAGGACTATTCGCCGAATGAAGTTGTCGAATGGAGCTATTCGGCGAATGGGAGTGATTCGGCCAAAACTATTCGGCCGCCATGCTCATTCGGCTGATCTGAGATTTTCAGCAACTAAAATCGCAATATCTCTTGATTTAGACCAAATATATGCACCAAATTTGGTACAGAATATCATGACATGATTACCAACCAATTGGAATAAAGGTTTTGACAAAAACACTACAAAAACCCACGGATTTTGAATGGAACAGTAGCTTGGAGGGCAAGAAACTTAGGGTTTTGACAGATTTCGAATAACCATTCTCAGATTTAGTGATTTTGAGTGGAAATCGAGCAGAATCAAGAGCCAAAGCTCTGATACCACTTTGTAGGACCTGTTTGGAACTCGGAAACAGTCTGATTCCAATGGATATCTGCTCGACAGCCTCTGGAATAGTGCGGAATCCTATTCCAGGGTTTTCCAATCGAAACCAACAGCAACCGTGGTGATCCGAAGCTGTAGGATGGACATTTGAATGAGAATCGAACACCACGGGTTGAGAATCGAACTTGGACGATCAAAGGCTGCTCAGATCTTCTAGGGTTTGACACTAGGTGCTCTGGGAAGAAGGAGGGCTCTCAGAAGTTAGGTTTAAAATGATTTGAACTTGTATTTATAGACTGTGGTCATTCGGCCGAATGAGTGGCCGAAGCAGCTCATTCGGCGAATGACCATGTCGAATGGACAAGTCAGTCGAATGAGTCATTCGGCGAATGACTCATTCGCTTGATTTAGTCATTCGCTAGGGCGTTCATTCGGCGAATGACTTCATTTGTAGAGTCATTCGCCTGAATGGTCAGAATTCATACTCAAACATTAATAAACCAAATCAAACAATCATATAGTCAATATTAAACATTAAGAATCAATAAAGAAAGACAACTTTCATTAAAAACATGAACTTTACATAATGGATATTACAAAATCGAACTAGGGACATTTAGTGCATCTACAATGTCCCGAGGTAAAACAAATTAGTTTGAAAAGGGACAAATGAACTCACCTTGCTGTTGATATGGTTGACTAAGTATAAACAAGAATGCATGCGCTCGTTGTTGTACTTGTGGTTTTTTTCAAGATCCTGTATTGATTTCACGTTGTATGTAACTTAAAAGTATGAGTTGTAGAGATTCATGTGTGTGCATGTGTTAGCCCTAAAGTTGGCTAACACCCGTAAGTCTCGGTCATCATTCGGCCCTTGTTTCAATTGTCACAGATTATATTATCACTTAGGTTTCTGTGTCAAACTAAACAAGTTACCTTGGTAATTATGTAAATTCTTTAACATATTTAGGATATACTTAACATGTGTTTTAGATAGTCCTTTTACTTCATTAGACACTATGAAATGATTTCTAATTGTTAAGTATAAAGGTTGACTAACATGTTACCACCTTTGTAATATTTAAGAAATCCCATGCATGTTAATTATTAAATTGTTTTCATGTGTTTTTCTCAAATTACTCCACATGGGCCGATTGCATCACATGGGTTAAACTAGTTGACATTGGGCCGGACCAAATCCATGAGCGGCATTAAATGTCATGGGTCGAGTGAATAGGCCTGGGCCGTATGGGCTGTGTGGGCCGAATAATCACTTGGGCTAAAGCAATAAACTATGGACCAAAGCAATGAGTTTGGGCCGCCGAATCAGCCCCAGTTAGCCGAACCTATTCAAGGGTTCGTGGACCAAGAGTTCGGTCGCCCCTCCATTGGGTTCGTCTCTTCCAGGTTCGATGATGATGGCTCGACTATAAGCTAGGTTCGTTCAAGGAAGGTTTGGTGATGGTATGAAGGTTCGCAACAACAGGTTCGGCTATGGTGTGGGTTCGCAGCTCATGAAATGATTCAGAAAAGTGAAGGTTCGCATGGCTGAGAAGGTTCGGCATTGGTGGTTCGTTCACTTGAAGGTTCGGCCAGCTAGCAGGTTCGGCCGATGATCCACAAGTCTAAGGTTCGTTCCTCTCTGGTTCGTGGAGATGGAGGTTCGGCCAGGCTAGTCTTCGACCAACCCCAAGGTTCATTCACCCTTGGGTTCGCTTGATTTGCTTCCACCAACCCTGTACATTCATCATCCTCATTTTCATCAAGCATCACCTATCCTAAAGTTGTTACATGATAATGTTATGCGAAAATGGTTTCCCGTGGTAGTGTCATTCGAGGTAGGGGGTGGATATAGAACCGGCTAAGGGGTAGTGAACAAAACAAGAGTGAAAACCCTAATTTTCGTGGTTGTTCTTAGCTAAATACCTCGATTTTGGCTGGGCAAATGATCAGATCTGTTGTACTTCCTTGTAGAGGATGATTGTAGCTACGTGTAGACACCAAGAACACTTGATTTCATCAAGAAACAAGTGAGATATGGGGATTTGAAGCTTGAAAAGGGTGGTGGGAGAGAGAATCCAGAAATTTGTTCTAGAGAGAGAGTAGAATTGAGAAAAATGAACTCATTAAGGGTATTTATGCCCCGAGTGAGTTCGGGTTCGCTTCGTTTGCTCGTTTCGTGTCTTATTCGTATTTCTGGAACGTAACATGCGTATGATACGAATTTTAATAAAAGAGTTGTGTTTTTTAATATTTTAAAGGTTGTGATTCCTAATAAATGTTTAATATTTATTTTCTTTATTTTATTATCTTTCGAGTCATTTTTCTCTTTCGTTTCGTCAGAACGCGTCACCTTCGCGCGTATTCGTTTGAATCGTCACCCGAACGAACACGGCGTTGGTTTCACTTTCTGATTCTTGTTTTCTACTTTTCAGTCATCATTTCAGAACGTTAAACTTTCAGATTTAGCCATACAGATCGTCACCTATACGAATAATTCGTCGATTTAGCATTTTGTAATGACATCCGTTATGGTTTTGTTCTGTTTAGCCTCGCATACGTTTATACATAATAGCATTTAATCAAGCATTTGTGTGTCAGTTCGGCGTTATGTAATGTGTTTCTGACTGTTAAACCGTGAGATTTAATTAGATTTCAGAAACAATTGCATAATAGTTTAGTGTCAAGCAACAAAATGTCAATAGCAAACAACAGTTCAATAGTTTGTACCTAAGATACTGTGCAGGTTACTGTACAGATCACTGTTTTGATAACAATTCCGGCACTGATGTTACAGGGTAAATGTGGCATCTTCAGATGCCAACGCTGCGGAAAGACAATGCAACTTCACTGTTTTTGCAGGTATTGTCTTTACATAAACATTTGAATTGATAGAACCTGAATGATAATTTGAGTTTGAATGATGATATTGCTATATGGTGTACATTGATGGGAACACATGATTATTAAGAATAAACCATGGGAAGGTTAGTTGAAATACAACTAGACTGAACCACAGTGTTTATTGGAGTGGAATATTTATGATATGATTCTGGTTTTGTTGGAATTGGTAAAGGCTATGGTTTGGTCACTAAATATAGTCAAGGACACATGGTCACGGTTTATCAAAATGGTGGTGGGACGGTGCCTGGATAGGTTGCGACCGACTCCTACGTATGCCCTATACATAAACTTATTTCGATCTATCATGGATGTGTTATTGATATGATTTAGTGGGGGTTAAGGATTGGGAAAGTGATAATTGATAAACATATTTAATTAAAAGAATGAAAATAATATTGGATACAAGTATGCGATGGTAAGGACACCAATGTTGTTTCAGGAAAGTTATCCTAATAGTGTGTTTGTGTGGATGAAGATTCACACGAATACAATTATTAGGAATAATATTTTGGAACGATATTTCATGAATCGGAATTCAAGTTAAAATACTATACGAACGTTGTACTTATAAAGGTGGCGGTCTTTATAAATGCGTACGTAAGTAACGTGCTTCAACGAGATAACCGAAATAATATTTACATTATTTAAATTAAATAAAAAGGATTTTAAACATTTACTAGGAATAAAAACCTTAAAGGATTTTAAATAAAATCATATTATTTAACGTTTCGTATTTTAAATATAATTACGTGAAAAACCGGGCAATTAAAATTATTAACGAGTAAATGATCGTAACTGAACGCGCGGGATTACACCGAGCTATAAAAGGGATGGGATACTTCTTCCTTCTCATTTTCACACCCATCTTTCTCTCTCTAAGAAAGATTCCCCTTCCACTTTCTCTTTCTCTTAAATCCAAAAGGTGAAACCCTTCAATTTTTGATCATTTTGATTGATTTTCGTCTCAAAACATTTCTCCACTCACGTAGAAAACGGAAGTAAAAGCCGATCAAGCTAAGGATCAAGAGTTGAGGTAAATCTATAAGTTTCATTTGGGGTTTTCTTTAACTAAAACATAAATCAGAGAGTTTCTTCACTTTTTAATGAACTGCAACATTAGAGTATATATAACGTTAAAAAAATGAAGGTTTTAAGAAACCTGCAACTTTACGGGGGATCTGGAAACGAGAGGTGGAAGATGAATAACCTGAGAACACTTTTTCCTTTGGCCACTCGAGAAGCATTTCATTTTAACTCAGAACCATATGGTGGAAACCACTAAAAGTCGAGAACCTCCTTATTTCTTTTGAAAATTCGAAAACACCTAATTTGGAAGACATAGAATTCGAGAAACTCTATTTTGGACACCCAAATAATTTGAGAACCTCTTTATAGGGAACCAACCATTCGAGAACATCATGAAGAGATTTGAGAACTCACCCTTCAATTCGAGAACCTCGTGTGCAGCCGAGAACACCACCTTTCTGGAGTGTAAAAGTCAAAAATACTTAACCTGGTGTTGATCGAGAACCATTTGGGGTTTGGGTGCAACTGCTTATCAAAGTTCTATCTTAAGTTACTTAAAAATTGGCTAAAAACCTAGATGAACCTTGTAACAAGTGTTTTAAATTATATACATGGTTTTAAAAATATCAAAGGTTTATAACACATTCCTGGTTGATCAAGATAACAAAAGGCAATATTTATAAAATAAATTAGTCAACTTTACTACAAAGTTGAGGAAATATTTGTAAAGGTTAATCTAATATTATTTAAACTCTTTTGTAATATAAAAAATGATTAAGTACTTATGACATTATTCGTATGAACACACTCAAATAATGATAACCATTCTAGGTTAACATATGGGTAAAATACTAAGTGTTAACCTAAAAACCTAAGTCTATACTTAGAAATTATGATGATTTCAAGGCTTATGAAACCTGTTAAGGTTTAAGTCAAGTTCAAACACATAAACCAAGAATGTACAATATACTAATCCTTAACCTATATTGGCTAAGTGTTAGTGTATTGCATCACAATTTAGTTGGGTCAAATCAAATAGCAAAGAGTTCAAAAAGTTAACCAACTTTAGGGTTAACATACAAAATCATAACATATACTTATATGTTGCAAACAATATTGAATCGAACACAGGTTGTTGAGTCATTATTGATACTACAATAGTGAGCGCGCGTTCTACAAACATGAAATAAACATCATTGTGAGTTTTCATAATCCCCTTTAAATATTTTATTTTTAAACTCGGGGGTGGAACATGTATACCAAAACTCGTATGATTTTGATATAACATGTGTGGAACCAGGATTATTATTGAGACATTATTATTGCGATGTATTGTGAATATGGGATGATATAATTTGAGTAAGTCATCCTTGATTGAGTTGACTTCGTTCATCCGTGATGATTGAATTGTCGTTGATTCAGTTGACTGTGGTCCTTCGTGGTGATTCCACTGTTGATTGGGTTGGTGCTGTGAGGCCCCGATTCCCAGGTGCCTCCCAGAGGTTGGTTTCCATCATAACACATAGCTCTTAAACCAAAAGCTTTCATAAATATGCAGCGACATTGTCAAATGCAAAATATACTGAAATAAATTTTATCAAAACATTTATGATTGCCAACACCATCGGATTCTCAATCTTGATGCCCGAAATCCATGCCTCCTCTTACCATAGCTTTAACCTGACATACATGCTAAAATGTCAGCTTACACTGGTGAGCTCTAGTTTTCATAAAACATCGTAAACGTTTTGGCAAGTTAAAACATACTTGACATAAACATCATTACATTCAAAAAATCCATAACCTCATCACATAACAACATAAACATCATCATCATACATCCACTATCATCAACATGAACAATGGGCTTTTGCCGGCACAAGGCTTCATACGCTGTTATAGTCAGGTTGACTCTCATACCCTGTTATAGTCAGGTTGACTCTCATACCCTGTTATAGTCAGGTTGACTCTCATATCCCGTTATAGTCAGGTTGACTCTCATACCCTGTTATAGTCAGGTTTACTCTCATACCCTGTTATATTCAGGTTGACTCTCATACCCTGTTATATTCAAGTTGACTCTCATACCCTGTTATAGTCAGGTTTACTCTCATACTTTCCCAATACAAATACTGGAGCATCATTCATACATATCCCATAACAAGTATGGGAGCATAATCCATTCATCATACATGATATACTAGCATCATATCATCATTCATCATAATTTTCATAACATTTCATGCTAGCATCATAACGTGATTCATCATAGTCATCATGTCATCATATACATATCATGCTAGCATTGTTTCAACATAAATTTATCCAAAGAGCTTAGGAATCATCATAACATTTGTGCTAGTATCATCATAACATCCTAGAATCATATACATCTCATCATATCATCACATCGTAAGATCATGGCATCATATACATGTCATGCTAGCATCATAATTATAACATCATACTTCCATTATAGTAACCTAGGATCTTATCATATCATTCTCTAACTATCATCATAGTTATCATCATAATGCATGTTATCATATAGTCATCATCATACTATTCATCATCATAACTCATTTATCATGGTTCATCATACTTAGCATATTCTCATGCATATTTCATCATAAATCAATCATTCATCATCATATCATAGGCACATAGCATCATAAAACTTCATAAACATATTAACAGCATGTATGTCAGCCCATAACATAAGTAGACGTAAAGTGTTGAAATAGGGCGTCTAGAACTCACCTGACAGTAGTTCCTTGTATTCTTGACCGAAATCCTTAGCCAATACTTAAGAACCTACATCATTACATTATCTTATCACACTCCATTCCTAGAATTTGAATTTATTCTAAGTCCTCACAGCCTACTATCTCCCCCTAATAATCCAAGTTCTCGAAACTATTACTATTCGAAACCCTTGAAGTTCACGAAGTACTCTTGTACGCGAAATCCATGAGTTCACGAATTACTTGAGAACCCGAAACTAATAGAGTTCTCGAAATACCACTAGTACTCAAAATTCATGGACTACCCGAGCCTCTAGGTATTGGAAACCCATGAGTACTCGAAGTACAGAGTACACGAATCACATACTCGAAGGGAATCGAAGGAAATTCGGGTACTCATCTCGTGTACATCTTTGGGTACTCATGTGCTCATCATAAAGCATCTCAAAAATCTATATAAGGCTTTGGGGAGCTAGTTCTAGGTTCCTTATGGCATTACCAACACACTGGAACTGAAACGTCTAGAACTTTATGCATGAGTTCACTTTTGTATAAAAATCCTAACTTTTACGCATAAATCACTTACTTGTCGTTAGATGATCCCGCTGGTAGCTTCTCTTGTGTTCCTTCTTCTCCTTGAGTGATTTACATCTGATTCTTAAGGTTCTTGAACTCAAATTCAAGTACTTGAGAGAAACGGTGTTTCTAGCCAAAAGTGTGCAGGTTTCCCAAGGCACTCATATATATAGGCAAGGTTCCTGAACTGGGTACTCGAAATTAGGTTATTTTCGAGTACTAAATTTTCGAGAACTTAGGGTACTCGAAATCCTATTTTGAGTACACCAATTTGGTGAACTTTAATTAGCTTATTTTCCGAGAAGTTAATTATTTGTTACCCATTCGTAAGTTCAAACAACTTGAATTAGAAAATTTGGGATGTTACAGGTCTCCCCTCCTTACAATAGGTTTCGTCTCAAAACCTTCCTTGTTACATATCGAACAGATGAGGATACAACCTCCTCATTTCTTCTTCCGTTTCCCACGTAGTGTCTGAACCCTTCTGATGCTTCCAGTGAACCTTGACTTGACGAACTGTTTTATTCCGTAGCTGCTTTTCCTTCGTATCCACAATCGCAATTGGTTCTTCAATGTAGTTTAGTTAGTCATCTACCTCAATGTCATCCAAAGGAACATGTGCCTGCTCGTCTGGAAGAGACTTCATAAGGTGTGACACGTGGAAGATAGGATGAATCCCGTTCAGCTCCTCTGGCAGGTCCAGTCGATACGCGACTTTCCCAACACCTGCCTCTATCTGAAACGACCCGATGTACCTCAGAATCAACTTTCCTCGCTTTCGGAATCGAATGACTCCCTTTCAGGGTGATACCTTTAGCAACACTCGATCGCCAACATTGAACTAAATCGGTCTTCGGCGCTTTTCAGCGTAGGACTTTTGGAGATCTTGTTCAGCTTTCATACGTGCTTTTATCACCCGTAGCTTTTCTACCATATAGATCATGACAACCTTTTTTCCCATCTCTTTCTGTCCAACTTCACCCCATGTTGGGGTTCTACATCGTCTTCTGTACAACGCCTCATATGGGGGCATTCCGATACTAGAGTGGTAGCTGTTATTGTACGCAAACTACACCAATGGTAAGTGGTCATCCTAGCCTCCTCCAAAAATGATAATGCACGCCCTGAGCATATCCTCCAAAGTTTGAATAGTCCTTTCAGATTGTCTATTTGTCTGGGGGTGGTAGGCGGTAATGATATTTAGCCTCGTCCCCATAGCATCATGAAACTGCTTACAGATTATGGAAGTAAACCTTGTATCCCAATCGGACACAATGGAGAAAGGAACTCCATGTCGGGTCACAATCTCTTTCACGGACAAATCAAACAACCTTTCAGACGTATACTTTTCCCAGATCTGGAGGAAGTGTGCACTCTTCGTCAGTCGGTCCACAATCACCCATATGGTATCATGTCGTTTAGTTGTTCTTAGTAGCTTGGTGATGAAATCCATGGTGATGTGTTCCCATTTCCATTCCGGTACCTCAAGGGGTTGCACATATTCGTAGGGCTTCTTATGTTTAGCCTTCACTTGCGCACAAGTACGTCACTTGTTCACATACCGCATCACAATAAACTTTTTGCCTGGCCACCAATAATCCTTTTGAAGATCTTGATACATATTCGTCGCACCGGGATGCCCCGAATAACATGATTTGTGGGACTCATCTAAAGCTCTCGATTGAATGTTCCCATTTCTGGGTACCCATATACGACCGAATCATACTTTCACCCCGTGATCATTGTCTTCCAAGTTCTTGACCTGCCTGAAGAGACGTTCGAAACCGACATTGTCTTTTTTCAGTCCTTCTTGTTGCGCCTGCTTGAGCTCGATGAGGAAGTCTGGCGTTATCACCAAACTATACGATTTTACTCGTATGGTAGGATGATCAGTCTTGAAACTCAAAGCATCTGCCACTACATTGGCCTTTCCCAGGTGATATAAAATATAACAGTCATAATCCTTTAGCAGCTCAAGCCATCGTCTTTGCCTCATGTTCAAATCCTTTTGCTTGAAGAAATACTTCAAGCTCTTATGGTCGGTGTAGATGGTACTCCTTACTCCATACAGATAGTTCCTCCATATTTTCAATGCAAACACCACTACAGCAAGTTCAAGATCGCGGGTCGAGTAGTTAGCCTCATGAATCTTTAGCTGGCGCGAAGCATATGCTATTGCCCTTCCCCTTTGCATCAGTACACATCCCAACCCTTGTCGTGACGCATCGGCATAGACAACAAGATCATCATTTCCATCCGGCAATGCTAAAACAGGAGCTTGGGTAAGTTTCTCCTTTAGTATTGAAAACGCTCGTTCTTGGTTCGGGCCTTATTCGTACTTTACATCTTTCTTCGTGAGCTTCGTCAGTGGCGTCGCTATCTTGAAGAAGTCTTGAATAAATCTCCTATAGTAACCGGCCAAACCAAGAAAGTTGTGTACTTCTGTCGGTGACTTCGGAGGGCTTCATTTCATAACTGTTTCAACTTTAGCTGGATCCACCATAATGTCGTCTGGGTTCACCATGTGACCTAAGAACTGTACTACTCGTAACCACAAGGTGCATTTGGAGAACTCAGCATAAAGTTTCTCTTTCCTCAGGATCTCCAATACCTCACGTACATGGCAGCATGGTCTTCCTCGTTTTTTGAGTAAATCAAAACATCATCAATAAACACTGTCACCAATCGGTCCAACATCAGTTGACATACTCTGTTCATTAAATCCATAAATGATACAGGAGCATTCGTCAATCCAAACGACATAACGAGAAACTCGTAATGTCCATAACGTGTTCGGAATGAATTCTTTGGAATATCATGCTCCCGAACTTTCAACTGATGGTAACCGGATCGGAGATCAATCTTAGAGAACCAGCTTGCACCTGTCAATTGATCGAACAAGTCATCAATTATAGGTAGAGGGTACCTGTTCTTTACGGTCAACTTATTCAATTCCCTGTAATCAATACACATATGCATGCTTCCATCTTTCTTCTTAACAAACAGCACCGGTGCTCCCCATGGAGAGGCACTCAGTCGTATAAAACCTTTATCCAGGAGTTCTTGTAGCTGGGTCATCATTTCCTTCATTTCTGTGGGAGCCAAACGGTAAGGTGTTTTGGCGACGGGTTGTGCCCCTGGCACTAAGTTGATTTGGAACTCAATTTCCCGTTCCGGTGGTAATCCAGAAAATTCCTCAGGGAATACATCGGGGAAGTTACGCACCACAGGTACACCATCAATCGTCCTCATATTCTTACGTTCCTTAATCATGTAGGCCAAGTAGGCTACACACCCTCGCCTCATCATAACATTAGCCTTGATCATCGAAATGATCTTCGACGCATACATCGCTTTATCACCATGAATCGTTACGGAGCTCCCATCCATCACAGGTAAATGTATCATCTTTTGTTGACATATAATGTTAGCCTCATATTTGTGTAGGACCAACTAGGAGCCCGGAAACAACCCGTTCCAATGGAGATCTGCTCTACAGCCTTTGGAATAGTGTGGAATCATATTCCATGGTTTTCCAATCGAAACCAACAGCACCTGTGGCGATCCAAAGGTGAGGGATGAATGTTTGAAGTAAGATCGAACACCACGGGATGAGAATCGAACTTGGACAGGCAAGAACCGCTCAAAACTTCTAGGGTTTGACACTAGAGTGCTTTGGGAAGAAGGACGGTTTAGGAAAAGTTAGGTATGAATCTGTTTGAACTAGTATATATAGACCGTACTCATTCGGCCGAATGAGTGGCCGAAAAAACTCATTCGGCGAATGGCTCAGCCGAATGAGCTTGGTCACCAAATGAGTCATGCGGGTGACTCATTCGATCGCCCTAGTCATTCTGTAAGCGTTCATTCAGCCGAATGACTTCGTTCTTATAGTCATTCGCCCGAATGGGTCTATAAGACATTTCAATTTAAAGTTAAACACAATCAAACATAGATAAACTAAAATAAACATTAAGAACAATATAGAAAGACTAATTTCATTAATATCATAAACTTTATACGTCAAATAATCATACAAAACTGAACTAGGGACATTTTGTGCACAAACATACTCCCCCTTGGACCTAGTTCTTCATTTTGCAGCATCCTTCTTGAAATGTTTGTCTGAAATGGCTTTCCAATCTGATCTAGCATGAATCATGAAAACAATACAGATCCGGATCACCCTCATAAATTGTAGTGCTTGCTCCATGTCTTCTACATTAAAGAAAATATGGTGACTGTAAAGAGCTTTGACATCGCTGTGTGACAGATTTGTCCACCACATCGGGTCAAAGATATGTTCAGTCTCCCACTTCTTGTCTTTGCAGAGCACTATCACAGCCTCTCCAGTACGCCCATCATAATACCATCATCGGAAGCTTTCTAAGAAGTCTTGACGCATCCTCCTCAAAGGAATCTTCTTCATGACTTTTGGAGGTAGCCACTTCAGGATAACCTTATGCCTGCGAGTATCTCCACTGATTTCTGGCTGGTAGTATCTCTCTGGTTTATGAGGCTTGAAGTTAATCCACTTCTTCCTGTACTCGTACTGGATCTGTCGAGAGAACCAAGCAGACATCCCCAAATCTCCACTATATAACATCTTCAAACGTGCGAGCTTATTGACTTCAAAGCATGGCAACGTCTTGAAGTAGTGGGGGTGCTTGAAATACTGAATTTCGTGCTCTCTCTTGACAGCATAACACTGTAGATCATGAAAGTATGCCCAGCTATGTATCTGACCTCCAGCCTTGTAGCCTTTGGTCCTGTAAACTTTAGTGTGAGTTGCTGGCATCTTCATAGTGCTTTCTTTCTTCAAGATCTCCCAGTACGCTTTCCATTCTTCCTTTCTTTGTTGAATGTCTTTTGCTGAAGACTCACCACCACTGACCTTTTCTTCAACATTTCTATTTAGTTCCTCTTCAGTGGCTTGTCCAAAAAGGTCAGTACATGTAGGTAGCTCGTCCTCAGCTGAAGTGTACTTTGTAGTCTCTTCCCTAGTGATGTCCTCTAAAATAACCTCATCAATGTCATCACAAGTCTCATGAGAAGGCACATCAGAAACAGGAACTGAGGTGTCATCAGTCACAACCTCGTCAGGACTCAACCTAACAGCTCTGCAATCTGCTCCTTGGTTAAGTAGTAAATGATCTCTCCCTCCTCCTTATCGTTGCTGACTGAGTGCTGTATAATACCTTGAGCTTCTAAGACCATTGTCAATGTCTCATCAAATCGACATCTCAAAGACACAGCTTCAACTTCCTCAGTAGCTTTTGGATCATCTATCTGAGTAGGAGGAGGTGGAGGAGGAGCCTTAGCATCTTTGTTGTGCTTTGTCTTGGTTCTGATTTCCGTGGGAGGGGACTGTTCAGCTGGTGCACCTGATGAACTAGCAGACTCACTCCCAGAACTATCATCAGAATCATCACCTTTATCTGAATCTTCATAGTCTACTTTCTCATCATCAGACTCTTCATCATCTTCTTCTTCCTTTTCTTCGTCTGAATCATTGGAGTGAGCTTCAATGCCCTCTATCCTGGGAGTACCTTCCTTAAGACTTTCCACCTTCTAGATAGGTGGGGCATTCTCAGCTTCAAGAGTCAAGATCCGGTCATTGAAACCAGTGGCAGTCAATGCCAACTGGTTGTGCTCATCAATGTATTTGAGCAGCTGCTCCTCCTGTTGAGTAGATCTGGCCCGTAAATCTACACGCTGGTCAGCTGCCTGTAGTAATAGAGCGTCTTGCTCACTGACCTTCAGCGTGTGCTGGGCAATAGACTCCTCCTGTTGACGGTTTCTCTCCATCAGCCTAAGTAACAAACTGTTCAGTGTACTGAGTTGCTCAGTCACTGAAATAGTGGGTATAATCATATCGGCTCGTCTGACGAAGGGAACAGTAGAAACAGTAGTGTAGATAGGAGCATGAACACCAGAGGATGTCAGAGGGGCAACATTAGTACGAGAAGGAATAGCCCGTGACCTGGTCAGTGAAGAAACTGTAACTGTTGCAGCTGATGTAACAGTCGTTGCTACAACAGTTGACAGTTCTGACCTCCTCTGCAGGACAAACCTTGTCCTTCTTCTCTTGCTGGAGGGAGATGATGTGGCCTGAACAGTAGAAGCAGCAATAGCGACAGCTGCAGTGGACGTAGCAGTAGAAGTACGTGGAGGAGGAGTAGGATCAAACTCAGGAATAAATTAAGGATCCCTGATCTCCTCAAGTTCAGTCTCACTAGGCATCTTCCTCTTTTTTACCAGCCTAGTGTCGACCATAACATTCTCAAGCTCATTAGGACTATCCCCAGAGTCTGAGCTGTCAGAGCCTTCTTCACCTTCAACCTCACCACCAGCATCACCTAATTCCTCTGAATCATCTCTATCTTCTGCAGAAGTGGTACCAACCATCTCTAGTGGAGTAGAGATGGTGGCCTGTGTAGTAGCCATGAAGTCCAGATCTAATAAAGCATCTACATCAACTTCTTCTTCACCACCACCAGAACCTCCCACAACTGCATCAGCACCAGAACTAACACCAACACCACCTCCATTAGAACCAGCCTCACCAACATCTCCACCAGAAGCACCAACATCAGCAGCACTAACACCAACTCCAGCATCACCACCACCCACATTACCAGCACCATCATCTCCATCATCATCACCATCATCACCTGGTACAACAATGCCCTCTATGTCTGAATCTGAGTCGTCATGCCTCCACTTTAGACCACCAGGAGCAATGTAATCAGGTCTCTAGAGAAGACCAAATAAAGTACGAACAGGAGGCTTCGTCTCGTTTCCCCTGTAAGATAGCACTCTGTTGAGAGTGATTTCATTCATATGCTCTAACCGGATGATATATGTGCTGGTCTTTGGCAGATTAGGCACCTGAGCATCAAAGATCTGCTGTAGAAACCGAGGGTACATAAGAAACTTCTTGTCACCCTTGAGCACCACATTCTCCTTCATGTGTGTGAAGATCATCTCAGAGAAGTTGAAGGGCAGATTCAGCACCAGGGCGACAAAGGCACACTGAATGGTCTCCCATAGATCATCAAATCCACCTCGCCTCGAACCCAAGCAATGGTTAAGTACATGTGCTAGGTACTTGAACTGTGGAGACAGAAAAGCTTTGTTGAGGATCCCAACTCCCAGATCACCGTTATACTTGCATCGCATGAAGCATCCATGTACAAGATAGCGATCAAGTAAAATAGGCTGATCCGGAGCATCCTGAAATCCACATATCCTCCTGATATGTTCAGCAGAAACCACAACATCATGCCCATGTACCTTTCCCCTGATAACCGGTGGCTCGTATACAGCGGAAATAGCCGGAAAGATCCTAGAACGCCTGAGAAAAGTGATAATCTCCCGAAAATGCTTGGAGTTCTTGGAGGCAAGATCCAAATGCGCACAAATGTTGTTCTTCGACACTGCTTTATACTCAGCCATACTGAAAAACAAAGAATAAACGTGTCAGTACAATTCAGTTAAACAGTTGAATCAAATCAAAAAATTTTACAAGTAAAACACTTGTACGAATGAGACCATTTTGATCGAATGGGCCTTGATCGAATAAATATGTTGACCGAATGGGATCAATCAACCGAATGATCTCTGAAAGAGTTCATTTGGTTTAAACTTTGACCGAAAGAGGAAAGTCAACCGAAGAAACAACGAATGAGGCTGGTCAACCGTATGACCAGCGAATGAGAGTATATGACTCCATTCTGTCGCTGAGTTCATTCGGTCGGATCCATAGGACCGAAAGACGTCATTCGGTCAGCCGTACGAGATTCAAATTCCATGTAACCAAAATCTCAAATCAGTACACAAAAATCACACCAAAACACTCAGAATCGACCAATTAAACTTTTTAGAATTGGTCTTTGGTGGTTTAAAGTCCAATTTGTTCGTTTATTTTGAGGCGACAGTTAAGAGCCCTAAAATCCTAAATCAGGATCTGTTTAGAACGAATCCGTGGACAAAAGTTGCTCATCTTGGATCCACAAGTACCTGTGATAGTCACAAAATGAAATCATAGCAAAAGAAGTGGTTTGATCCAAGAAAAATCGATGAACAGCAGAAAAAATGTATTTCGGCCGAAAGGAACACACAGTTGGGCTAGAGAATGAGTTTGAGAGAATGAAGTGGTTCGGCCTAAAGAACCATTTAAATAGGAATCTTTATTCGGCGAATGACTCAATCGAATAAATTGCTTCACCCCAATTTCATTCGGCCGAAAGAACCCCTTTAAAAAAAATTTCATTCGGCGAATGGAACAACCGACTGAGTTACTTCGGCCCAGGTTGATTCGGCCGAAAGACTCAATCGCTGGAATGATGTCATTCGGTCGAATGACCAATTCTCCTAGTTCATTCGCACGAATGAAAACTAGGCACTCACAAAACACAACTTAATTTAAAAATTTTAACATTATGATCAGTTAAATGGGTGCAATTATGAAGGATAGTCTGGTGGGTGATGGATTCAGAGATGATTGAACATCGAACAGACAAATGATTATCTAAAACAAATTTGAAAATATAAAATATTTTTGTAACAAAATACGACTGTACAACTAACGACTAATCAACAAAGAAACACATATTTTTGTGAGATGTCTATTAAGAAACTAACACATACACCTAATCATATCAAATCATCATTACTGAATGTTCCACTTCAGACACATTTGTCTTGTGATATGATTACCAATATACTTGTCCACTTTAAGCCAGACAATACATCACTTTTAAACAAATTTGATGATCACTCATATTTTCTGACTAAGTTACCCATTTCATTTAACCATCACAGATCAATATCAGTTTGTAACTCATCTCTGCATAACTTAGTACCTGTTATCATAAATTCCATAAGGTTCCAATTTTATTATATTTTTGTATTTTTATTTTTGATTTGTCTCTCATGTTCAACACATTCTCATGGACGGCTTCAGCTAGGTCTTTACAAAGCAATCTGGCACGTATACAGAATTGTGTTGACACGATTAACTTGTTCTATCCAAATGGACGTCTTCAGCTAGGTATTTACAAAGCAATATGGCACGTGTATGGAATCGAACCAATTTTTATTTTTGTATTTTCCAAGCTTAATAACAGCTTGATTTATTTTTATTTTCTTGTGATTCAATCATTCTCATCTGAATGGATGGCTTCAGCTAGGTTTTTACAAAGCAGTATGGCACGTGTACAGACTTGAATTCATGAATCATTGGAAACCTTATTAGATCCTATGATAACAGGTGTATGCCTGATTTAAGTCAAAAACTATTTATCACTTGGCTGTTTTCTAAAATTGATCCCACAAATCAGACTTTCGAAGCTATCACAAATAGTCTATTCATTTTGTAAAGTCGGCCTATCAGTACATCAATTCACAATTCTCATGTGTTTTTGGTTCATGCATTCATTTTAGCTTTTAAGACATGATAGGTTAACACATCACTTTCTTAATTAAGACTTTCTCATTTTTACAAGTTTTCAAATGTTTTTGGATTTTTAAAATTTTTCAAAATTTTCAAATATTTTTGGTTTTTCAAATTAATCTACTTTTTCTCCCTCTAAAAACCTAAAACAATAAAAATTAAAGCAATAAAACTAACTAATGAAAGCGATGATCATTTGTTTGTTTCAGATGAAGGAATGACTTCATCCTTTTGAAAAACACCATTAGCCGATAACAGATATAAAAATCTGGGTTTATAAAAAGCTTTTGTATAAAGATCGGCTTTCTGGTGATCAATGTGTATTTTAACAACATCTATGAGTTTCTTTTCAAAACAATCACGTATAAAGTGATATTTTATGTCGATGTGTTTGGTTTTCGAGTGCTGGACTGGGTTTTTAGTGACATATATGGCGGTAGTATTATCAACATAAATAGGAGTGTTAGAAAAATGTAACCCATAGTCCCTGAGTTGCTGTTCTATCCAGATGATTTGTGAACAACAACTAGCAGCAGCAATGTATTCAGCTTCACATGTTGAAGTAGACACCGACGTCTGCTTCTTGATCTACCAGGTAACTAAACGGGTTCCAAAGAACTGACATCCTACTGAAGTTGACTTGAAATCCCTTTTGCATCTGCCATAGTCTGAATCACTGTATGCAGTAAGCTCGAAGTTATCATCATTAGGGTACCATAAGCCAATCACGTATAAAGTGATATTTTATGTCGATGTGTTTGGTTTTCGAGTGCTGGACTGGGTTTTTAGTGACAGATATGGCGGTAGTATTATCAACATAAATAGCAGTGTTAGAAAAATGTAACCCATAGTCCCTGAGTTTCTTTCTGGTGATCAATGTGTATTTTAACAACATCTATGAGTTTCTTTTCAAAACAATCACGTATAAAGTGATATTTTATGTCGATGTGTTTGGTTTTCGAGTGCTGGACTGGGTTTTTAGTGACAGATATGGCGGTAGTATTATCAACATAAATAGGAGTGTTAGAAAAATGTAACCCATAGTCCCTGAGTTGCTGTTCTATCCAGATGATTTGTGAACAACAACTAGCAGCAGCAATGTATTCAGCTTCACATGTTGAAGTAGATACCGACGTCTGCTTCTTGATCTACCAGGTAACTAAACAGGTTCCAAAGAACTGACATCCTACTGAAGTTGACTTGAAATCCCTTTTGCATCTGCCATAGTCTGAATCACTGTATGCAGTAAGCTCGAAGTTATCATCATCAGGGTACCATAAGCCAAGATCCGGTGTACCCTTCAGGTAATGCATAATTCTCTTCATAGCAATCAGATGTGATACTCTTGGTTTGGACTGATAACGAGCACACAAGCATGTGGCGAACATGATATCTGGCCAAGAAGCAGTAAGATACAGGAGAGATCCAATCATTCCTTGGTACAGAGTGGCACCGATTAACTCCCCCTTTTCATCTGGTGTAATCCCGTGATTAACAGCCAGTGGGGTACCAGCAGGTTTTGCATCCGACATACTGAACCGACTCAGAATGTCACCAACGTATTTGGTCTGAGGAATGAATATCCCTGCCTCAGATTGATCCACCTGCAACGCAAGGAAAAATTTCATCTCCCCCATTGAGCTCATTTCAAACTTGTCTTTCATGACCTTCTCGAATTCCTTGCACAGACTATCATTTGTTGAACCAAAAATGATGCCGTCCACATAAACTTGCACCAAGAGTAAGTCACCATCCTTCTCTTGAATGAACAATGTGCAGTCAATGAAACCTCTTCTGAACCCGTTGTTCGGAAGGTGAGTAGAGAATGTCTCATACCACGCTCGCGGAGCTTGATGCAATCGATATAAAGCCTTGTCTAGCTTGTAGACGTGGTCACAATGCAATGGATCCTCAAACCCAGAATGTTGATTGACATACACTGTTTCACTGATCACACCATGAAGGAATGCACTCTTGACATCCATTTGATAAACTTTGAATTTCTTGAAGGATACATATGCCAAGAAGATACGGATTGCCTCAAGACGAGCAACCGGTGCAAACACTTCATTATAGTCAAGTCCTTCAATCTGTCTGAATCATTGAACCATCAGACGTGCTTTGTTTCGCACAACGATCCCGTGATCGTCCCTTTTGCAACGTAGAACCCATCTGGTGCCTATAACCTTTGCACCTTTCGGTTTGTCAACAAGTTGCCAAACACCTAATTTCTTGAATTGCAGAAGTTCTTCTTGCGTGGCATCAACCCATGATTCCTCTCTCAAAGCTTCAGTGACAGTGCGCGGTTCAACTTGAGAGATGAAACAAGAATGGGCACAGTAGTTCACATCAGCAAAGTCAAGAATATCAGCAAGGCCTCCTGAAGATAGCTGATTTCTTGTCTTAACCCCATCAAGCGGACTTCCAATAATGTTCTCCGGAGGATGAATGCGATTAATTCTTCCAACAGGATGAGCAGGAACCTCAACCTGTGGATCAAGGTTGTTCAGATTCAAGTCCTCAAGTCCAGGTGCAATGTTGTCAACATTTTGTTCGGGGGCAACTGGCTGAACTGGGTTATCATTTGTGTCTGAGCTGTCATCATTTATCTGTACTGTGGGAATTGAAGTTGATGAAGGTTTCAGAGGTTCATCAGGTGCATTTTTTGCATCATACATCATTGGAACAACAACATCTTCATCTGAGTACATAGGAGGCATATTGAATGAGTTGAAAAGATCTGAATAGTCAAACATCCAGTCTGGACCTTTTCCAGGTGGGGGCATAAAGTGTCTCTGAACATCAACATGGTACCACTCCTCCACATTCTGAGTGGATCTATTGTAAACCCGTTTATTAGGAGTGTTGTACCCAAGAAAGTACCCTTCTTCCACCTTCTCATTGAACTTTCCCTATTCGTGTTTCTTAAGCATCGTGCACGGGGCACCAAAAGGTTCAAGATACTTAATATTAGGCTTTCGGTTGTCGAGCAGCTCAAAGCAAGTCTTCCCATGTCTCTTGACTATCAATACCCGGTTCAGTGTGTAGCAAGCATCTGCCACAGCTTCATTCCAGAACTGAACTGGAAGAGATGAATCAACAAGCATTGTCCTAGCAGACTCAATCAAAGTTCTGTTCTTGCGCTCAGCAACTCCATTCATTTGCGGGATATATGGAGCACTGAACTTTTGGACAATGCCACGTGCATTACAGAAGTTCTCCATGTTGTGATTCTTGAACTCAGTCCCGTTGTCTGTTCTGAGCATACGAATCTTGAGCTTATAAAGAGATTCAAGTTTGGTCACCAACACTTGAATGCACTCAAACGTTTCAGATTTTTCCTTTAGAAAGAAAACCCAAGAATATCTGGAATACTCATCAGTGATGACTAGACAGTTTTGATCTCTAGCTATACTCTTGCGGTTTACTGGACCAAATAAATCCATATGGAGAAGCTTAAGAGGAACAGTGATTAAATGAAGCTTTTTCAGCTAGTGAGATTGCTTGGTCTGCTTTCCTTTCTTGCATGAGACACAGATATCAGAAAGCTTAAAATTCTTCAGACTCACCCCCTCTACCAAGTTGTTGTGTACCAAATGGTTCATCTTGCGTAGACTCAAATGGCCCATCCTCTTTTGCCAAAGAATAGAGTCTTTCTCAGTGGCCTTTGACATAAAACATGAAGCTATGGAGGATGTTGTTGAAGCTGTAGCCATGTTGAGTACATACAAGTCCTGCTTACGGGGTGCTGACATCAAAATCCAATCTTCAGGAATAGTAACACCTTGCTTGAGTATGTAGCAGTTGGAGTCATCAAAGAGAACTTTGTACTGCTTGTCATAAATCTGTAACACTGAAAGTGGATTGTTCTCCAGCTGCTTCACGTATCTGACTTTGTCAAAGGAAACTTGGCGAATTGAAAGAATACCATCTCCCGTAATGAACCCGCCTTTATCACCGGCGAACGCTACATAACCACCTCGAATAGAATTAACATTGGTGAGCAGCGAAATATCTCCAGTCATGTGCCTAGAAGCCCCACTATCAACGATCCAAGAGCTGTTAAGAGTAGCTGTTGGGGCAAGCTGCACAAACACAAACAATTAGTTCAACTTGGAAACCCAAGCCTTTACAGTCTTGGGTTGACCCAATGATTCTCGGATCAAAACATCAATCCATTTACCATCAGGGGTTACTTTGTCTGAAGTGTTTAAAACTGAAGTCTCAGAAGACTTAACTTTCCAGACAGTGTTTTTACTGAAAGAGTTTTTCAAGTAAATGGATGATGGTTTTTATTGATTATCATTAACCACCTTGGGAACATCCAAGTTCACCACTTTACCTTTTCCCTTATCCAAAGGTTTGGCCAGATTGGGTTGTTTAGGCTTTGCTTGAGTTGATTTAAAATTAGATTTACTGGTTTGTTACAATTCTGATTTAGTTTTCTGGGTGGTGCAACCTTAGGTCTAATCAACTGGGGGACAAAATCTAACAACATGTACAGGTGCACCACACTCAAAGCAAACTCTTTTGTCTTTGGAAGAAAACTGTTTAACTTTTGACTGTGAATGTTTGTTTTGAAAAACATTTTTCTTAATCTGATCATGCACAAAATCCAAACCCCTTATGCCATTGAAAACAGTTTTAGCAAACTCCTTGGTCTTACTAGCTTCACCATTTTGTGAAGACTTCACAAAGCAAATGGCTTTGGAAAACTTTGAAGCCATGTTTGCCTTGGGTAAGATTGGGTCTGCCTTCTTGGCAACAGATGTCTGATTCTTAACACAATATACTTGAGGAGTAACATCACACTCATCCCCTGAATCAGACACCCAATCTTCAACCACGCCATCCACAAAATATTACTCAAACATTGAGGAACCCGCATCAGATATTATCCCAATGGGATCAATAACTAATGGAGTTTTCACCTAAAAGTCTTTAACCTTTTTGTCATTTGGGGAATTGACAGAGCTGTTCAAGACTGGTAGGGGACAGTGATTGTATCTTGTTTCCTTACCCTTCCCAGATTGATCGGTCCCAGTACTGATCATGTGTTCAATAATGTAAGATGAGCTCTCATAGCTTTTAAGCTTCTGGCTTAAAGTCTCATAGTCACACTCGACTATGGCAAGTTTCTTCTTAGTCTCATTTATGGTGTTGAGATAAGAAGTAACTGCATCCTGCTTATTTAGCACAGCGATCTCAGCCTCATGCAACTGTTTGTTTAGCAAGTTAATTTTATCCTAAAAATCTTTTTCATTAGATTTTAAAATTCTGTTTGTCTCAATCATTTGATTGAGATTGCTGATCAAATCAGCATTGTGCTTCTGATAAGCCAGAACCTTACTATCAAGATCAATATAGTTAAAACATATAGAATGAGAAGATGAACATTCATCAAATACTTGATCTGACTGTGAAGTAGCAGCAGAAGTAGCAGATGAGTTCACCATCAAAGCGAACTGGGTAACTGGTTCTTCAAGATCAGCATCACAATCTGTTTGAGTGTCTGAATCTAAAATGCTTTCTGACTCTGAACCAGATGTTTCTTCTAGACTGATCTTTGCTTCTTCAGAAGTGCTTTCTTCACTTGACTCATCAATCTTCTGAATATCAGCAACACAAGCTTTATCCTGTCCTCCCTAATCAGGATCGAATCTGAAATCCCAATTCTCACCTTCATCATTTTGTACCATCAAAACTTTGTTGGCATTTGAGGAGCTTGCATGGGCAGGAGTATCAACAAGTACAAGTCTTCTCTCTGGATTTGATATAGAAGATATCTGATGCTGAAAAGGATTCTTGTTACCAGACTTCTTTGGTTGTTTGCACTGTCTTGCAAAGTGTCCTTTCTCCCCACAGTTGTAGCAAGTGACAGATGCCATGTTAAAACCAAATTTAGAATCCTTATTCAGGTTGATGTCTTTGCCAGTCCTTCTCACAAAATCCTTTGCTCTTCTCACAGCACTAGCTAGAGCCCACATGATATCTATCCTCTCCATGTCATATGGGTCTATCTGAGAGTAATCATCATTAGTCAAGTAAGGATTGCCAATCTGTCATGCTACAAATTCATCATAAGAACTAACAAGAGAAGACAGAAGACCCATATGCTCCTTTGCAATCTCTATAGTCAATTTATCAAAGTTGTCTGTCTTCAGACTGGTGACTGGTTGACTACTTTCTTTATGAATTCTAGATGATGAAGATGATTGACTGAAATGAATCTGATTGGGAACAGGAGCTTCAGTAGTCTGAGAGACAAAAGCAGTCTTCAGTGGAGCATGAGAAGAGGCTCTCTCTACAGTAGGAGTAGAATAATACAGTGAAGGGTCCTGAACTTGAGCAACTCTCTTAGCCTTCCACTTGTTCTCAATTTCCTGCTCTTTCAACTTCTAGATGAAATCATTGATGTCCATACTTGCCATCATCTCATTCTGATTTAAAACCATAAGAAAAGACTCTCATTTTGGAGGCAGAGCATCTGCCAAACACTGAATCTTCTCCTGAGTTATAGTCTTGACCTGATGGTTAAACAGCTCACTCAGAAGATGGTAGAATTTTGCAATCAGATCATCCAGTGACTCGTTTCCCACATACATGAAGCTGTTAAAATCCTTCCTTAAAACTTCAGACTTGATATTCTTCAATGCATCATTTCCCTCGTATCTCTGCTGCAATGCATCCCACATAAACTTAGATGATGTAAAGTGTCTGAACTGATGAAAGATATCAGTAGCAATGGACTGGGACAGAATAGCATAACCTTTCTTCTAATACTCATAAAGTTTCCTCAATGGTTCAGTCATCCGTGTGACTAACATTGGAGTTCCATCTTCATTGAGAGGTCTCAGATAACCACCCTCTATCATCATCCATAAGTTGGTATCCACTCCTTTGATATGAATTTCAAATCTATACTTCCAGTGGAGATAATCATCTAATGAAAGCAGCTTGGGAGCTTTATTAGAGTTCCCTGTCTCAGTCTCAGTGAGCAACAGTGTCTGAATATGATGATTCTGGTTCGCCATCAAAGCTAAGTCCTCCATATGGTCAAGAACAAGAGTGTCCAACACTTAGAAAATTTTGAAATCTGATGGCCGAATGAATCAATCTGGGCCGAATATCGGGGACTGAAAGAGATTGAACTTGGCGAATGAGCTGTATTGGGCGAATGACTTGAGCAGAATGGATTGTAGTCTGAATGAGAAGCTCAGAATGACATTATGACCGAACGAATGAATCTGGAGAATGAGAGGATGACCGACTGAAGCTATTCGGCGAATTAGACTGATTCGGAAAAAAGAGGGTTATTCGGGAGATCTATTCGGTCGGATGGCTCATTCGAACAATCTGGGGTTTTCAGCGGCAAAAATCGCTATAACTTTCGATGAAACAGTGACTTGAAGGGCATGAAACTTAGGGTTTTTGCATATCTCGAATGAGCAATCAAAGATATTATGATTTGGAAAGGAAATCGAGCGGAATCAAGAGCCAATGCTCTGATACCACTTTGTAGGACCAACTAGGAGCTCAGAAACAACCCGGTTCCAATGGAGATCTGCTCAACAGCCTCTGGAATAGTGCGGAATCCTATTCCAGGGTTTTCCAGTCGAAACCAACAGCACCCGTGGTGATCCGAAGGTGAGGGATGAACGTTTGAAGTAAGATCGAACACCATGGATGAGAATCGAACTTGGACAGGCAAGAACCGCTCAAAACTTCTAGGGTTTGACACTAGAGTGCTCTGGGAAGAAGGAGGGTTCGGGAAAAGTTAGGTTTGAATCTGTTTGAACTAGTACATATAGACTGTACTCATTCGGCCAAATGAGTGGCCGAAACAACTAATTCGGCTAATGGCTCAGCCGAATGAGCTTGGTCACCGAATGAGTCATGCGGGTGACTCATTCGATCTCCGTAGTCATTCTCTAAGCGTTCATTCGGCTGAATGATTTCATTCTTAGAGTCATTCGCCCGAATGGGTCTATAAGACATATCAATTTAAAGTTAAACACAATCAAACACAGATAAACTAAAATAAACATTAAGAACAATATAGAAAGACCGATTTCATTAATATCATAAACTTTATACATCAAATGATCATACAAAACTGAACTAGGGACATTTTGTGCACCAACAATTTGGCTAACCAATCCATATCCAAGACTAAATCGAAACCTCCCAAGGTTATAACAAACAATCGTACCGGGAACTTATGACCCTCTATCTCAACATAACAATCGTCTATAGCCTCAGTCACCCTGGTCATCTTGCCAATAGTCGTCTCTACATCAAATACCCGATCTATCTTCTTAACCTTCCCAGATAACCCATGATGTGTTGCAAAACACATCTGTTTTTCCATTTGTTTCTATTGAGTTTCTTTACCAGTTTATTCAGTTTTAGAGTCGATTAATGCTGGTTCTTCACAATTCTGTAATTTCATGCTTACAGGTAATAAACATGTCATTTTGGTGCAAAAGATCAAGAAAACGAGCTTCCGGTTGAACGAGAACGAACCCGAAGACAAAAGAAGATAAAAGCTGGAAAATAGCCTTGTCGCGTATCGCGACAACCACACAAAACCCTGTCGCGTAGCGCGACAGGTGGAAAATGACGGTTTTACCCTTTTAATGATTGCGGGTTTGACCCGACTATTTTGTCGGGTAATGGGTACCCTAGCGTAGCGCGAAGGGTTGGAGGATTCTTGTCGCGTAGCGCGACGCGGGTTGATTTCCAGAATTTCGACTTTAACCTAATTGAAACGGCTGAGGCTAGGGTATTCGTTTTTGGGATGATCAGAGAGACAGCTAGGGGCAATTGGAGGCGACTAGAGGCTAGAGGACAAGAACGGAGTCGATCTTAATCATCAGGAAGCCCTTGACGAGTGATCCGAAGGGTGTAACGTGATCGGTTTACATTGTTTCTCTTGGTTCTCATGTTTTCTTACATTAAACAGATTGTGGTTTGTTTTCATATGATGTTTAGTGGCTAAACTCTTAGAACTATCTAGGTTAGATGATTATGCATGTTTGATTTTGGTTTAATTCGGTGTTGGAACATTTTGATGTGATGGATTTATGATTTAAAGATTTGGTTTTGAATATTGGATGTATATGTGTGTCTTTGATTGTTGAATGATTGATATTATGTTCCTCATGTGTCTTGGCGATTGTCTGTTGCAAAATAGGTGCATGCTAGAATCAATTACTGTGTGTTTTTGATTAGTGGATGAGTTGCTTAGGCCGAGTGATTCATAGGAATGTCTTATCAAGATTTAAACAGTTAAGATGTGCAACTTGCTTCAATAGCCGTGAGGTGAGAAGTTGTCGATGAGTCTTGGATGTTGGATTCCTAGTTAGAGCCTTTGTGGGAAGATCTTTCTAGTATGTCTATCATTTCTTGTTTATCGAGTCCAATAGGAAAACCCAAGTTATCCCTAGCATTTAAGTGAACTGTGACTTTCGAGCCGTGAGGTAGAGTGTTTAACAGTTGTTTCTTAGGTGTTTTGAGATTATCGTGCTGTGAGGTAGATAATCTAGTGGATATTTCATAAGCAGTTGGATGACCTGTGAGGGAAATCCATTTAACCGGTAGTTTAACGGCTTTTAGGACTCTTAGTTGACTATCCTTGAGAAGGGTCGAGGGTGCTCTAAGTTTCCTTTGAGTTTAGTATCATAAGATCCCGGTATCACATTAGTTCCATCCCCGATAAAACCTTGTCAAGCATGTATATGATTCAAATCTAGATAGTGTTTCTTTCCTTCCCTGAATTAGTTTTTGTTTGCTTGTTTGTTTTTATTTCTAAGCATCTTTTAAGTATTTTAGTTGTTAGTAAAAACCCCCTTCCTTATTATTATTTGATTTAAGTACAAATTTTGTATAGATGAGTCATTGAGTCTAGTTAGTACATTCTGTAGAAGTCTGTGGGTTCGATATCCGGACTTGCTTTGCTCTGCTACACACGATAGGTACACTTGCCTGTCGGTAGCTTAGGTTTTAGAGAGTCTAGATTTATTACTTTGTGTCTAGTTTAAAGTCGGTTTTTAGTTAGTTTATTAGCTAAGCTCCGTCGACATCAAGTTTTTGGCGCCGTTGCCGGGGACTTCTTAGTCGATTGTGCTTACTAGTTCTTTTTCTTATCTGTGCATATTTGTGTTTTTGTTTATTTTTAGGTCTATTCTATTTTATTTTATTTATTTCTTTTTGATTTACTTTTATTTGTTTGCAGGTTTGGTAGTGTATGCCACACCTACGTTCACACGGACCGCCACCTGAGCTTTCTTTGCCTTTAAGGAGCGATTCGTGGGACTTCTCTGAAGGTTCTACGAGCGAGGTAAGTGCTTCTACTCCCGTTTCTGCAGAGTTTTCTGATCACACACCACCATCTTCTTCTAGTTCTTCCACCCATTCTAGTCCACGCTTGCACTTTGTTCCACCCATGGCTGAGCGTCGCACGGTTCACCAGCAGGCCACTGATGGATTCACGGGACTTAACAATCCCATCACTGTGCCAAATATCACGAATGAAAATTCGTGGCAGATTCCTTCGTACATCATGACAGCCATTAACAACACTCAGTTTAATGGCCGGGATGATGAGGATGCACCAGCCCATATAGCTCGCCTCACTCGCATATGTGGTACCTTCAATCTTCAAGGTGCTACTGAAGATGCTATCTTTCTGCAGCTATTTCCTTTCTCTCTTGCGGGTAGGGCCGCCACTTGGCTCGATTCGCATGCTCCTGGATCTTTCACTACTTGGGGCAGTCTTAGGGATGCATTCCTTAAGAAATACTTTCCACCTACTAAGGCTGCCCGCCTGAGAGATGAGATCCATTCGTTCCGAATGGCCCCTGATGAGCCTTATTATCTTGCTTGGGAGAGGTTCCAAAACCTTCTAAGCAGATGCTCCCAGCATGGTCTTTCTGACTGGGCCCTTGTAGAGAAATTCTACAATGGTCTAATTTATGAGACCCGTGCTCGTTTTGACACTTCTGCAGGTGGTCATCTTATGGGAAAAAGGGATGTTGCTGAGTGCACCGATATGTTTGAGAGTTTTGCTCAGGCTGAGTATGAGCAGAGGTCTGTTAATAGGAATTCCAATCCTATTTCTAGTTCCTCCTCTTCCACGAGAGGAGTTCACCACGTTAATGTGGATACTAGTGTGGCAGCTGCTCTTGAGGCCTTGTCGAGAGATGTGAAGGATCTGAAGATGAGAGTGGATAGATGTGAGATCTGTAGAGGTGGCCATGCCACTTCTGAGTGTTTAGTGGGCCAGGAACAAGCCAATTTTGTAGGCGGACAGGGTAGGTTTGGTCAGTCTTACAACTCCAGTTGGAGAAATCCTCAGAACCAAACATTTCGCTCTTCCGGTAATCCCCCTGGTTTACATTTTCCTCAAAACCAGGGGCAGGGTGGTCAGTCTTCGAGTAATAATTCTGGAGGTACCTCGGAGGCAGGAGGTAGTAGTAACTTAGGTAGGATTGAGGAACTGCTGACACAGTTAGTTGCAAAGGACGCAAACACAGAAAATTCTTCATGAGCATGACATTCTTCTTAAGAACCAGCAGTCCGCTTTCCTTGATTTGCAGCGCACGGTAGGTGACATCGCCAAGCGTTTGGATGAAAGGCCGAAAGGCCAATTTCCAGGTGGTACCTAACCTAATCCAAACTCCCATGTGAATGCGGTCACCACTCGTAGTGGTAGAGGTGGAGAGGATGTGAGAGCACCAGTTATAGTTGAGAAAGAACCGGTTGCTGA
This sequence comes from Mikania micrantha, assembly GCA_009363875.1. Classification (NCBI taxonomy): domain Eukaryota; kingdom Viridiplantae; phylum Streptophyta; class Magnoliopsida; order Asterales; family Asteraceae; genus Mikania; species Mikania micrantha. The sequence goes on from CM018695.1 coordinate 27,102,589, forward strand.
AGAAGTGGAGTTGGAGACTCCCGTAGGGGTGCACTCGAGGCTAGCCCCAGCAAGTACCGCACCGAGCGGTGAGTCTCCCGTGAAGAAGCCGGCTACATTAAAGCCCACTCCTGAGATTGATCTATCTCGTATTCCTTACCCTGCACGTGTTGCTAATCAGAAGCATGCTAAGGAATATGGGCATTTTCTTGATATCTTTAAACAACTAAAGATCAATCTCCCATTTATTGAAGCCCTTCAGCGTATGCCTAAATACGCTAAGTTTTTGAAAGATCTATTGAAGGGTAAGGACCGGTTAGGCAAGTTAACTGAGGTCCCGTTGAGTAGAGACTGTTCTGCGGTGATAACGAACACGCTACCGGAGAAACTGACGGATCCGGGTATCCTCACAATCCCGTGTTTGTTTGGTAGCGATGTTCGTAGACACGCGTTGGCAGATTCAGGTGCTAGCATCAATTTGATGCCCTATTCTCTTTACGAGAAACTAGCACTTGGTGACCTTGTCCCAACGCGCATGACACTCTCCCTAGCGGACCGGTCTGTGAAGTGTCCTCGGGGAATCTTGGAAAATGTGCTTGTGAAGGTTGATAAGTTTGTTTTCCCCGTGGACTTTGTGGTTATGGATATGGAGGCGGATACCAATGTTCCGATCATTTTAGGACGTCCGTTTCTTCGAACCGCTAAGGCCGTCATTGATGTTTTTGACGGGAAGCTCTCACTTAGGGTCGGTGATGAGACGGTCACTTTTGTGGTAGCCAAATCCATTAGTAAAGGAGGGATTGGTGAGGGTGTTGATAAACCCAAGTGTGGGGATGTTGAGAGGAAGCCGGAGGTGATGAGGAGTTTTGTTGATGGTGAGATGTGGGAGGTGGTTGAAAGTGGCTCGTTGTCGAGCGAATGGGAGGAGATTTCTTTCGATCCTCCCAATTGAGATGAGTTTGAGGAAGCTCTTGGGTTAAACTCCCAAGTGTAGAGTTTGTAAAATTTTTAGTTTCTAAGTTTCTTTGGTGTGTTTTTCGTGATTGTTTTTCGTTTTTTCGTTTTCGGTTTTGTGTGTTTTAATTTGTTTTGCAGGTTTTTAATCAATTTGATGCCATAATGATGAAGTGGAGCCACCAGGTATGTATTTCTTGCTTTAGAACGGTTGTGGATGGTTTAGTGAGTTTTGGGGTTGAAAATTTGGCTAAGGCATGGAAATCTGGAAACTCTCTGGAAAAAGAGCATCGTCGCGTCACGCGAGGGCCACATGCCCATCTGTCGCGCTACGCGAGGACATGGTCAACGTCGCGAGTCAACGTTCCCTCGCGTATCGCGAGGGTTTCTTCACATGCTGTCGCGGTACGCGACGCCCTCCCAGATTAGTTAAAAGCTTTTCAAGCCTTAGAGATCAGATTTTTAGCCCCATTTCTTCTCTTCTACTCCATTGGCCCTCCATTCTTATACACTGTAGCCACCCGAGATGAGAGGAGATGGTGATGATGAAGGCTAAGTGTGGGGATGTTTGTGGTTCTTGTGGTTTATTCATTCATGGCTATGTCGATTAGAAAATTTGTATTTTATTACTTTGATTTCTTGGTTTCGGGGAACCGGGTTGGTTTGTGGTTGGACTTAATCATGGATATCATTATTATTATGTGTGGATGCTGGGATGTACTTGATCTTTGTTTTGTGTAGATTTTGTTTGCATGTTTACAGCCTGGGGAGCAAAATGATAGATTGTGGAGCTTTCTTGGAAAGATTGGCACTCGATAGTCTTCTCTTCAACCAGCTAAGTCATTTTCAGTTTTTAGTTTTAGTTTCTAGTTTTTCTTTTGGGTTTCCTTTTTCTCTACATTGGGGACAATGTACAATTTAAGTGTGGGGATGGGAAATTTAGCTTAGTTTAATTTTGTTTAGTAGTTAGTTTTTGATTTTTAGTTTTAGTTTACTTAAGTTCTTGAATCAAAATTTTTGAAAATTTTTGTTTTTATTTTTGTTTCTACATATTTGGGCTTAAATCTTTCTTGTCCTTGTTTAAGTTGGTTGCAAAAGCATGATGAGAAATGATAGAAAAGTTAGGTTTGATGGTTTCATTCATAGTTAACTAGTTGGTTTGGGTTTATGCTTTGGTTGTGGGATGTGTAGGTAGGCTCAACTGATTGTAATTGTTCCATAAGATTGGTAAAATTTTACTTAAATGCATGATTTTCATGGGAAACATCTTGGGAATTTGGAATTAATGAAACTGTTTTCTAGTTGTAAAGGAGTCTTTGCATAATAACAAGTAAGAGTTTTGAAAATCTGATTTTTGTTCGGCACATAAGTACTCTTTTTATGAGAATAAATCCTAGTCTTATGGCGCCCCCTTTTCACCAAATAAGCTGAGCTAAAAGAAAATAATAAAAGAAAGAATTTGGATGAAAACTTATGTGTCACACGCCGGGTTGCAGCCTGGTTGAAACACCACTGAGTTAAGTTCAATGTGTAAAAGAAAAATGCTCACGCTTTCATCTGCTTCCATTGTAAAAATCTGATTTGAGAAATTTTTTGTTTGTTTATATGTAAGGATGACTTAAAAGCTAGAATCCAGAATTGAGTTGATTTTAGATTACCTAAGTGTGGGTCAAATGAAAATGAAATGTAGAACACAAACTTAATGGACCATGATTGAGGGGCAAGAATAATCAGTATGGGTTTAATAGGATAACAATACTTGCAATCTTTCCCAAAGCATTCAATTTTGAATTAATGAGTTTAATTGTGTAGAAACCATTTCTATCTAGCTATGATCTCAGATTTTTGCATAAGGCTTTTTCAGGGACGAAAAAGAGATAAGTGTGGGGATGTGATGTGTTGCAAAACACATCTGTTTTTCCATTTGTTTCTATTGAGTTTCTTTACCAGTTTATTCAGTTTTAGAGTCGATTAATGCTGGTTCTTCACAATTATGTAATTTCATGCTTACAGGTAATAAACATGTCATTTTGGTGCAAAAGATCAAGAAAACGAGCTTCCGGTTGAACGAGAACGAACCCGAAGACAAAAGAAGATAAAAGCTGGAAAATAGCCTTGTCGCGTATCGCGACAACCACACAAAACCCTGTCGCGTAGCGCGACAGGTGGAAAATGACGGTTTTACCCTTTTAATGAGTGCGGGTTTGACCCGACTATTTTGTCGGGTAATGGGTACCCTCGCGTAGCGCGAAGGGTTGGAGGATTCTTGTCGCGTAGCACGACGCGGGTTGATTTCCAGAATTTCGACTTTAACCTAATTGAAACGGCTGAGGCTAGGGTATTCGTTTTTGGGACGATCAGAGAGACAGCTAGGGGCGATTGGAGGCGACTAGAGGCTAGAGGACAAGAACGGAGTCGATCTTAATCATCAGGAAGCCTAGACGAGTGATCCGAAGGGTGTAACGTGATCGGTTTACTTTGTTTCTCTTGGTTCTCATGTTTTCTTACATTAAACAGATTGTGGTTTGTTTTCATATGATGTTTAGTGGCTAAACTCTTAGAACTATCTAGGTAAGATGATTATGCATGTTTGATTTTGGTTTAATTCGGTGTTGGAACATTTTGATGTGATGGATTTATGATTTAAAGATTTGGTTTTGAATATTGGATGTATATGTGTGTCTTTGATTGTTGAATGATTGATATTATGTTCCTCATGTGTCTTGGCGATTGTCTGTCGCAAAATAGGTGCATGCTAGAATCAATTACTGTGTGTTTTTGATTAGTGGATGAGTTGCTTAGGCCGAGTGATTCATAGGAATGTCTTATCAAGATTTAAACAGTTAAGATGTGCACCTTGCTTCATTAGCCGTGAGGTGAGAAGTTGTCGATGAGTCTTGGATGTTGGATTTCTAGTTAGAGCCTTTGTGAGAAGATCTTTCTAGTATGTCTATCATTTCTTGTTTATCGAGTCCAATAGGAAAACCCAAGTTATCCCTAGCATTTAAGTGAACTGTGACTTTCGAGCCGTGAGGTAGAGTGTTTAACAGTTGTTTCTTAGGTGTTTTGAGATTATCGTGCTGTGAGGTAGATAATCTAGTGGATATTTCATAAGCAGTTGGATGACCTGTGAGGGAAATCCATTTAACCGGTAGTTTAACGGCTTTTAGGACTCTTAGTTGACTATCCTTGAGAAGGGTCGAGGGTGCTCTAAGTTTCCTTTGAGTTTAGTATCATAAGATCCCGGTATCACATTAGTTCCATCCCCGATAAAACCTTGTCAAGCATGTATATGATTCAAATCTAGATAGTGTTTCTTTCCTTCCCTGAATTAGTTTTTGTTTGCTTGTTTGTTTTTATTTCTAAGCATCTTTTAAGTATTTTAGTTGTTAGTAAAAACCCCCCTTCCTTATTATTATTTGATTTAAGTACAAATTTTGTATAGATGAGTCATTGAGTCTAGTTAGTACATTCTGTAGAAGTCTGTGGGTTCGATATCCGGACTTGCTTTGCTCTGCTACACACAATAGGTACACTTGCCTGTCGGTAGCTTAGGTTTTAGAGAGTCTAGATTTATTACTTTGTGTCTAGTTTAAAGTCGGTTTTTAGTTAGTTTATTAGCTAAGCTCCGTCGACATCAACCCATCACAGAAAGTGGAAGATACAAAACTCATACTGGCACCAGAATCAAACAATACAGAAGGAGAAATATTGTTGACAGAAAAAGTACCTGTGACCACGTCCGGGCACTCAATAGCATCATCCTTTGTCATCGTGAAGGCTCGTGCTTTAGCCTTCTGCTTCTCCTTTCCTTTCTCCTCTTTCCTACCCGAGCCCGAAGCATCGACCCGTGGTTGTCTGCAATCCTTGGACAGATGTCCAAAGCCGTTGCAGTTGTAGCATATGGTGGTACTCAGGCAATTGCTGGAAAAATGCCACGTCTTTCCGCATCGAAAACACAAGCTAGTGCCCACCAAGCACTACCCTGTGTGGATTTTACCACACTTTTTGCATCGTTTCTCATCCTCATGCTTCACTTTCTTGCCTCAACACTTTCGTTGGTCTGTTCGTCCTCTCCTGGTTCCGGAGGACTCCTTCACCCTTACTTCTTCTTTCACTGGCTCATCAGCCATCACGTCATCCCATACAATACAACTGAGTTCAACAGTGGAGTCAAAGGTCTTTGGAGCATTGGCCTTCACATGAATCCTTACGTTTGGAGGCAGACCCTCCATGTACAGCTTCACTTTACGTTCCTCAGTAGAAACCATATGAGGAACGAGTCCATCTCGTTAAATCGTGAAGTATACTGTCTATGGTTCAGACTCCCGGCTTTCAGAACCAGAAATTCTCTTTCAATCTTATCCAGCTCGTTCTTGGGACAAAATTTTTTTGTGACCAGCTCCTTCAGGCCTTCCCAAGTCATTTTCTCCATATCAGCAGCAGTTTTGGATTTCTTGATGGTGCTCCACCAGTGAAGTGCCTCTCGGAAAAGGAGTGAGCTGCAAAAGCTTGATCAATTCGGCACTCACTGATGGAGATAACAGCCTCCATCGTAGAAATCCAGTGGCAGGTGGCCACAAGATTTTTCCTTCCGTCAAAGGATGGTGTATTGCATCCTTTGAAGGCCTTGTAGTCACAGCCTTTCATTATAATTTGGTTAGAGTCACCGCTCTTTGTCTCGAGGATCACAATTTCCTCGCCATTTTTGGTGCTTTCTTTTGTTCCCTTAGACTTTTCTTTCAGCGCATCCTTTAATGCCTTAGCAATCATTGCCGACATTTTCTCATCCATGATTTTGCAGACCTCATCAGAAATAGGTTTTACCACAATTGGCTCTAGCGATAACTCTTCTTCGTTTTCCGGTGGCTCACTATGCTCGTTTTCTTCTTCGTTGACAGGTTTCTCGGTCTCGACATGTGGCCCCTCAGGAGCCCGTACTGGTTTTCGTGGTCTACCTTTTTGTCCAGCCATCATAACTATCTACAGGACGCAACAATTGATGAGTCAGTACAGGAATCACTTTAGCACGGAATAAGAGTTGTAAATCGTTAATGACGTTGATCAGGTGTTATTAACCATTTACCCAACTCATAGGCTCTAAACGTTTCCCATCCCATCTCCTCAATGTGCATGACACTAACTACCTTTTTAACCTTACATCTACTTCTTAACTCATACATAAACATTCAGCTCATGGCATTCGTTCATCCGTGGTTGACAATCCGCATCAATTAATCCCATTCTCAGTTTTAGTCTTAGCATTTGGGATGCTAAGATCTCTCAAACTATGGCTCTGATACCAACTTGTGGGGCCCCGATTCCTGGGTGCCTCCCAGAGGTTGGTTTGCATCATAACACATACCTCTTAAACCTAAAACTTTCATAAATATGAGAGATTAAAACATTGTCAAATGCAAAATATACTGAAATAAATTTTATCAAAACATTTATAAATGCCAACACCATCAGATTCTCAATCTTGATGCCCGAACTCCATGCCTCCTCTTACCATAGCTTTAACCTGACATGCATGCTAAAATGTCAGCTTACGCTGGTGAGTTCTAGTTTTCATAAAACATCGTAAACGTTTTGGCAAGTTAAAACATACTTAACGTAAACATCATTACGTTCACAAAATCCATAACCTCATCACATAACAACATAAACATCATCATCATACATCCATTGTCATCAACATGAACAATGGACTTATGCCTGCACAAAGCTTCATACCCTGTTATAGTCAGGTTGACTCTCATACCCTGTTATAGTCAGGTTGACTCTCATACCCATTTATAGTCAGGTTAACTCTCATACCCTGTTATAGTCAGGTTGACTTTCAAACCCTGTTATAGTCAGGTTGACTTTCATACCCTGTTATAGTCAGGTTAACTTTCATACCCTGTTATAGTCAGGTTGATTCTAATACTTTCCCGGTACAAATATTGGAGCATCATTCATACATATCCCACAACAAGTATGGGAGCATCATCCATTCATCATACATGACATACTAGCATCATATCATCATTCATCATAATTATCATAACATTTCATGCTAGCATCATAACAACATTCATCATAGTCATCATGTCATCATAAACATATCACGCTAGCATTTTTTAATCATAAATTTATCCAAACAACTTAGGAATCATCATAACATGTAGTGCTAGTATCATCATAACATCCTAGCATCATATACATGTCATCATTTCATCACATCGTAACATCATGGCATCATATACATGTCATGCTTGCATCATAATTATAACATCATACTTCCATCCTAGCAACCTAGGATCTTATCATATCATTCTCTAACTATCATCATAGTTATCATCATAATGCATGTTATCATACATTCATCATCATATCATATCATCATACTATTCATCATCATAACTCATTTATTATGAATTCATCATACTTAAAATATTCTCATGCATATTTCATCATACATCAATCATTCATCATCATAGCATAGGCACGTAGCATCATAACACATCATAAACATATTAATCGCATGTATGTCGGCCGAAAACATAAGTACACGTAAAGTGTTGAAATAGGGCGTCTATACTCACCTTACAGTAGCTCCTTGTATTCTTGACCGAAATCCTTAGCCAAGACCGAAGAACCTACATCATTACATTATCTTATCACATTCCATTCATAGATTTAGAATTTATTCTAAGTCCTCATAGCCTATTATCTCCCCCTAATAATACAAGTTCTCAAAGCTATTAGTATTCGAAACCCTTGAAGTTCACGAAGTACTCTTGTACACGAAATCCTGGAGTTCACGAATTACTTGAGTACCTAAAACTAATAGAGTTCTTGAAATACCCCTAGTACTTGAAATTCATGGACTACACGAACCTCTAGGTATAGGAAACCCATGAGTACTCCAAGTACAGAGTACACGAATCACATACTCGAAGGGATTCGAAAGAAATTCGGGTACTCATCTTGTGTACATCTTCGGGTACTCATGTGATCATCATAAAGCATCTTAAAAATATATCTAAGGCTTTGGGGATCTAGTTCTAGGTTCCTTATGGCATTACCAATAAACTTGAACCGATAAGTATCGAACTTTATGCATAAAGGTGTGAGCTTTATGCATGAGTTCACTTTTGTATAAAAATCCTAACTTTTACGCATAAATCACTTACTTGTCGTTAGATGATCCCACTGGTAGCTTCTCTTGTGTTCCTTCTTCTCCTTGAGTGATTTACAGCCGATTCTTGAGGTTCTCGAACTCAAATTCGAGTGCTTGAGAGAATTTGTGTTTCCAGCCAAAGGTGTGCATGCTTCCCAAGGCACTCATATATATAGGTAAGGTTCTCGAACTGGGTACTCGAAGTTAGGTCATTTTTTAGTACTAAATTTTCAAGAACTTAGGGTACTCGAAATCCTATTTTGAGTACACCAATTTCGTGAACTTTACTTAGTTTATTTTCCTTTTATTTTCAAACAAGTTAATTATCCGTTACCCATTCGTGAGTTCAAATAACTTGTATTAGAAAGTTTGGGATGTTACAAGTCTCCCCTCTTTACAATAGGTTTCATCCCGAAACCTGCCTTGTTACATATCGAACAGATGAGGATACAACCTCCTCATTTCTTCTTCCGTTTCCCACGTAGTGTCTGAACCCTTCCGATGCTTCCACTGAACCTTGACTTGACGAACCGTTTTATTCCGTAGCTGTTTTCCTTCGTATCCACAATCGCTACTTGAGATTATTTGTATTATTTGAATTATTTGACTTGGTGCGTTTGTTGTGAATATACAGATTGGTGTTATATTACATGTTCACACGTGTTATCCTTAAAACTTTGATGAACATTTTTGAAGAATTTAAAACTTATGATTACTCACAAACTACTCCTGTAGTTGACACTTGATTTTCTACATGTTTCAGGAAACGAGGAGAAGTAGGTAGAGCAGGGTAGCTCTACATCTTTTGGGACTTCATCACCTAGGATCTCAGACTTGGCTAAATTAACTTGATCAATGAAGATTAGGGTTTAGTTAATTTAGCTATATCTTTTGGGTAATCACTGTATTTGAATCATGACGAATATGATTTTTTTGTGACTACTTTAATTGAATTAAATGTTATGTGATGATACTTTAGATGCCCATAAGCTTGTGAACAATTTACACATCCCTCGTGGCATCCCGACGTTTCCGCCATCGGTCGGAGTGTTACAGACAGGACAGCAAAAGACTGCCGAGGCGAACTATTGGCTAAGACCCCCACAACCACAACAACAGTAACGTGAAACATCGTAGGGTTGCTTCAAATGTGGAAATCCTGGGCACTTCAAGAAGGATTGCCCGCACTTGAAGAACAACAACGCCAACCAACCAACCAACAACAATGGGAACAACAACGGTCTGAGTGGACGAGCCTTCATGATTAGAGCAAAAGAAGCTATAAGAGATCCCAACCTCGCAACAGCTACGTATCTCCTAAACGATCATTACGCTTCTGTATTGTTTGATACAAGAGCAGAAAAGAGCTTTATATCTAGTGAATTTAGTGAGATGCTTGCTATAACCCCAACACCCTTAGAAGTTGAATACACTATAGAGCTATTTGATGGTAAGTTAATTGTAACTAGACACATTCTGAAAGATTGCACAATAGAGCTAGCAAATCACAAGTTTAAGATTGACCTCATGCCAGTCACGCTCGGTAGTTTTGATGTCATAGTAAGCATTGATTGTTGTCTAAAAACCAAGTCGAGATAGTTTTCCACGACAAAGTCATACGTATACCCCTCCCTAGCGGAGAAACTTTAAACATCAAAGGCGAAAGGAGCGACACTCCTTTGAACATAATCTCGTGCATGGAAGCTCAAAAATGCCTACGAAAGGGATACACAGCCATACTGGCACTTATCACCGACAAAACCAAAGAGGAGAAGAAACTCAGAGAAATACCAGTCATTTGCAAGTATCCCGATGTATTTCCTAAGGATCTACCAAGACTTCCACCACCACGAAAAGTTTAATTCCGCATAGACCTTGCACCAGGAGCAACACCAATTGCACGAGTACCCTATCAACTTGCACCTTCGGAGATGCAGGAACTGTCCAACCAAATTAAAGAATTCTTGGACAAGGGTTTCATCAGACCGAGCTTCTCACCATGGGGAGCTCCTGTCTTATTCGTTAAAAAGAAGGATGGCGCGTTTCGTATGCACATAAACTACCCCGAGCTGAACAAAGTGATGATCAATAATCGTTACCCCTACTTCGCATTGATGATCTATTCGATCAATTACAAGGATCAAGTTACTACTCCAAGATCGACCTACGAACTGGGTACCATCAGTTGAGGATTCAAGAGGAATATATACCTATGACAACTTTTTGTACTTCGTATAGCCATTACGAGTTCTTGGCCATGCCATTTGGTCTCACCAATGCACCTGCGGTATTTACAGATCTCATGAAACAAGTTTGCATTCCCTACCTTGACAAGTTTATCATTATTTTCATCGATGATATTCTCATTTACCCCAAAACTCAGGAAGAGCACAAAGAGCATCTTCAATTGGCTCTTGACCTCTTGCGACACGAGAAGTTGTACGCTAAACTCTGCAAACATGGTTTATGAGTCCGAAAGGTCAAATTTTTGGGGTACATCGTTAAGGAGAAAGGAATACATGTAGATAAAACTAAGATAGAGGCTATCTATGACTATTCCTAGGCTTGGCGGGCTATTATCGACGCTTTATTGAAGGATTTTCCAATATAGCCCAACCACTCACAGCACTAACTCACAAAGACAATAAATATCACTGGAGTGATAAACAAGAAGTTGCACTCCAGCTTCTCAAACAAAAACTCTGCAGGGCACCTATCTTATCTCTTCCTAAGGAACGGCCGTTTTCGTAGTATACTACGACACTTCGACACAAGGACTTGATTGTGTGTTAATGCAACGGGAGAAGGTGATCGCATACCCCTCTCGACAACTAATAGTCCATGAAAAGAACTACACCACCCACAAATTATAACTAGGAGCCATTGTGTTCGCACTTAAGATATGGAGGCACTACTTGCATGGTACAAAGTTTACTATATACACTGATCATAAGAGTCTCCAGCATACGTTTGAGCAAAAGGAACTGAACGTGGGACAGCGATGCTGGCTCGAACTCCTGAACGACTATGAGTGTGCTATCAAATATCACCCAGGGAAGGCCAATGTAGTGGCCGACGTCCTAAGCCGAAAGAACAATTCAAAACCCAAAAGGGTATGAGGGTTACAACTCACAATCCATCCTAATCTCCCTGATCAGATACTCAGTGCTCAAGTTGAGGCACTGAAAGGAGAAAACGTAGTGGCTGAATCACTAAGTGGAATGGAGAAACAACTTAAATAAAAGGTCGATGGCTTATACTATTTCATGGAACACGTATGGGTTCCACATCATAGGAACTTAAGAGACCTTGTGATGGACGAGGCTCATAAGTATTGATATTCTATTCACCGTGGATCAGATAAGATGTATCATGATCTCAAGGTACTCTATTGGTGGCCAAACATGAAAGCCGACATTGCCACGTATGTAAGTAAATGGCTGACTTGCGCCAAAGTGAAGATTGAGTACCAGAAATCATCCAGACTACTAACACAACTAGAGATCCCCAAGTGGAAGTGGGAGCAGATCTCCATGGACTTCATTACCAAATTACCCCGTACTCTTAGTGAATGCGACACTATGTGGGTAATTGTGGATCCACAGACCAAGTCAGCACATTTCCTTGTGATCAAGGAAAATGACAAGATGGAAAAACTAGCCAGGATCTATGTCAAGGATGTAGTCTCGCGACATGGAGTGCCAATCTCCATCATCTCTGATCGAGAAGCTAGATTCACTTCAAACTTCTAGAAATCATTACAAATGTCGCTTGGTACACAGGTGGATATGAGTAAAGCATACCACCCACAAACTGATGGCCAGAGCGAACGAATGATCCAAAAACTCAAAGACATGCTACGAGTTTGCGTAGTAGACTTCGGCAATAGTTGTGAAACTCATCTACCGTTGGCGGATTTCTCCTATAACAAAAGCTATCATACGAGCATCAAGGCAGCGCCTTTCTAGGCACTTTATGGCAGGAAGTGCAGATCACCTATTTGCTAGGAGGAAGTGGGTGACAGCCAGCTCACTGGCCCGAAACTGGTACACGAAACTACAGATAAAATCGTGCAAATCTGAAATCTCATGGCAGCAGCTTGTGATTGTCAAAAGAGCTATGCCGACAAGCGTCGTAAGCCTTTGGAATTTCATGTAGGAGATAAAGTCCTTCTGAAAGTTTCAACTTGGAAAGGCGTAATTCGTTTTGGGAAACGAGGCAAACTAAACCAACGGTATATTGGACCGTTTGAGATCCTGAAGAGGATTGGTTCAGTGGCATACCAGCTAAACCTACCTGCTAAACTCGACAGAGTTCACAACGTATTTCATGTCTCGAACTTGAAGTAATGCTAATCTAACGAGACACTCGTAATTCACGGTATGAGATCCAATGGATGAACAACTATGGTTCGTGGAAGAACAACTAGAAATCGTGGATCGTGAAGTCAAACAACTTAATCCGAGTCTAATGGAACTCTAAACGTTGACCTGAATTCACGTGAGAACGTGAAGATCATATGATGTGTAAATACCCTCATCTGTTCAAACAAACAACATCGAACACAAACAACAATGAATAAATTTCAGGTGGAAATTTCCTTTCAACAAGGGATGATGTGCCAACTGAAAAAATTTTGTTTTCAAACAATATCGACAACATCCAAATTTCGAGACGAAATTTCTTTCAACAAGGGGATGATGTGACACCCGGCAATTTTAGGTAAATTGCAACACTTACTATAACTAGTTCACATTTATACTTCTTCGCATTTCATTTAATTAGGTTTAATTAAGTGAGTCAAACATAATTCATTGTGAAACGATAGTTCGGAGAATTATCGAATCATACATTACACATTGAATTTTGGAAATCAAGTGTGGTAAACACAAACACAATTGCAAAACAATAATTCGGGGAATTATTGAATTGCGCATTACACATTGATTATGATTAATCAAGTGTGCAACCATTTCGTAAAGACGAACACAAAAAATAATCTGTAATTCAAGGAATTAACGAAACACACACGACTCTTATTACACGAACATTGGTGAACAAAAAAAAAACAACAAATTGAATGCTCAAATGTGTCATTATGTGCCTATGTGATTAACATGAACAAAACATTTATGATAAACGATACAAATTGAACATGAAAGAAATCGAATAAATAAATTGAAAAATCTTAAAAACCCCTTTGCGGTACGCGAAGGTGCCTGGCAAAACTCTTAGTGGTACGCGAAGACTGAGCAGAAATTAAGAATTTAGCCGAATTACTCAACGGTCTGCCATGACCGATCATTTCCCACCTTAGCAGTACGCATCGTGTCTCTGTGGACTAACCGGCTAATTTGTCCTTGGCAGTACGCCAAGACCCCCAATGCGAATCTTGGAGATACGCGACGAGTCCCATAACTCAAAAATTCTATAAAAGCCACCCCTTTTCCCTCACCACACTTTCTTTTACCCAAACTCAAACTCCTGGCCATTCACCCGACTAATACACTCGGTAACAAGCTCTTGAACCACTGCCCACAGTCTCCAAGCCATCTTCTTGCATTATTGGAAGCCTTGAAGTCATTGGAGCTCAAAGGAGGTCATAGAAGCCATTAAGAAACAAGAATGACCTCCACATCTTCTGTCCAGCTTGAATCTACTCATCCAAGGCCATATAAGGTAGTTTTTATGGTTTACGAATGCTTAGATTTCACATGCAAGATCAATAACCCACATGCATGTGTGTTTATCCACATGCAACTCCATGTAGCTCACTTGCACGAAATTTGTGATGTTCTTGAAGGTCTGTTTGTGTATATTGACTAATCTAGAAGTATAGGATTGAGTTAAAATGAGTTATGATTGTGTTCGTGAAGTTTTGAAAAACTTACTATAATAGGAAACTTTATGGATGCATGTTGATGTTAAATGATGATCTACTCATGATAGATGTTGTTTGATTATTTTAAATGTCTATTAGTGTGTATAGAAATACATATGATTTGTTGGAATTGTGAAAACGCAATTTTTGTCAACAACTTACTATTTTTAGAAACTTTAAATATCAAAAAGAGGGATTTTGATGATTTTTCAAGATTTGATGATTTGAGATTGTTTTTATATGTTTAGAAATGCTATATAAACATATTGGAACTTTGATTTGTGAAAACGGACTTTTTAACGAACACTTTCTAAAAATAGAAACTTTATTTGACCAAAATGAAATATAGGATGAAATGACATGTTATGGTAATTGTATACGTGTTTAATGTGTTCTAGGAACATGATATAAGTATTAGTTTGATGAATTCGGATTTCATAACTAAACTTTCCAAAAAAAAACTAAGATTTCAACTTTCCAAAAATAGTAACTTTCCATAAATGGGAATTTATGTGATTATCATACGTCACTTACATGAACAATTTCTTTGACTAGAATCGTAGGATGCATGATAATGTCCTACTTGCGTATTCTGCTTGATAATACGCGCAAACAAACTGTAACATAATAAACGTGTCACCAACGATTCGTCAAGTCAACACAAGTCAACACACAAAGACTCGGTTGAGCACACCAACACTTGGAGTTGTATGGGATACAACACACCGCAAAACATATACTCACGAACTATATGATTATAGATGACCACTAGCAGGTGGTAGCATTCGCTGTAGTGAACACGAATCAGGAACTACACAATCAAGTGACTTCATAGTGTAGGACCAATTAGGAGCTCGGAAACACTCCGATTCCAATGGATTTCTACCCGACGACCTCTGGAATAGTGCGGAATCCTATTCCAGGGTTTTCCAAACGAAACCGACAAGAACCGTGGTGATTCGAAGGTTAGGGAAGGACGTGAGAGTGATAATCGAACCATGGGTTGCGAATCGAACTTGGATGATCAAAGGCCTCACAAATCTCCTAGGGTTTTGACTCTGGAGTACTTGGAAGAAAGGCGGCGCTCAGCTGTTCTTAAAAAGTTAGGTTTGAAGTGATTTGTCAAAGGCCTCACAAATCTCCTAGGGTTTTGACTCTGGAGTACTTGGAAGAAAGGCGACGCTCAGCTGTTCTTAAAAAGTTAGGTTTGAAGTGATTTGGGCTGGTATATATAGACTGTAGTCATTCGGCCGAATGAGAGGCCGAAGCAGCTCATTCAGCGAATGACTATGTCGAATGGACATGTCAGTCGAATGAGTCATTCGGCGAATGACTCATTCGATCGCCATAGTCACTCTCTAGTGCGTTCATTCGGCGAATGACTTCATTTGTAGAGTCATTCGCCCGAATATCAGGTCTCATACTCAAATATTAATTAAATCAAATCAAACAATCATATAATCAATATTAAACATTAAGAACGATATATAAAGGCAACTTCCATTAACATAACTTGAATATTACATGATGGATAATACAAAATCGAACTAGGACATTTAGTGCACCAACAAACTCCCCCTTGGACCTAGTTCAACCCTTGGAAGTGTCTTTTCTGAAATACTTCTCTGAAATAGCTTTCCAGTCTGCACCTGAATGAATCTTGAAAATACTGCAGATCCGGATCACCCGCATAAATTGCAATGCTTGCACCATATCTTGAACATCGAAGAAAATTTGGTGCCTAAACAAAGCTTGGACATCTTTGTGGGACATATTAGTCAATCACATGGGATCAAAAATACGTACTGTCTCCCACTTCTTGTCCTTGCATAGTACGATCACAGCCTCTCCAGTCCTTCCATCGTAATACCACCATCGGAAGCTCTCCATGAAGTCCTGTCGCATCTTCCGTAAAGGAATCTTCTTCATGAGTCTAGGAGGTAGCCACTTCAGGATGACTTTATGCTTTCTGGACTGGCCATCAATCTCTGGAAAATAGTATCTCTCAGGCTGTTGAGCCTGGAAGTTGACCCACCTCTTTCTGTACTCGTATTGAAGCTGTCGAGAGAACCAAGCAGACATCCCTGAATCTTTACTGTATAACATCTTCAAACGTGCTAACTGATTAACTTCAAATCCTGGCAACGTCTTGAAGTCGTGAGGGTCTTTGAAATATTGTATTCCATGTTCTCTCTTGACAGCATAGCACTGTAGATCATGGAAGTATGCCCAGCTAATGATTTGACCTCCAGCCTTGTAGCCTTTGGTCCTGTAGACTTTCTTGTGTGTAGCTGGCATCTTCATTGTGCTCTCTTTCTTTAAGACCTCCCAGTAGGTCTGGCATTCTTCTTTCCTTTTCTTCTGATCATCAGCTTCGGCTTTGCTAACCTCAACTTGTTCTTCTAAGTGTCGGGTCAGTAGATCTTCAGTGGCTTGATCAAACTGATCAGTGAATGTTGGCAGCTCGTCCTCAGCTGATGTATACTTTGGGTACTCTTCTTCAGTGATGTCTTCAAAAATAACCTCATCCACATCATCAAAGGCCTCTGGAGTAGGCTCTTCATCAATCGGAGCTGAGGTGTCATCAATAACTACCTCATCAGGATTCAACCTGAACAGCTCGGCTATTTGCTCCCTAGATAAGCAATGAATGATCTTCCCCTCCTCTTTGTTGTAGCTAACCGAGTGATGTATGATGCCTTGAGCATCTAAAATCATCGTCAAAGTCTCATCTAACTGACGTCTCAATGGCACAGCTTCGACTTCCTCGGCAGCTGTGGATTCTTCTGTCTGAGTAGGAGGAGGTGGAGGAGGAGCTTTCTTCTTGTCATGTGCAGACTTGGACCTATTCTCAGAAGGAGAGGGGTCTTGGTCATCATCATCATCAGAACCTGAAGAATCAGAAGACCCATTCCCTGATCCAGACTGATCATCATCATCATCAGAGTCCTCGTCTTTGTCAGTACTATCATAATCTACTTTTTTCCACCTCAGACTCTTCATCTTCTTCTTCATCGTCCTCTTCTTCTTTCTTGTCTGAGTCTGAATCACCGGAGATTGCTGCAGAACCTTCAATTCTGGGGGTGCCTTCCTTGGAACCTTCAACCAGTTCAGCAAGTCGGGCGTTCTCAGCTTCCAGAGCAAGAATACGATCACTGAAATCAGTGGCAGTAAGTGCCAACTGATTATGCTCATCAATGTACTTTAACAACTGCTCCTCTTGCTGAGCAGATCTAGCCCTGAGATCTGCTCGCTGATCTGCTGCTTGTAGAAGCAAAGCATCCTGCTCTTCTATTCTCTGAGTAAGCTGAGCAATCACCAGTTCCTGCTCTTTATTCTTTTTTCCTGTTCCATGCTCCTCTCCATCAATCTAAGTACCATACTGTTCAGTGTGCTCAACTGATCAACAACTGAAACAGTAGGTATGAATGTGTCAGCTCGAGATGTAGAGGGGCCAGCAGATGCAGCAGTAAATAAGGGAGCCTGAGCAATAGAGGTGGTCAGAGGGGCAGTAATAGAACGAACACGAATTGCCCTTAACCTAGTCAGTGAAGAAACTGAGACAGATGCTACTGATGTAACAGTGGTTGTAGCAACTGTCGTTAGTTCTGACCTCCTCTGGAAAGAAAACCTAGATCTCTTTCCTCTCCCAACCCGAGAATATGTAGATTGAATAGCAGCAGCAGACATAGCTGCAGTAGCAGGGGCAAAGGACCGAAGAGGTGGAGAAATGTCAAACTCTGGAATGAATAAAGGATCAGAAATATCTTCCATCTCTGCTTCACTCCTCTTCCTTTTCTCTTTGTCATCCTCCCCCCAAGCCAAACAGTCTCGAACTCTTCATCAGGTGTATCTTCATAATCAGGACTACCAGCCTCATCAGCACCGGCTTCACCATCATCTTCACTTGAGTCCTCTGACTCATCTTCATTTGCTGCAGATGTAGTGACTGTAGTATCAAGAGGAATAGAAACTGTGGAGGTTGTAGTCATCAAGAAATCCAACTCCATCAATGAATCAATGTCAACATCTTCATCTGCTCCAGAAGTGCTAACACCAGCACTCACACCACCTACACTCATACCACCTGCACTCATACCACCTGCACTCACACCACCAACATCCACCATGCTAACATCCATAGCAGTAACAACATCACCAGCAACAGTGCTCACAGTAACACTAGCACTCGCACCATCACCACCTACACCAGCACCAGCATCACCATCATTACCATCATCACCAGGCACAACAATGTCCTCCACCTCAGAGTCTGAGTCATCATGCCTCCATCTTCAACCAGGTGGAGCAATATAATCAAGCCTCGCCAGATGACCAAACAATGACCGTAGTGTCGGCTTCAAGTCTTTGCCTCTGTATGACAATACTCTGTTAAGAGTAGTATCATTCATATGCTCTAGCTTGATGATGTCAGCATTGATCTTCAGTAAATCGGGCAATTGAGCATCAATCAACTGCTGGAGGAACTGAGGATACATCAGGAACTTCTTATCACCCTTAAGTCCCACATTCTCCTTCATATGCATGAAGATCATCTCTAAGAAATTGAAAGGCCTGTTCAGCACCAAGGCAACGAATGCGCACTGTATAGTTTCTCTCATATCATCAAATCCGCCTCTCCTAGATCCCAGACAGTGAATGAGAACGTGTGCCAAATACTTGAACTGGGGAGACATGTATGCCTTGCTGAGAATCCCTGCTCCTAGATCACCTTCATACTTGCACCGCATGAAACATCCACGAACCAAGTAGCGGTCTAGCAAATATGGCTGATCAGGTGAATCCTGGAAACCACAGACTCTCCTGATGTGCTCGGATGATATGACTACATCATGTCCGAGAACCTTTCCCCTGATCACAGTAGGTTCAGCCTCGCAATCTATATCAGCAGAGGCCCAGAAATCCTGCTGATGTGAGTGATAAGGTGTATGTAAAGTAGAAATGGCGGTGAAAATCCTCGAACGCCTCAGAAAAGTGATGATCTCAGTGAAATGACGGGCGTTGGGTGTGTTCAGCTCCAAGTAAGCACAGATGTTATTCTTCGTCTCTGATTTGTATCCAGCCATTCTGAACATCAAATAAAAACATGTTAGAACCATTCCACAACTTAAAATACAGAAAACAGATTAAAAATCAGAAAACAGATTCAGATTAATCTGATATGCCGAATGATGTTGATTTGGACGAATGAACACATTGGTCGAATGAGCCATTCGCCGAATGAGCTTCATTTGCCAAATAGATCTCATTCGCCGAATGAGCTATGAGCTAAACTAGCCATTCGTCGAATGAGTCATTCGCCGAATGAGTCATTCGCCGAATGAGTCATTCGCCGCCGAATGAGTTCATTCGCCGATGAATCATTCGCCGAATGACGACATTCGGCTGTCAGTTCAATTTCAAACCCCTCTTTTCAAAATCTTCAAATCAGTTGGCAAAAATCACATATGCAACCTCAGAAACGACCGATTAACACATTTAACAAAGATCATTTGGGGTTTTAAGTCCATTTCAACTTATTATTGCAAAGGCGATTATGAAAACCCTAAAACCCTAAAATGTGTTCGGTTTTTGATGATTTCACGGTCAGAAATTGACGGTAATCGATCCCAAGGAACCTGAGATAATAATAAACAAGATTATCAGTGACTGGGTGAGTAGGAATCACGAGAAAAAGAGGAGGGGAATGAGTGTTCACACAGTAACGATCGAATGAGGAGGGGAGAATGAGGGTGGTTCGCCGATTGAAGGCTTATATAGGTTGAGTCATTCGCCGAAGGAGACCAGCGAATGAACTCTTCCTTCTCTAAGTCATTCGCCGAAAGAATCCAGCGAATGAGTTCTTTCTCCCAAATGCCATTCGCCGAATGAAATTCAAGTCTTAAGTAATTCGCTGTCACACCCCCTGCGCCGCGTGCGGAATCCACGGCGCGGTGACGTGTGAATAGTTGAATCATGCACAAGTATTGATTAAGAACAACCAAAACGGATTTCTAAGTTTCATAATGTTTAGACAGTTGTTTAGTTACAGACAATCTATCTACCAAAAGAATGACAACTACATACCCAAAATATAGTTTACAAAATAAGACTTCAAACAAGACAATTAAACATTCAGGATTTTAGTGTGTTTCTAAATCCATCCTAGCATGTTTCTTCATCTTGTTCTATCTTAAGCGGTCTTCTTAGTTGTCCTTAAAATGTCTTACACTTGATTACCTGAAACACGTGAAAAGTAACTGTCAACTACAAAAGTAGTTGGTGAGAACAATAGGTTTAACAATTTGTAAACATGAATTTGCATTGTAAGGCATAAGTTTAAAGCAATAAATGAATTACATGGATGACCTACAACCCAAACTAACATCAAGTATGTAAAATGAGTGTAAACAGTCCAAAGACTGTTTGCACGAAAACCAACATATAATCAAGTCCCAAACTACGTTTGGAGTCAGAAAATTAGTCAGCAACATTGATAAAACCATACGTAACCGAAATCTGCAGTTAGCTTTTAAAACAAATTTAAAAGCTAACTCCAGAAATTGGTCTGCCCAAATGTGTCCGCTTTCCCTTGTTGTGATCACCCAGTACTAACGCTAATGAATATGAAACTTGATGTGTTTATAAGTTTGTTCACAACAGTGGACACCATGCTTTTGAACCTTGCTTTAAAACCAAAGATTTAATGCCTTATTTGATAACATGATTTGAAAACCTTGTTTGAAATACCATGAGTTGAATCCTTTGTTTGAACACCATGAAATGAATCCTTTGTTTGAACCCCATGAAATGAATCCTTTGTTTGAAACCATTGATTGAATACATAGGATAGTGACCTTGTATAGTAACAAGGTTTATATAAAAGATTATTTTCGAAAACACAAGTTTATAGTAAAAGAGTTTATAAATCCCATTATTTAAAAGTGTTTGACCTTTACAAAACCATTCGAGTAAAACTGATATAAAATAGTTCAAGGAAGCTTTATAAAACCTTTTAGTAGAAAATGTTTAACATTTGATAAAAACCCTTCAAAACAGTTGATGAATCCTTTGAAATTTGTACAGTGAACCAGTAATGTTTGTAACATAGCATACACCTTGTATAGTGAAATACGATTGTAAATAGAGTGTTTGATCACGTGTTCCACCCCAAAATAGTTGTAAAATAGTAAAAGAGGGGCTAATGTTCTCACCTGTCTGCAGTAGACTCTGAACTATAACAAATAGCAAGTAGCAAACAGGACTTCTAAATGGTTCCTATATCATTGTAATCATACATAAGATATAAGATTTATAATTGTATAGACCTTGATTCATTGATTGACTTGTGTTCTCTTGAACTTGGATTAACTCTTGATTACTTGTTCTCATGTTGAAAAGTGTTGTATGAACTTTGAAAGTCATGATTGAGTTACTTGATTGATAATGATTCATGAAACGAATGTGTCATGTCCTTTTATGCTCAAAATGCATACATAAATTGATAAGTGCTGATGATTTTTGATAATCTTTGTTTAATATGTGATTTAAAGATATGTTATAATGTTTTAGCCCCCTAATGATTATGACTTGATCATGAAATTAGTTTAGGTTAAACTTAACCCAATCATGATCACTTCATAGTTAATGAGTTAAAAGGGCCAAGATTGGACCGAGACAAATCCTATGGGCCACTCTCTTCCTATTGGGCCTAAGCGTTTGTCTTTGGGCCTTGGCATGCGTATGAGTCAAATTGGAATCCTATGGGCCAATTCA
This sequence comes from Mikania micrantha, assembly GCA_009363875.1. Classification (NCBI taxonomy): domain Eukaryota; kingdom Viridiplantae; phylum Streptophyta; class Magnoliopsida; order Asterales; family Asteraceae; genus Mikania; species Mikania micrantha. Next base: position 27,124,347 of record CM018695.1, read on the forward strand.
ACTTCAAGTGGACTAGGTTTAAGATGTGTGGCCAAATCATGGGTCCTAGCCAATTGGATACTTGTAGGGCCGAAACCAAGAAGATGGATCAAGGAGTGAAGTTGGGCCGGTTTATTGTCTTGAGCTAGAGTAATCCACATGGGTCAAAACATTGGGCCGAATCTGTTATGGGATTGATTAAATCATGTGGGTCGAAATTAATTTAGCACTGGACCAAGGAATTTACTGCTGGGCCATTACAAAAGAAGGGTTGTACATTTCCGACCGGGCTAACAGCATGGCAGCCGCGTATCCACAACCCCGGTCACCCAGGGCAGCGAACCTATGGGGTTCGCAGGTGAAGGTTCGCAAGAAGGTTCGGCAAGGTGGTGAAGGGTTCGGCTACGTCGCGACATCACAGGTTCGGCTAACATGGCTGCATGCAAGGTTCGTCTGGTCCAGAGGGTTCGCAGCATGTCCAGGGGTTCGGTGGTCACATGCAGCTAGTAGGTTCGCTCCTATATGACAGGTTCGTTGCTAGCACTAGCTGGCCAAGGTTCGTTTGCATGGTAAGGTTCGTGGCAATAGAAAGAGTCGCCGGATGCATGAAGGCTCGGTGCAGGTTTGTGAGGTCCCCCTAAGGGTTTGGCTGAAGATCAACGAACCATGCAGGTTCGTGGGGCTCCAATAGGGTTCGTCTTAGTTGAAGATGAAGGTTCGGCCGCCCCTTTTTCCAGCGAACCTGTTTCCAACACCTTCATTCAACTTGTTCCTTCGATCCAACCATTTTTATGCCATGAATATTGGCAAACCCAACCTCAAAATGTTGTAGATTCGATTGATAATGCTTAGAACCGGCTAAAACTTAGGTTTAGACGAACAAACATAGAAAACCCTATTTTCGTGATTCTTCTTTCGATCATACCTCGTTTTTGGCCGGTGAAAACCTCCGATCCGTTGTACTTTTTTTAGTACTCGTTGTGAGCTTCGCGTAGACACCGAGAACACCCAAATCCGGGGAGAAACGAAGGAGATACGCGCGTTTGAAGTTCGGTTTTCTAGAGAGAGAGAGGATGGACGGAAATTTTAGAGAGAGAGTGGGTAGTTGTTGAAATAAATGAAGAAAATAACCTTCTTCAAGGCTTTTATAGTCCGCGTGGTATTCGGGTTTGTTCCGGTTGCTCGGTTCGCGTTTCCGGAACGTAACGCGTATTTTACGCGATTTAAATAATGTAATTGTTAAACTCATCATTTTGATGAGTTTCAAAATTGTAAAAATGTAAAATAATATATATTTAATTATTTTTACTCTTCGTGTGTTGACAGATCGTTAAACAGATACAATTACGTGTATACCCGCAATCGCGTACGTTTTCCGATCGTATTAATTATTTAAAGCAGTTTAATCATAATTATAAGTTCAACATTCGTATCATTATGGATCGTCACCCATAACTATACTCAGTCTCGCTTACGTATTACGACTTTTGTTAAATTAATTGTCATAATATTCGTCTCAACACTACGCACTAACACTATCCCATTACACCGAACGCAGTATATGTATAGGGCATACCCCAGATTCCAGCAACCTGCCGTACCTGACGCCGTCCCACCACTGTTTCGATATAATACGATACTGTTCTTGCCTAGCGAACTCGACTGTAAATAAATAATACATACTTGTTCCTAAATAATAAAGATCCTAACACACAAGCACATTATGAACACATGAATCACATTGACTGATTTGATATGAAAACACATTGGTTCTAACACTGTTTACTACTACCATGACTAAATGTACAAATGTTACAGTCTCCCCTAGTTAAGGGAATTTCGTCCCGAAATTAACTAGCCGAAGGTACTGTAAAAAGATGAGGGTACTTAAGCTTCATCTGGTCTTCACGTTCCCAGGTGAACTCAGCACCGCGTTTGCCCTCCCATCGTACCTTTACGATCGGGATACGGCTGCGTTTAAGTTTCTTGACCCCATGATCCATGATTTCAACCGGACCTTCTATGAATTGCATGTTGTTTTGAATCTGAATGTCTTCCAGTGGAATCTGAACATCATGATCCGCCAAGCATTTCTTAAGATTTGATACATGAAAAGTATCGTGAACATTGCTTAGCTCCACCGGAAGTTTGAGTTTGTAGGCTACGGGACCAATCCTTTCCAGGATCTCAAAAGGTCCAACGTACCTTGGTGCAAGTTTCCCTTTCTTCCCGAATCGGACAACGCCTTTCCAGGGAGAAACTTTGAGTAAGACTCGGTCACCGACTTGAAACTCAAGCGGTTTCCGACGTCGATCAGCATAACTCTTCTGCCGATCTCGTGCGGCCTTAAGCCTTGATTGAATTATTGTGATTTTGTCTGATGTTTCTTGAATGAGTTCTGGTCCTACGACCTGTGAGTCACCAACCTCGGTCCAACAGACCGGTGATCGGCACTTTCTACCATACAACGCTTCAAATGGTGCACATTGAATGCTTGTATGGTAGCTGTTGTTATACGAAAACTCAATAAGTGGAAGATGAGTGTCCCAACTCCCACCAAAGTCAATCACACAAGAACGAAGCATGTCCTCGAGTGTTTGGATAGTCCTTTCGCTTTGACCGTCGGTTTGGGGATGATACGCCGTGCTAAGATTAACACGAGTTCCCAAAGCCTTTTGCAATGATTGCCAAAAGCGAGAAGTGAAACGACTATCACGATCAGAAATGATTGATGTTGGAGTACCATGACGCGCAATGATTTCATTGATGTACAATGTAGCTAACTTCTCCATTTTGTAATCCTCTCGGATCGGGAGAAAATGAGCAGATTTGGTGAGTCGATCAACGATCACCCAAATCGAATCGAATCCTCGCGGAGTTCTCGGCAACTTGGTTATGAAATCCATGGAAATTTGTTCCCATTTCCATTGAGGAATTTCAGGTTGCTGCAGAAGTCCCGAAGGCTTTTGATGTTCTGCTTTGACTTTTGAACATGTAAGACATTTTCCCACGTACAGTGCTATGTCTTTTCTTCATTCCTGGCCACCAGTAAGATGCCCGCAAGTCTTGGTACATCTTATCTGCTCAGGATGAACTGAGTATCGCGACTTATGAGCCTCATCACAGATGAGCGTGCGCAATTCTTCTGACTTTGGAATCCAGATGCGGCCGTTGAGATATAACACCCCGTCAGATCGAGGTTCCAGTTTCTTCTCAATTCCGCAGTCTAAGTCTGCCTTAAGCTGATTGTCTGTTACTACTTGTTGTTGTGCAATACGAATCAAATCTTTCAAGTTTGGCTGTGTGTTGATCTCCATGGCTCTGACACGAATTGGTTTGACTGGTTCCTTACGACTAAGAGCATCCGCTACCACATTGGCTTTACCCGAGTGGTAACGAATCTCACAGTCGTAATCAGTTAGAAGCTCAACCCAACGCCGTTGTCTCATGTTGAGTTCTTTCTGATTAAGGATGTGTTGCAGGCTCTTGTGGTCTGTATAGATGACACATTTAGTACCATACAGGTAGTGTCTCCAAATCTTTAATGCAAAGACCACAGCCCCTAACTCAAGGTCATGAGTAGTATAATTCTTCTCGTGAACCTTAAGTTGTCTTGAAGCATACGCAATCACCTTGTCCCGCTGCATAAGTACACAACCGAGACCAAGGTTTGAAGCATCGCAGTAGACAATGAAATCATCACTGCCTTCTGGAAGACTAAGGATAGGGGAGTTGCATAACTTCTGTTTAAGAAGTTGAAATGCATCTTCTTGCTTCTGTCCCCATATGAACGCTTGACTTTTCTGGGTTAATGTAGTAAGTGGCAAGGCGATCTTTGAAAAGTTCGCAATGAACCTTCTGTAATAGCCTGCCAATCCCAGAAATGAACGAATCTCTGTTGGAGTAGATGGGGTAGTCCAGTTCTTAATCGCCTCAATCTTTGCTGGATCTACATGTATCCCATCCTTGTTAATGACATGTCCTAAGAAGTGAACTTCTTTTAGCCAAAATTCACACTTTGAGAATTTAGCATAAAGTTGTTCAGCTCTTAGTAATTCTAAGACTTTCTTCAAATGATCTTCATGCTCTTGCTCTGTCTTGGAATATATCAGTATATCATCAATAAAGACAATAACAAACTGATCTAAGTAAGGTCTGCAGACTCGATTCATCAAATCCATGAACACTGCAGGTGCATTGGTCAGCCCAAATGGCATAACCACAAACTCGTAGTGTCCATATCGAGTCCTAAATGCAGTCTTTGGTATATCCTCATCATTCACTCGCAACTGATGATACCCGGATCGTAAATCAATCTTAGAGAAGCAAGTTGCTCCCTGTAATTGATCAAACAGATCATCGATCCTAGGTAGAGGATATCTGTTCTTGACCGTCAACTTGTTTAGCTCGCGATAATCGATACACATACGAAACGAACCGTCTTTCTTCTTGACAAAGAGAACCGGAGCTCCCCATGGAGAGAAACTCGGTCTAATGAATCCCTTGTCGAGAAGTTCTTGGAGCTGACTAGACAGTTCTTGCATCTCAGACGGTGCTAATCGATATGGTGACTTCGCTACTGGATTTGCTCCAGGGACGAGATCAATTCTAAACTCCACTTGCCGGATCGGTGGTAGTCCAGGCAAGTCTTCTGGAAATACGTCAGGATAGTCTCTGATAACTGGAACGTCTCCAACTGCTCTCTTTTCAGGTTTCTTCTCTACCACGTGAGCCAGGAACGCATAGTATTTCTTCTTCAATCCGCGGCAGGGTTTCTCGCCATAGATTCTCATCGTTTCGCCGGACGGTAAAGGAATCCGTATAAGTTTCTCCGAACATACAATTTCGGCATTGTTTTTGGATAACCAATCCATTCCTATCACAACTTCGAAGCTTCCGAGTGTCATAGGAATAAGATCGATGAAGAAAAGATGGTCGTTTAATCTTAATTCACAACCATGTATTATAGAATCTACAAGTAGGGTTTTACCATCAGCTACTTCTACGGTATAAGGAGCAGTAAGCATAGATGGTTGTATGTTAAACAAAGAAGCAGTATGAGCAGAGATAAAGCTTTTATCAGCACCAGTATCAAATATGATAGAAACGTAATGACCATTAAGGAGAAATGTACCCGTGACAACTGCTGGCTCCTCGCGTGCTTCGGCAGCTCCGATAGTAAAAGCACGAGCAGTAGCAGTGTTGTTGTTGAGTTTTGGACACTGGTTTCTGAAGTGTCCCTCTGCTCCACAATTATAACAGGCCCTTCCACCAGTAGCAGTAGAAGTTGTGGCAGCAGTTGTTGCGACAGCAAGATGTGCAGATCGGCATGTAGCTGCCAAGTGTCCCATCCGCCCACACTTGAGACACTTTTTGCATGGAGTGTTGGGTAGGTGATGATATTGGCATTTGGTGCAGAGTGGAAACGAGCCAGTATATGGCTTTCTGACTGAAGCAGATTGTGGCATAGCATAATGGGTGTGGCATGAGTGGGTGTAGTTGCAGTCAGGGCTGCAAAGTTCTTGATTGTCTTTTGCTTCTTCTTCTTGTGATGTTGTTCAGGCTTCTTGCCTTCATCAATCTGTGCTCTCTTGTACCCCTTTCGGGTGAGCACCCCAGACTTAACGTATTCTTCGGTAAGGCTAGCTCCAAGATGAATCGCTGCCTCTAGAGTAGTGGGGTTATTCCCCATCACAGTTCCCCTGACAATTAGAGGTAAGCCTTCGATGTACTTCTCTATCCTGCGGGTTAGAGGAGTAACCAGGTGTGGCACCAGAATGCACAACTCATGGAAACGAGTTGTATACTTCGCGTTCTCACCACTGTCTTGCACCAGATTCCACATCTCCACCTCAAGTTTCTTCAGCTCATGTCATGGACAAAACTTATCCACAAGTAACTTCTTGAAATCCTCCCAAGATAAGGCCAAAGCAACCTCTCGTCCTCTGGTGTTCTTCTCAGAATTCCACCAGGTGAGTGCGCCTTTGTGAAAAGCGCTTGAGGCCATCTTGACCTTTAGATTTTCAGGACATCCCGTGAAATCGAGAATATCCTCGATGCTTTCCAGCCACTGCAGTAGGCCAGTAGCTCCTTCAGTACCAGCGTACTTAGGAGGTTTAGCATCATTGAACTGCTTGAAAGTGAAGTTAGCAGTTCCTGCGTTAGTAGCATTTCAATTATGTGCTGAATCACTGGTACTTCCCCGAAGATTCTGGGTGATATCAGTGACCATGCCCGGAATGACATCCCTCATGTGTATAGCGATGGCTCGGGCAATCTTGTTGATCTCATCGTCGTTGCCACTTGTCGAACCCCCTCCGTTAGGATCACGTCGGGGAGGCATTCTACGAATAGAAGCCACAAGTGGGTCAGTAATGAGAAAGGATACAATTGAATTTGCATGATAAAATTAGTAATGTACCCATACTACTAGTATTATCATTCAATTGTAATATGAGCATGTACACGTATAAGCAATCAGCTTATTAGCATACGTCTCATGTGAATGTGTATGATGTTCCATGATCTCACTCCACCAAACCTACACACTGACACTTTCCCGATATACCGAAGATAGCTTATATATAGGGCATACGAAAGGGTCAAGCAAACTGCCAGCCCAGACGCCATCCCACCACCGCTTCGATATACCACGATCATGTCCTTGCTAGCATTTGGCAACATGTGTGTACTGATTTCCATGTATGTTCCATTGATTAAGAATCCCATGATCTTTGATCAATTTGAACTATGATTGAATCCATGATTGAATTATGATTATGTTATGTGTGCACCTACTAACAGTCGTTAACATGTAGAACTGGATCACATGTGTGCTCTACATTTTTATTGTTAAACTATGTTAGTAAGTGCTAATGATGTAATCACTTAAGAATTTCACTTAAGGTTTACATTGAAATACTGTTCACAACTTGATTGATTCACACGCAATGTTTGACTCCTCCAAGTTTGAATAGCACAATGATTTGATTCACCAATGATTGTATCTCAAATGTTTGTATCTCATGTGTTTGACTAATGTTCAATGATTCCAGTTGCTCCCGAATCTTTGCTTCAAATACGAACGCCGGATTCCCCCTGACATACCGAAATAAGCTTATATATAGGGCTAGCTCTCACCGCCCACCACTTACCTCCGCACGTCAGCGTTAATCCGTCGTTTGTATTTGGAGCTAAGATTCCAACTTTTGATTGATTGTGATTGTGAATGTGTAAACCCTGGTTCTTAATTTACTTGAAATTAAAACCTTAGGTTTTAGTATGTGTGTCCTAGGTTAATTAACCTAGGTTCCCAATACTTACAGTATTGAGTATAATGATCTCCTGTGAGAACTTCAACTAAAGAATACTGTTACACAGATTCTAAGTTATAAAGTTCCTATGATAATGAATACCTGATAATGACAACATGACAAGGATTTCATATCAAAGATTCTAAAATTATAGATCTTGACCTCTGAATTCCTATGATGAACATGATGAGGATTTTAGATCAAAGATACTAAGAATACAGATCTTTGCCTCAAAATTCCTCTGATGAACACTGATTGAGAATTCCAGATCAAGGATACTAAGAATACAGATCCTTGCCTCTGGAATCCTTTAATGAACTCTGTGTGAGAATTTCAGATCAAGGATACTAAGAATACAGATCCTTGCCTCTGAAATCCTTAAATGAATATATGTGAGAAATTTAATTCGGTTTCTAAAATTATAGAATTCCGATTCAAATTCCTTGACTCGATATCTAATCTTAGAAGAGTATCCCTAAGATCTTTCAAGCTTAATGTAGACTTAATGCTTACTCAAGTTACTTAGATCCTAAGTATCCTCAAGCCTATAGCACTTAGTCCTATTGGGTAGCTTAGGTTATAGTCTAGGTCATTAAGCATTGGGTTTTTCCTAGTTCTCTACAACCTTGGCTCTGATACCAACCTGTCACACCCCTACGCCGCGTGCGGAATCCACGGCGCGGTGACGTGTGAATAGTTGAATCATGCACAAGTATTGATTAAGAACAACCACAACGGATTTCTAAGTTTCATAATGTTTAGACAGTTGTTTAGTTACAGACAATCTATCTACCAAAAGAATGACAACTACAGACCCAAAATATAGTTTACAAAATAAGACTTCAAACAAGACAATTAAACATTCAGGATTTTAGTGTGTTTCTAAATCCATCCTAGCATGTTTCTTCATCTTGTTCTATCTTAAGCGGTCTTCTTAGTTGTCCTTAAAATGTCTTACACTTGATTACCTGAAACACGTGAAAAGTAACTGTCAACTACAAAAGTAGTTGGTGAGAACAATAGGTTTAACAATTTGTAAACATGAATTTGCACTGTAAGGCATAAGTTTAAAGCAATAAATGAATTACATGGATGAGCTGCAACCCAAACTAACATCAAGTATGTAAAATGAGTGTAAACAGTCCAAAGACTGTTTGCACGAAAACCAACATATAATCAAGTCCCAAACTACGTTTGGAGTCAGAAAATTAGTCAGCAACATTTATAAAACCATACGTAACCGAAATCTGCAGTTAGCTTTTAAAACAAATTTAAAAGCTAACTCCAGAAATTGGTCTGCCCAAATGTGTCCGCTTTCCCTTGTTGTGATCACCCAGTACTAACGCTAATGAATATGAAACTTGATGTGTTTATAAGTTTGTTCACAACAGTGGACACCATGCTTTTGAACCTTGCTTTAAAACCAAAGATTTAATGCCTTATTTGATAACATGATTTGAAAACCTTGTTTGAAATACCATGAGTTGAATCCTTTGTTTGAACACCATGAAATGAATCCTTTGTTTGAACCCCATGAAATGAATCCTTTGTTTGAAACCATTGATTGAATACATAGGATAGTGACCTTGTATAGTAACAAGGTTTATTTAAAAGATTATTTTCGAAAACACAAGTTTATAGTAAAAGAGTTTATAAATCCCATTATTTAAAAGTGTTTGACCTTTATAAAACCATTCGAGTAAAACTGATATAAAATAGTTCAAGGAAGCTTTATAAAACCTTTTAGTAGAAAATGTTTAACATTTGATAAAAACCCTTCAAAACAGTTGATGAATCCTTTGAAATTTGTACAGTGAACCAGTAATGTTTGTAACATAGCATACACCTTGTATAGTGAAATACGATTGTAAATAGAGTGTTTGATCACGTGTTCCACCCCAAAACAGTTGTAAAATAGTAAAAGAGGGGCTAATGTTCTCACCTGTCTGCAGTAGACTCTGAACTATAACAAATAGCAAGTAGCAAACAGGACTTCTAACTGGTTCCTATATCATTGTAATCATACATAAGATATAAGATTTATAATTGTATAGACCTTGATTCATTGATTGACTTGTGTTCTCTTGAACTTGGATTAACTCTTGATTACTTGTTATCATGTTGAAAAGTGTTGTATGAACTTTGAAAGTCATGATTGAGTTACTTGATTGATAATGATTCGTGAAACGAATGTGTCATGTCCTTTTATGCTCAAAATGCATACATAAATTGATAAGTGCTGATGATTTTTGATAATCTTTGTTTAACATGTGATTTAAAGATATGTTATAATGTTTTAGCCCCTAATGATTATGACTTGATCATGAAATTAGGTTAGGTTAAACTTAACCCAATCATGATCACTTCATAGTTAATGAGTTAAAAGGGCCAAGATTGGACCGAGACAAATCCTATGGGCCAATCTCTTCCTATTGGGCCTAAGCGTTTGTCTTTGGGCCTTGGCATGCGTATGAGTCAAATTGGAATCCTATGGGCCAATTCAACTTCAAGTGGACTAGGTTTAAGATGTGTGGCCAAATCATGGGTCCTAGCCAATTGGATACTTGTTGGGCCGAAACCAAGAAGATGGATCAAGGAGTGAAGTTGGGCCGGTTTATTGTCTTGAGCTAGGGTAATCCATATGGGTCAAAACATTGGGCCGAATCTGTTATGGGATTGATTAAATCATGTGGGCCGAAATAAATTTAGCATTGGACCAAGGAATTTACTGCTGGGCCATTACAAAAGAAGGGTTGTACATTTCCGACCGGGCTAATAGCATGGCAGCCGCGTATCCACAACCCCGGTCACCCAGGGCAGCGAACCTATGGGAATCACAGGTGAAGGTTCGCAAGAAGGTTCGGCAAGGTGGTGAAGGGTTCGGCTACGTCGCGACATCACAGGTTCGGCTAACATGGCTGCATGCAAGGTTCGTCTGGTCCAGAGGGTTCGCAGCATGTCCAGGGGTTCCGTGGTCACATGCAGCTAGTAGGTTCGCTCCTATATGACAGGTTCGTTGCTAGCACTATCTGGCCAAGGTTCGTTTGCATGGTAAGGTTCGTGGCAATAGAAATATTCTCCGGATGCATGAAAGCTCGGTGCAGGTTTGTGAGGTCCCACTAAGGGTTTGGCTGAAGATCAACGAACCATGCAGGTTCGTGGGGCTCCAGTAGTGTTCGTCTTAGTTGAAGATGAAGGTTCCGCCGCCCCTTTTTCCAGCGAACCTGTTTCCAACACCTTCATTCAACTTGTTCCTTCGATCCAACCATTTCTATGCCATGAATATTGGCAAACCCAACCTCAAAATGTTGTAGATTCGATTGATAATGCTTAGAACCGGCTAAAACTTAGGTTTAGACGAACAAACATAGAAAACCCTATTTTCGTGATTCTTCTGTCGATCATACCTCGTTTTTGGCCAATGAAAACCTCCGATCCGTTGTACTTTTTTGTAGAACTCGTTGTGAGCTTCGCGTAGACACCGAGAACACCCAAATCCGTGGAGAAACGAAGGAGATACGCGCGTTTGAAGTTCGGTTTTCTAGAGAGAGAGGATGGACGGAAATTTTAGAGAGAGAGTGGGTAGTTGCTGAAATAAATGAAGAAAATAACCTTCTTCAAGGCTTTTATAGTCCGCGTGGTATTCGGGTTTGTTCCGGTTGCTCGGTTCGCGTTTCCGGAACGTAACGCGTATTTTACGCGATTTAAATAATGTAATTGTTAAACTCATCATTTTGATGAGTTTCAAAATTGTAAAAATGTAAAATAATATATATTTAATTATTTTTACTCTTCGTGTGTTGACAGATCGTTAAACAGATACAATTGCGTGTATACCCGCAATCGCGTACCTTTTCTGATCGTATTAATTATTTAAAGCAGTTTAATCATAATTATAAGTTTAACATTCGTATCATTATGGATCGTCACCCATAACTATACTCAGTCTCGCTTACGTATTACGACTTTTGTTAAATTAATTGTCATAATATTCGTCTCAACACTACGCACTAACACTATCCCATTACACCGAACGCAGTATATGTATAGGGCATACCCCAGATTCCAGCTACCTGCCGTACCTGACGTCGTCCCACCACTGTTTCGATATAATACGATATTGTTCTTGCCTAGCGAACTCGACTGTAAATAAATAATACATACTTGTTCCTAAATAATAAAGATCCTAACACACAAGCACATTATGAACACATGAATCACATTGACTGATTTGATATGAAAACACATTGGTTCTAACATTGTTTACGACTACCATGACTAAATGTACAAATGTTACATTCGCCGAATGACTTGGCGAATCTCTTCTTTCGATCACTAGACATTCGCTGATTGACTTATTCGCCGAATGAGTTTCATTCGGTCGAATGGGACATACTCAACACAAAACACTACCAATTTCAAGATTTAACATTTTGATCAATTAAACAGATGCCGTTTACGAAGATATGTCTGGTTGGTTCAGGATTCAGATGAGATAGACATCTGAACCTACAAATGATCATCTAAACTTAAATTGAAAATTATAAAATCTTTTTGTACTTTTCTGAAACAGAATTACGACTGTACAACTAGTAACTAAAAACAAAGAAACACATGTTTTTGTGAGAAGTCTATTGATAAAATAACACATACATCTAATCGCATCGTATCAGCTTCATTAAATGTTTCACCTTAGACACATTTATCTTATGATACGATTACTGATATATTTGTCCAATCTTAAACCATACAATACACAACTACTAAACAAACTTTATGATTACTCATGTTTTCTGATTGAGTTCCCCATTTTATTTCACCATTAAAGATCAAAATTAGTTTATAACTCATTTTTGCATATCGTAATACCAGTCATCATAAATTCAATAAGATTCCAATTTTATTATCTTTTTGTATTTTTCTTGTTCTATCCAAATGGACGGCTTCAGCTAGGTTCGTCCCAGCAATATGGCACGTGTATGGAATTGAACTTAATTTGTTCAAGTATTTCTCAAGCTTAATACCAGCTTGCATTTATTTTTCTTCAAGCTTAATATCAGCTTGGTTTTATTTTTCTTCAAACTTAATACCAGCTTGCTTTTCTTTTTCTTCAAGCTTAATACTAGCTTGCTTTTCTTTTTCTTCAAGCTTAATACCAGCTTGTTTTTGTTTTTCTTTAATTGAAGCCTCATTTGATTCCATGATGACCGGTGTATGCTTGATTTGAGTCAAAAACTATTTCTCACATAAGTGGTGTTATAAAACAGATTCCACAAATCGGACTTTCTAAGTTATCACAAGCTGTTTATTCATTTGTAGAGTTGGCCTATCAGTACATCAGATCATAATTTTCTTGTGTGTTCAGCTTACACATTCAACTCAGCTTCTATATCATGATAGATTAATGTGTCACTTTTTCAAAGAAAGACCATCTCAATTTTAACTTTTTCAACTGTTTTTGTATTTTTGAATTTTTCAAATGTTTTTGGTTTTTCAATTTTCAAATGTTTTTGGTTTTTCAATTAGCAACTATCTCCCCCTAAAAACCTAAAATAGAAAATCTTTTTGAGTTTTTGATGAAGAAAAGAAACTAGACAAGAAAACTAAAATAAAATAAATAGTCAAGACAAAAACTACAGAATAAAGGCGATGATCATTTGTTAGATTCAGATGAAGGTAGGACTTCATCCTTTTGGAAAACACCATTAGCCGATAACAGATATAAAAATCAGGGTTTAGCAAAAGCTTTTATGAAAAGATCGGCTTCTGGTGATCGGTGTGAATTTTAACAACATCGATTAATTTCTTTTCAAAACAATCACGTATGAAGTGATATTTAATGTCGACGTGTTTTGTTTTCGAGTGCTGAACAAGATTTTTAGTGACAGCTATGGCGGCGGTATTATCAACATATATAGGAGTGTTAGAAAAATGTAACCCATAGCCCCTGAGTTGCTGTTGGATCCTGATGATCTGAGAACAACAACTAGCAGCAGCAATGTATTTAGCTTCACAGGTTGAAGTAGACACCGACGTCTGCTTCTTGCACTGCCAGGTAACTAATCGGTTCCAAAGAACTGACATTCTGCAGATGTTGACTTGAAGTCTCTTTTGCAGCCACCATAATCGGAGTCACAGTATGCAGTAAGTTCAAAATTATCATCATTAGGGTACCATAAACCAAGATTAGGAGTAGCCTTCATATAACGCATAATCCTTTTGACAGCAATCAGATGAGACACTCTTGGTTTTGATTGATAACGTGCACACAAGCATGTGGCGAACATGATGTCTGGCCGAGAAGTAGTAAGATACATAAGGGACCCAATCATTCCTCGTTACAAAGTAGCATCAATTAACTCCCCCTTCTCATCTGGTGTAATCCAGTGATTGACAGCCAGTGGGGTACCAGCAGGCTTTGCATCAAAACTGAACCGGCTCAGTATGTCCCCAACATATTTGGTTTGATGAATGAAGATTCCTGCCTCAGACTGATCCACTTGTAAACCCAGAAAAAAATTCATCTCTCCCATTGAGCTCATCCCGAACTTCTCTTTCATAACCTTTTCAAACTCTTTGCACAGACCATCATTTGTTGAACTGAAGATGATGTCGTCTACATATACTTGCACCAAGAGTAAGTCACCATCCTTTTCTCGAATGAACAGTGTACAGTCAATGACACCTCTTCTGAACCCGTTGTTCAGAAGGTGAGTAGACAGTGTCTCATACCATGCTCGCGGCACTTGATGCAATCTATATAAGGCCTTGTCTAGCTTGTAGACTTGGTCTCTATGCAATGGATCCTCAAAACCGGGAGGTTGACTGACATACACTGTTTCATTTATCACACCATGAAGAAATGCACTCTTTACATCCATCTGATAAACTTTAAACTTTTTGAAGGATGCATAAGCCAAGAAGATACGAATGGCTTCAAGTCGAGCAACTGGTGCAAATACTTCATTATAGTCCAAACCTTCAACTTGTCTGAATCCTTTATGTTGGACCAAGATTGATCTCGGAAACAACACGAAATCAAGAGAAATCTACTCTACAGCCTCTAGAATAGTGCGGAATCCTATTCCATGGTTTTCCAATCGAAACCAACAGCAACCGTGGTGATTCGAAGGTAAGAGATGAACGTTTGAGTGAGAATCGAACACCACGAGCTATGAATCGAACTTGGACAGAAAGAAACTCTCAAATCTTTAGGGGTTTGACACTGGAGTACACAGGGAAGAATGAGGGTTCTCAGAAGTTAGGGTTGAAATGATTTTGAACTTGTATATATAGGCAGTAGACATTCAGCCGAATGAGAGGCCGAAACAACCCATTCGGCGAACGACTATGTCGAATAGGTAAGTCAGTCGAATGAGTCATTTGGCGAATGACTTCATTCGATAGAGTCATTCGCCCGAATGAGTAATACTAATACTCACTTGATAATAACCAAATCAACCAATCATATAATCAAATAACTAAAATATAAACATTAAGAACAATATAGAAAGACAACTTTCATTTATATAACTTGAACTTTACATGATGAATAATACAAAATTGAACTAGGGACATTAAGTGCATCTACAAACTCTCCCTTGGACCTAGTTCAGCTTTTGGAAGTGTCTTTCTTGAAGTACTTGTCAGAAATGGCTTTCCAGTCAGCTCCAGCATGAATCTTGAATATACTGCAGAGACGGATCACCCTCATAAACTGTAAAGCCTGTACCATGTCCTGTACGTCAAAGAAAATATGATGACGATAGAGAGCTAGGACATATTTGTAGGACAGGTTTGTCAACCACATCGGCTCAAAAATCCTTACTGTCTCCCATTTCTTGTCTTTACAAAGCACGATCACTGCTTCTCCAGTACGTCCGTCATAATACCACCATCGGAAGCCTTCCATAAAATCTTGACGCATCTTCCGTAAAGGAATCTTCTTCAAGACATTAGGGGGAAGCCACTTCAGGATAACTTTATGTTTCCGGGTGTCTCCATCAATTTCTGGAAGATAGTAACGTTCAGGCTGTTGAGGTTGGAAGTTCACCCACCGCTTTCGGTACTCGTACTGGATCTGTCGAGAGAACCAAGTGTGCATATATGTTGTTCTTCGTCACAGATTTGAATCCAGCCATTCTGAAAATCATATAAAGACATGTTAGAACAGTTCACATAACTTAAAATGTTGAAATCAGATCAAAATCAGAACTCATAATTATTTCAGACTGATATGCCGAATGACAGGTAATTTGGCAAATGAACACATTCGCCGAAAGAGTCATTCACCGAATGAACTTCATTGGGCGAATAGAGCTCATTCGCCGAATGAAAGTGAAAGTATGATTCATTCGCCGAATGAGTTTCATTCGCCGAATGAGTTTCATTCGCCGAATGAGTTTCATTCGCCGAATGAGTTTCATTCGCCGAATGGCATCATTCGGCTATATTTTGAAATTCAAACCCTGGTTTGTCAAGAAATCAAATCAGTCCATAAAAATTGCACCAACATACTCAGAAACCACCGACTAACAAGTTTAAAACATGAATCATGTGATTTAGATGTCATTTTGACCGTCTATTTAACAGGAGATTACAAAAACCCTAAAATCCTAAATCAGGTTAGGTTTTTGATGATTCCACGGTTGAAACTTGATGATATTCGATCCTGGTATACCTGAAATGATAGTGAACAAGATTATCAGAGGCTGAGTTCGTGGAAATCAAGAACAAATGATCGACTGAGTAAAAGGTGTATCGGGCGAATGTGCGTACACAGTAACGGCGAAAGAGCTTTTGATCGAATGAGCTCTTTCGGCCGATAGAACACTTATATAGGTTCATTCATTCGCCGAATGAGTCAGACGAAAGGGCGGTTGAAAATTCAAACACATTCGCCTAATGTAATTGGCGAATAAGACATTCGTCACAACTCATTCGTCGAATGTGAATGTCGAATGAGTCATTCGACACACATCATTCGCCGAATGAGATGTACTCTATCACAATTGATTCGGTCGAATGACTCATTCGCAGAATGAAGTCATTCAGCCGAATGAGAGAATTTCAAACCTCATTCGGGCGAATAGGTGTTTTAACACCCAAAACACAAACTTTTTCAGATTTTACATTTTGAACATCAAAATTGTGACAATTATGAAGATATGTCTTATGAAAATATGTCTGGTTGGTTCAGGATTCAGATGTGACAGACTTCCGAATCTACAAATGATCATCTAAACTAAAATTGAAAATAGAAAATCTTTTTGTACTTTTCTGAAACAAACTTACAACTGTACAACTAGTAACTAAAGACAAAGAAACACATGTTTTTGTGAGACGTCTATTGAAAAGATAACACATGCATCTAATCACATCACATCAGCTTCATTGACTGTTTCACCTTAGACACATTTATCCTACGATACGATTACTGATATATTTGTCCAATCTTAAACCATACAATACACAACTACCAAACAAGCTTTATGATTACTCATGTTTTCTGATTGAGTTCCCCATTTCATTTCACCATTAAAGATCAAAATCAGTTTATAACTCATTTCTGCATATCTTAATACCAGTCATCTTAAATTCAATAAGATTTCAAATTTATTATCTTTTTGTATTTTTCTTGTTCTATCCAAATGGACGGCTTCAGCTACGTTCGTCCCAGCAATATGGCACGTGTATGGAATCGAACTTAATTTGTTCAAATATTTCTCAAGCTTAATACCAGCTTGCATTTATTTTTCTTCAAGCTTAATACCAGCTTGTTTTTGTTTTTCTTTAATTGAAGCCTCATTTGATTCCATGATGACCAGTGTATGCTTGATTTGAGTCAAAAATTATTTCTCACCTAAGTGGTTTCATAAAATGGATTCCACAAATCAGACTTTCTAAGTTATCACAAGCTGTTTATTAATTTGTAGAGTTGGCCTATCAGTACATCATATCATAATTTTCTTGTGTATTCAGCTTACACATTCAATTCAGCTTCTATATCATGATAGATTAATGTGTCACTTTTTCAAAGATAGACCATCTCAATTTTAACTTTTTCAATTGTTTTTGGATTTTTGAATTTTTTTTTAAATGTTTTTGGTTTTTCAATTTTCAGATGTTTTTGGTTTTTCAATTAACAACTATCTCCCCCTAAAAACCTAAAACAGAAAATATTTTTGAGTTTTTGATTTAAGAAAAGAAACTAGACAAGAAAACTGAAATAAAGGAAATAGACAAAACAAAAATTATCTAAGAAAGGCGATGATCATTTGTTAGATTCAGATGAAGGTAGGACTTCATCCTTTTGGAAAACACCATTAGCCAATAACAGATATAAAAATCTGGGTTTATCAAAAGCTTTTGTGAAAAGATCGGCTTTCTGGTGATCCGTGTGAATTTTAACAACATCGATTAATTTCTTTTCAAAACAATCACGTATGAAGTGATATTTAATGTCGATGTGTTTTGTTTTTGAGTGCTGAACAGGATTTTTAGTGACAGCTATGGCGGCAGTATTATCAACATATATAGGAGTGTTAGAAAAATGTAACCCATAGTCCCTGAGTTGCTGTTGGATCCAGATGATCTGAGAACAACAACTAGCAGTAGCAATGTATTCAGCTTCACAAGTTGAAGTAGACACCGACGTCTGCTTCTTGCACTGCCAGGTAACTAAACGGGTTCCAAAGAACTGACATCCCGCAGATGTTGACTTGAAGTCTCTTTTGCAGCCACCATAATCAGAGTCACTGTATGCAGTAAGTTCAAAATTATCATCATTAGGGTACCATAAACCAAGATCAGGAGTACCCTTCAGATAACACATAATCCTTTTAACAGCAATCAGATGAGACACTCTTGGTTTTGATAGATATCGTGCACACAAGCACGTGGCGAACATGATGCCTGGCTGAGAAGCAGTAAGATACATAAGAGACCCAATCATTCCTCGGTACAAAGTAGCATCAATTAACTCCCCCTTTTCATCTAGCGTAATCCCGTGATTGACAGCAGTGGGGTACCAGCAGGCTTTGCATTAGACACACTGAAATGGCTCAGTATGTCCCCAACATATTTGGTTTGATGAATGAAGATTCCTGCCTCAGACTGATCTACTTGTAATCCCAGAAAAAATTTCATCTCTCCCATTGAGCTCATTTCAAACTTCTCTTTCATAACATTTTCAAACTCTTTGCACAGACCATCATTTGTTGAACCGAAGATGATGTCGTCCACATATACTTGCACCAAGATTAAGTCACCATCCTTTTCTCGAACGAACAGTGTACAGTCAATGACACCTCTTCTGAACCCGTTGTTCAGAAGGTGAGTAGACAGTGTCTCATACCATGCTCGCGGCGCTTGATGCAATCCATATAAGGCCTTGTCTAGCTTGTAGACTTGGTCTCTATGCAATGGATCCTCAAACCCGGGAGGTTGACTGACATAACTGTTTCATTTATCACACCATGAAGAAATGCACTCTTTACATCCATCTGATAAACTTTAAACCTTTTGAAGGATGCATAAGCCAAGAAGATACGAATGGCTTCAAGTCGAGCAACTAGTGCAAATACTTCATTATAGTACAAACCTTCAACTTGTCTGAATCCTTGAACGACCAGACGTGCTTTGTTTCGCACAATGATACCATGATCATCCTTCTAGCAACGAAGAACCCATCTGGTGCCTATTACTTTCACACCTTTAGGTTTGTCAACCAATTGCCAGACACCTAACTTTTTGAACTGGAGGAGTTCTTCTTGCATTGCATCTACCCATGATTCTTCTCTGAGAGCTTCAGTAACAGTACGTGGCTCAACTTGGGAGATAAAACATGAATGGGCACAAAAGTTTACATCTGCAAAGTCAAGAATGTCTGCAAGTCCTCCTGAAGAAAGCTGATTTCTTGTCTTGACCCCATCCAAAGGACTTCCAATAATATTTTCTTGAGGATGAATCCGATTAATTCGTCCAACAGGGTGAGCGGGAACTTCAACCAGTGGATCAAGATTATTCAGATTCAGATCCTCAAGTCCTGGTACAAGATTGTCAACAGCTGGTTCAGGGGCAGCTGGAGAAACTGAGTTGTCGTCTGTGTCTGAACTGTCATCATTTGACTGTGCTGTAGGAGTTGAAACAGATAAAGGTTGCATTAGTCTTCAGGTGCATTTTGTGCATCGTACAGCATCTGAACAACAACATCTTCATCAGTGTACATGGGAGGCATGTTGAAGGAGTCAAACAGATCAGAATAATTGAACATCCAATCAGGACCCTTCCGAGGTGGTGGCATGGAATACTTCTGAACATCAACATGGTACCACTCCTCCACATTGTGAGTTGATCTGTTATAAACCCTTTTATTTGGAGTGTTGTACCCAAGAAAATACCCTTCTTCCACCTTTTCATTAAATTTGCCTTGCTCATGTTTCTTAAGCATAGTGCATGGTGCACCAAATGGTTCAAGATACTTAAGATTTGGCTTTCTGTTATGGAGCAATTTGAAGCAAGTATTCCCATGTCTCTTCACTATCAACACTCGATTTAGAGTGTCACAAGCATTAGCTACAGCTTCGTTCCAAAATTGTACTGGAAGAGACGAATCTGCAAGCATAGTCCTAGCAGCCTCAATCAAACTCCTGTTCTTTCGCTCAGCAACACCGTTCATTTGGGGAACATATGGAGCACTAAATTGTTGAACAATACCTCGTTCATTACAAAAGTTCTCCATGTTGTGATTTTTGAACTCTGTCCCATTGTCGGTTCTGAATATGTGAATCTTGAGCTTATAGAGAGATTCAAGTTTGGTAACCAACACTTGAATGCAGTCAAACGTTTCAGACTTCTCCTTTAGAAAGAAAACCCAATAGTATCTGGAATATTCATCAGTGATGACAAGACAGTACTGATCACCAGCAATACTCTTGCGGTTAACGGGACCAAAATGATCCATATGGAGCAGCTCAAGTGGAACAGTGATTCAGTGATACTTCTTCGGTTTGTGAGACTGCTTGACTTGCTTGCCTTTCTTGCAAGATACACAGACATCAGACAGTTTGAAATTCTTCAGACTTACCCCCTCAACCAGATTGTTGTGTACCAAGTGGTTCATCTTGCGTAGACTCAAATGACCCATCCTCTTATGCCAAAGAATGGAATCTTTTTCTGTTGCCTTTGACATAAAACATGAAGCTGTGGAGGATGTAGTTGAAGCTGTGGCCATATTGAGTACCTACAAGTCTTGCTTCCTGGGGGCAGACATCAAAATCCATTCTTCAGGGATAACTACACCTTGCTTTAGAATGTAGCATTTGGAGTCATCAAAAAGAACTTTGTAGTTTTTATCACAGATCTGTGATACAGAAAGCAGATTATTCTCCAATTGCTTGACATATCTGACTTTGTCAAATGAAACTTGCCCATTTGATAAGATTCCCTCTCCTGTGATAAAACCACCTTTGTCACCAGCAAAAGCTACATAACCACCATGAACAGATTGAACGTTGGAGAGCAAAGAGATGTTTCCAGTCATGTGCCTAGAAGCCCCACTATCGACAATCCAAGAATTGTTTAAAGCAGCTGTTGGGGCATTCTACACAAAAATAAGACAATTAGTTTAATTTGGTAACCCAACCTTTACAGTCTTGGGTTGACCTAATGAGTCTCGGATCATAACATCGATCCATTTACCATCTGAAACAGTTTTGTCTGAAGTGGGTGGAACTGTAGTCTTAGACTTTACTTTCCAGACTGCATTTTTACTGAAAGAGTTTTTCAGATAAATGGATGATGACTTAGATTGATCAACATTAACAGGCTTGAGAATATTCAAGTTCATCAATTTCCCTCTACCCTTGTCCATAGATTTAACCGAATTTGGTTGTTTGGGTTTTGTCAGAAATGACTTGGACTCAGATCTGACAGGTTTAACAAAATTCTGATTTTGTTTTCTGGGTGGTGCAACCTTTGGTCAGATCAACTGAGGGCAAGATCTAACAAAGTGCCCAGGTGCACCACACTCAAAACAAACCGGTTCGCCTTTTCTATGAAAATGTTTTAACTCAGAAAAAGATTGGCTTTTTGGTTTGAAAACATTTGTTTTAGGCATGTTCTGATTAAAACCCAAACCCTTTTTCCCATTTGGAACAAGATTGTCAAACTTGTTCAACACACAAGCTTCATTTTCTTTTGAAGCTTTCACAAAACCTAAGGCTTGATATATTTTTTAAGATGAGATTGGGTCACCCTTTTTGATAACAGGGAGTGAATTCTGAGTAGTACCATAATCAGATGAATCATCAGATTCATCCTCAGAATCTGAAACCCAATCCTCTACAAGTCCATCCACTGAAGATTCCTTTGACAAAGATGAACCTTCATCAGTAATCATCCCAATTGGATCAATTACTAAAGGAGTTATCACTTGAAAATCTTTGACATCTTTGTCATTTGGTGAATTGACAAAGTTGTTTAAGATTGGTGGAGGACATCTTTGATAACTCATAGTTCCCTTACCCTTATGATCAGCTTCTTTGCTGATCATGTGCTCAATGATATAAGATGCACTCTCATAGCTCTTTAGCTTCTGTCCTAGGGTCTCATAATCACACTCAACCATTGCTAACTTCTTCTTTACCTCATTAATTGTATTGAGATAAGAAGTTATAGCATCTTGCTTGTTAAGAACAGCAATCTCAGCCTCATGAAGTTGTCTATTTAAAAGTTCAATTTTAGCTTGAAAATCCTTTTTATTAGCTTTTAAAACTTTGTTAGCATCAATACATTGGTTGAGATCACTGATCAAAGCAGCATTGTGATTTTGATAGGAAAGAACCTTGCTTTTAAGATCAACACAATTAAAACAGTTAGGATCAAAAGATGAACAATCATCAGATACCTGCTCAGATTGTGAAGTTGCAGCAGGAGTAGCAGATGAGTTTACCATCAACGCAAATTGAGTAGGAGTTCTTCAATATCAGCCTCAGAATCAGATTGAGTGTCAGAGCCAGTCAAGCTCTCAGATTCTGATCCAAATGTTTCTTCTATCTTGATTTGTGCTCTTTCAACATTACTCTCCTCAAGTTGATCATCCATCTTCTGGATCTCACCAACACAAGCTTGATCTTGCCCCCTCTGTTCAGAATTAAATCTGAAATCCCAATTTTCACCTTCATCCTGCTGAACCATCAAAGCTTTGCCTGTGTTTGAAGAACTAGTCTGAGCAGGAGAATCAATAGGAACAAGTCTTCTCTCTGGATTAGCTGAAGAAGACTTTTGATGCTGAAAAGGATTCTTGTTTCCAGCTTTCTTAGGATGCTTACACTGTCTAGCAAAGTGACCCTTCTCTCCACAATTGTAGCAAGTGACAGAAGCCATATCAAATCCAAACTTTGAATCTTTGTTCAAGTTGATGTCTTTTCCAGTTCTCTTCACAAAATCTTTAGCTCTTCTGACAGTACTAGCCAAAGCCCACACAATATCAATCCTTTCCATGTCATCTGGATCTATCTGAGAGTAATCATCATTAGTCAGATAAGGATTGCCAATCTGTCCTCCTACTAACCCATCATAAGAGCTAACTAGAGTAGATAGAAGTCCCATGTCCTCTTTGGAAATCTCTACAGTCACTTTATCAAAATTTTTTGTCTTCAAACTGGTTACAGGCTGATGATGTTCTTTCTGAAGATTGGATGAAGAGGATGATTGACTAAAATGAATCTGAGCAGGTGATGGAGCTTCAGTAGTCTGAGAAACAAATGTTGTCTTCAATGGAGCATGAGAAGATGATTTCTCAACTTTAGGAGTAGAATAATACAACGATGGATCCTGGACTTGGGCAACTCCCTTGGCCTTCCACTTGTTCTCTATCTCTTGCTCTTTCAGCTTCTGAATGAAATCATTTATGTCCATATGAGCCAACATCTGATTATGCTTGAGGACCATCAAAAATGACTCCCACTTTGGAGGTAGAGCATCTGCCAAACACTGGATCTTTTCTTGAGTAGTCGTCTTGACTTCATGATTAAATAACTCACTCAAAAGATGATAAAATCTTGCAATCAACTCATCCAGTGACTCATTTCCCACATACATGAAGCTATTGAATTCCTTTCTCAATGCCTTTGACTTGATGCTCTTCAAAGCATCATTACCCTCATATCTTTGTTGCAGTGCATCCCACAGTAGCTTTGCAGAGGTAAACTGTCTAAACTGATGGAAAATATCAGTGGCAATGGACTGGGATAGAATAGCATAAGCTTTCTTCTCATAATCATACAGCTTCCTCTGAGGCTCAGTCATCCGTGTGACTAGCATAGGAGTTACATCTTCATTCAGAGGTCTCAGATAACCTCCCTCGATCATCATCCATAAGTTTGTATCCACTCCATTGATATGAATCTCAAACCGATACTTCCAGTGTGGATAATCGTCTAAGGATAGCAACTTTGGAGCTTTATTAGAGTTTCCAGTCTCAGTCTCAGTCAGTAACAAAGTCTAAATACGATGATCCTGGTTCGCCATCAATGCTAAATCCTCCATAGAATCAAAAACAACAAGATTCAACACTTAGAAAATTTTTCAGACTGATGGCCGAATGAAGATCTTTAGGGCGAATTTCGGGGGCCGAATGTGATAGACTTGGCGAATGAGAGACTGAGTATGAATGTCTGGCGAATGAGTAAAGAGAATGGACCTATTCGGCGAATGGAGTGTCGAATGAGGCTATTCGCCGAATGAGACCTGAGAATGAAGCTATTCGCCGAATGAGTAAAACGAAAGAAGCTATTCGGCGAATGAAACCAACGAATGAAGCTATTCGGCGAATGAGGCTGATTAGGCCAAACTTATTCGGCCACCATGCTCATTCGGCCGATCTGAGGGTTTTGGCAACAAAAATCGCGATAACTCGAGATTTAGACCAGTTTTAAGTACCAAATTTGGTACAGAACATCATGAAATGATAATGAACAAGTTGGGATAAACGATTAGACAAAAACACCACAAAAATCCACAGATTTGCAATGAAACAGTACTTTTAGGACAATAAGTTTAGGGTTTTTGCAGATCTCGAACGAAAAATCAAAGATATGATGATTTGGATTGGAAATCGAGCAGAATCAAGAGCCAAAGCTCTGATACCACTTTGTAGGACCAAGATTGATCTCGGAAACAGCACGAAATCAAGAGAAATCTGCTCTACAGCCTCTGGAATAGTGCGGAATCCTATTCCAGGTTTTTCCAATCGAAACCAACAGCAACCGTGGTGATTCGAAGGTAAGAGATGAACGTTTGAGTGAGAATCGAACACCACGAGCTATGAATCGAACTTGGACAGAAAGAAACTCTCAAATCTTCAGGGGTTTGACACTGGAGTACACAGGGAAGAATGAGGGTTCTCAGAAGTTAGGGTTGAAATGATTTTGAACTTGTATATATAGGCAGTAGACATTCGGCCGAATGAGAGGCCGAAACAACTCATTCGGCGAATGACTATGTCGAATAGGTAAGTCAGTAGAATGAGTCATTCGGCGAATGACTCATTCGCTGACTATAGACATACTCTATTCTCATTCGGCGAATGACTTCATTCGATAAAGTCTTTCGCCCAAATGAGTAATACTCATACTCACTTGATAATAACCAAATCAACCAATCATATAATCAAATAACTAAAATATAAACATTAAGAACAATATAGAAAGACAACTTCCATTAATATAACTTGAACTTTACATGATGAATAATACAAAATTGAACTAGGGACATTAAGTGCATCTACACTTGAACAACCAGACGTGCCTTGTTTCGTACAATGATACCATGATCATCCTTCTTGCAATGAAGAACCTGTGACACCTTAGGCAAATCCCACATCGGCCGTGGACATGAGAGATCCTTGGTTCATATGTAATAACTCGCCTCTTATACCAACAACGCGTTTTGGGGCTTAATGGTAGTGGATGAGAGGAGAACTCCACAGTTAAGCGTGCTCAGGTGACAGCAATCCAGGATGGGTGACCCCCTGGGAAGTTTTCACCCAGGCGACCAAAAGCAAAGCCGTGAGCTATAATTTGGCAAAACGGACAATATTGCTGGTAAAACGAGGCGGGGTGTTACAGATTGGTATCAGAGTCATTGGTTATAGTGAACTAGGTTTGCATTGGTAGACTTAGACTATAACTGTAGACATTAGACACACTTGCTTACACGATAGTTTGTATGCACTTACATATGGCATTATGTAACAGATATGGACATTACAGACTCTAGGGTATCCGCTAGAGCAAGCATTTGCTGCATTCGTGGCACGTATGGATCGAGAGATCCGTAATATGAGCGAGGCGGCAGGGGCAATCACAGAATTGTTGGAAAGCAACAACTGGATTATGGATAAATGGAGGAGTCTTAAGGAGGAACTGATTCGTACAGATGAATTACATGAGAATCTGGTGGAGGATGTGGAAATGATGCGAAATGCTATTGTTGAACTCACCAACCGACTTCAAGATGCTGAACTTCGTGCAACTATGGCCGAGGCACGACAACAAGAGACGGAACTACGTGCGGCTATGGCCGAGGCAAGGGCCGAAGAGGCCATTGCACTATCTAATGCGGCTATAGATGGAACTAATGTAGTCGGGGATTTGGCCGAGCAAGCATTGATACTTGTCACCGAACATATACAGTATGATCATGGTGCAGAGAGTGGTCCACCAGAACAGGCTGATTCATCTCCTAGTGTTGCACCACCAAATGCTGGAGTTTAGCTACTTTATGTTATTTACCTTTCAATTAACAAACTTATATGGGTGGGTTGTACTCATAAAAGTAGATTCCGTGTTTAGTTGTTTTGCGTCTCTTTGACAAACAATTGTAAGCACTAGTTTATCATAAATGATTAAGAATTGTTAACTTAATGGCTATGGTAGTGTGTTACATATTTACTTTGTGCATGAGTGATGATTATGCGATGGGTGTAGTCTCATTATGTATATTTGTAAATAGGAAGATCATAGTTGGAGGAAACATTAACATGACCGCAACGGAAGTTGAGGCACTTATTAACACTCGAATTACCGAGACAATCGCAAACTATACGCAAACATACCAAACAGGACCACATGATTCAACGGGGGAACTGGTAAACCCACAAATGTGGACGTTCAAGACATTCTTGGACTGCAAACCACGTAATTTCAAAGGATCGGAAGGAGCCGTTGGACTTCTTCGATGGATTGAACAGTTAGAATCGGCGTTTGAGATGTGCAATTGTCCGGAAGAAAACAAGGTCAGATACGCTATTGGTACTTTGGAGGGTTCAGCCTTGACATGGTGGAACTCTATCGTACAGACACTCGGTTTGAATACAGCCAATGCACTTACTTGGATCGGATTCAAAATCCTGTTGCAGGAGGAGTATTGTTCCCGTAATGAAATGCAAAAACTTGAGGATGAATACGGGCAACTCAAGATGAAAGGTTCTAATATTGAGGAATACACTACTCGATTCCAGCAATTAGCAAGACTCTTACCGCACAGGGCAACCCCATCTAGCAAGTGGATCAAGAGATACATTGGAGGGCTGGTATCTCAGGTTCGAAAATTGATCATATCTGCAAATCCTACTACCATACAGCAAGCTGTTCGACTGGAACACCAACTGACTGATCAAACGATGCAACGGGGAACATTACCCAAACGAACAGAAACAGCTAAGGCGGGAGACCACAAAAGAAAATGGGATAGCATTGATTCCAAAAATTTCACTCAGCAGTCATTTCAGAAAAATCGCAAGCAGGAATCCAACAAGACTCATCACAATTCAAACAATAACCAACAGACATCGGGAGGGTATAAGGGTAGATGCCCGAAGTGTAACAAATGTGGATTCCACCACTTTGGGAATCAATGTGACAAGTACCGATGTCAGCGATGCAGAAAGATAGGCCATGTGGCAAAAGACTGTCGAGGGGAACTTCAGGCAAGCTCACTCATCCGGAACAACACACAGAAAGGATCTTTTGAGTGTGGCTTATCAGGACATTTCAAGAAGGAGTGCCCACAACTCGAGAAAAGAAGGTCTAATGACATAACTACAAAGGGAAACAGCAACAACAACACAAATGTTGCTAGAACAGGACTGTTGTGATTGGAGGACGTCAGGCATGGGAAGATCCCAACATCGTTACGGGTACGTTTCTCTTGAATTATCACCCTGCCTCTATGTTATTTGACCCTGGTGCAGATCGGGGTTTTGTATCTAGCAAATCTTGTGAATTGTTAAGTATTAGACTTACTGCTTTAGAAAACCTATACACTGTAGAACTAGCTGGTGGCAAGTTAATTATAGTAGGACATATCCTTAAGGGATGTACTTTTGACCTGATGGGTCAAACACTCGACATTGACCTTATGCCTATTGCCTTAGGCAGTTTTGATGTAGCCATTGACATGGACCGATTGTCGAAACACCAGGCTGAAATAGTATGCCAGGAAAAGGTAGTTCGTATACCTCATTCACATGGAGAGACATTTTATGTACAAGGCGAGAATAGCAGTATCCCACTGCGTCTTATATCTTGTATGAAGGCACACAAATGTCTGCGTAAAGGTCATACAGCAGTTATAGCACTTATAACTGAGAAATCGGTAGTTGAGAAGAAGATCGAAGACATCCCAGTAGTTTGTGAACTTCCTGAAGTATTTCCAGAAGACCTACCGGGATTATCGCCTATCAGACAGGTGGAATTTCGAATCGACCTTACACTAGATGCAGCACCGATAGCTAGGGCGCCTTATCGACTTGCACTGTCAGAGATGCAAGAATTATCTATACAACTGCAAGAGTTGTTGGATAAGGGCTTTATACGACCTAGTTTTCATCGTGGGGAGCTCCAGTCTTGTTTGTCGAGAAAAAGGACGGGACTTTCCGTATGTGTATCGATTACCGGGAACTGAACAAGGTTACTATCAAGAACCGGTATCCGTTAACTAGAATTGACGATCTGTTTGATCAGTTGCAAGATTCGAATTACTACTCGAAGATTGACCTCAGATCGGGTTACCATCAACTCAGAGTCCAGGAGAAGGATATTCCTAAAACAGCAAATTAGAACACGCTATGGCCATTATGAGTTTTTGGTCATGCCATTTGGGTTGACAAACGCTTCAGCTGTATTCATGGATCTCATGAATCGTGTTTGTAAACCTTATCTTGATAAGTTTGTCATTGTTTTCATTGATGACATTCTCATCTATTCACAATCTGAGGAGGAACATGCTGAACATCTTCGATTGCTACTAGAATTACTGAAACAAGAACAATTATACGCTAAGTTCTTGAAATGTGATTTCTGGATGCGAGAAGTAAAATTCTTGGGTCATATAGTCAACGAAGAGGACATACATGTTGATCCAGCGAAAATTGAAGCGATTAAGAATTGGGAAGCACCAAAGACTCATATCGAGGACAATTCCTTGGTTTGGCGGGATATTAGCGACGATTCATTGAAGGTTTCTCAAAGATCGCTCAACCACTTACAGCTCTTACGCATAAGGGAACGAAGTATAACTGGACGGATAAACAGGAAACTGCGTTCCAGTTATTGAAACAGAAACTTTGCAGTGCACAAATTTTGTCCTTACCGGAAGGGACGGAAGACTTTGTGGTGTATTGTGATGCATCTGCACAGGGTTTGGGATGTGTGTTGATGCAACGTGAAAAAGTGCTTATGCTTCCAGACAACTACGAACACACGAAAAGAATTACACTACTCATGACTTGGAGCTAGGAGCAGTGGTTTTTTCTTTGGAGATTTGGAGGCATTACTTGTATGAAACTAAGTGCACTATTTACACTGATCATAAGAGTTGCAACATATCTTTGATCAGAAGGAGCTTAATATGAGGCAACGACGATGGGTTGAGTTGTTGAACGATTACGAGTGTGCGATTAAGTATCACCCGGGAAAAGCTAATGTGGTAGTTGATGCTCTAAGCAGAAAAGATACTTCAACAAGACGGGTTCGTGCACTTATGATGACAATACATACTGACTTACCTGACAAGGTACGCAGTGCTCAGATCGAGGCTTTGAAAAAGGAAAACTTGGTACAGGAATCTTTACGGGGAATGGAAGAACAGTTGGATGTTAAGTCTGATGGAATTCGTTATTTCATTAATCGACTTTGGATACCTTTGTATGGAGGTTTAAGGGAACTCGTGATGGACGAAGCCCACAAGTCCAGATATTCAGTCCATCCGGGATCAGACAAGATGTATCATGACTTGAAGGCACCGTATTGGTGGCCTCACATGAAAACTGACATTGCTAAGTACGTTAGCAAATGTTTGACTTGTTTGAAAGTCAAAGTTGAATACCAGAAGCCATCTGGTTTACTGCAACAACCAGAGATAACGATGTGGAAATGGGAACAGATTTCGATGGATTTCATTACTAAGTTACCCCGTACACCGAGTGGTTGTGATACGATATGGGTAATTGTTAATCGATTAACGAAATCTGCACATTTATTAGCAATCACGGAAACTGACAAGATGGAGAAACTGACTTGTGTTTACATTAAAGAAGTGGTAGCACAGCAGGGTGTGCCAACCTCTATCATATTGGATCGGGATGCCCGATTTACTTCCAACTTTTGGAAATCACTTCATAAGTCATTTGGGAATTCGTTTGGATATGAGTACCGCCTATCATCCACAAACCGACGGTCAAAGTGAACGTACAATTCAAACGCTCTAGGATATGTTACGAGCTTGTGTCATTGATTTTGGTGATAGCTGGGAAACCCACTTACTGTTAGTGGAATTCTCTTACAACAACAGTTATCATACAAGCATTCAAGCGGCACCATTTGAAGCTTTATACGGTCGTAAATGTCGTTCACCGGTGTGCTAGGCTGAAATTGGTGACAGTCAGATAATAGGACCTGAACTAGTACATGAAACGACAGAGAAGATAGTTCAAATCCGGAACCGTATGGCAGCGGCTCGGGATCGACAAAAGAGTTACGCTGACAAACGTCGTAAACCGTTGGTAGTTCAGTAGGAGACCGAGTTCTTCTAAAAGTATCACCTTGAGGAAATACAAGTGGACGAACAGTTACGGTTCATTGAGGAACCAGTTGAAATCATGGACTGAGAGGTCAAACAACTCAAACAAAGCAAAATTCCAATAGGCAAAGTTCGGTGGAATTCAAGACGTGGTCCTGAATTCACATGAGAAAGGGAAGACCAAATGATGAAAAAGTATCCCCACTTATTCAAAACAACAACAAACATTATGAAGGCACGTTAAATTTCGGGACGAAATTTCCTTCAACAAGGGGATGATGTGATATTTCACACTTTAACTGTAAACACAAACACCTTATACTATTGATTTCCTTGCAGAATGCAAACACAAACATTTCAAAGTAGTACATACATGATTGATTTCAAACAATGTACTATATTTCAAACATTACATTTATTATACATTTCATGGTGGTACAATCATGATCGGTTAAACAAGGATGGAGTACATATGGAAGGAACCAGAATAATTGTGTAAGGTAAATTGACGAATACAGGGGCCCATGTACTCGTGAATTTACAGGTACGCATGAATTTTGGAAGTTTCTATTTTGTCGACTACATTCAAACATTTGCTATGTATGAGATTACGTAGTACAGTATACAAACACTTTATTCAATTAGCTTTGTTACAAACATTTGTGCTACATGACATTTTATACATTTTATGTGCTACCTTTCATAGGTTACATGTTATGGTAGTACATGCATGATTAGTTACATACATTTTGCTATGTGCGGGGTTGCATAGTACAAATAGTTACAGACACTCGCTATGTGTGAGGTTACACAACACTGTATGATCAAACACAAACAGTCACAGTTAGGTGAACTAACTAGTGCACACACAAACAGTCACATTGAATGATCACATTTAGTTGTGATGTTGCAATCATTAGATTTTGTGTGTGAATACACACAAGCACACGGAATGATCAAATCACACTATCACGTACGATTTAAACTCGTAAGTAGTTTCCTAACTACTCCTAACATTTACTAATTTTCGGGACGAAAATTCCTTCAACAAGGGGATGATGTGACAATCCGACTTTTCGGATTAACCTCGTTAACTGAAAGTGGTTAGATCACAGGCCCAACAAGGTATGTAAGGCCAAAGAAGGCCCAGTAAGGCCAAGGAAGGCCCAATAGGGCCAAGGTAGGCCCAATGAGCCCAAAGTAGGCCCAATGATATTTATGAGGCCCAAAAAGATTAATCAAGCCCGATGATGTTCCAATTGGCCCAATTAGTGACAATTCGGTATTTCGGGTTAATTCCGTTAACTAAAAATTAACAAAAAGTGCACGAAATCATACAAACTTAAATCTGATGGACCAAAATAAATCAAAACAAGTGTATAAACACCAAAATCACATGGATCGGATGAGCAAATTCATCAAAGTAACAATTTTGACTTTGTGAAGTCAAAATTCGTCTCATGCAATGATGAAATTCGAAAGTCACATTTAATCACTATAAGTAACCGAATTAATCATTCAATTAACACATAATGATGATGATTAACCGTTATCATCAACTATTGAATGAATTAAACATTGAATTAAATGAGTAATGACTCAAAAGTTAGAAACCGTCATTTGTTACCAACAAAAACATGTGATTCGATTTCAACATCACAAATTGAGCATTCACAGCTCTAATTCGGCACCCTCAGGACTTGTTTCACAAAACAATTCGAATTCAGAAGCTTGAATTGAAGGATTTAAAGAAGAGGACGACCGAACTCAACCCCGTAATCGATCTATATCAATTTGAGACCAATCCAGGTAAACATCTACTCATACACCATCTAAACATGCCGACTAAGCAAAAACATTTAACAATTTAGGATTCTAACATCAAATTATATGAGATTGATTATAAGGGTTCATACTATGAACGGATTTGGGGGTTCTAGAGCGATCGGGATTAAAAATCAAATTAACCTATCTAGGAAGTTTCAGAGAGTTCCGATTAAGCTAAACCATAAACTAATTTCTTGTAACAACATCGATTTGATAAAGATCAAGTTCTAGGGTTCTTCGGTATAAATGGTTTGGGGGTTTTGATATAAACGAGTCTAAAAATAAAAATTAATGGTACCAGTAGGTTCGTGGTACTTCATTTAACGAAAACTCTTTGTCAATTTCATAAATCATAACAAATTGTATGAGTACGATTGTAGGGGTTTATCGGTTTCAATGTTTTGGGGTTTTTAACTTGAATGTGCATAAAAATCAAATTGAATGATACTGTTAGATTCGAAATCTTCTGTGTAAAACAAACCCCATGAACTTGAGAACGTTTGATCATCAATTCAATTAATTTGAATTGAGAATAAGGGATTCTAGTTCGAAAATGGGTTCACCCGATTAATCAAGTTATGGTTATTCGTTTTCAAATTAAAATCATCTACATAGTCGTTTGAACCTATGGAAACAAAGCCCTAATGTTTCAGGTTCGAAGGTAGTCGAATAGGGGTTCAATTTGGAGTTTATTGCTTCGGCTAGAATATGCAAAAGGGAATCTGATAAATATTGGTTAAAACAATTTAAAACGGACTCTATTAACAGATTTTGATGTAGAGGAGATGGTAAGGCGTGGGTATTGTGGAAGAGAGGTCACGGGTTCGAACCCGTCCTCCACCCATTTTGAGTTTTTAAATTATTTTAGTGTTTTGTTCATAACTCCTTCGTTATAACTCCGATTCGATCCGTTCAAATTTCATTGGAACCAGAATTTCATTCCGAACATGCTAGAATAATAAAATTCACATTTTTGATCGAAAATGAGATTACGTATAATTACGTGTGTTTAAATAAAATCAGAAGCGACTATGTGATTTTATTAAGCGATTTCAAAGTCACACGTATTTACGTAGGCACGTTTCTAACATTCTAAAATACGTGTATTGACACATGTGATTTCATACTTTAAACGACATTCCGAGTAACACAATGAATCATTTAAATCACAGATCTTTCACAGAAGTTTATCTACACGATTTCACGCGTATTGATCATTCTGTTCACTATCAAAGGTGCGTACACGGCCCCTTTCTTATTTTAACTGTTTTGGGGGAGAAAACATGTGCAACAAACGCTTTTAGATACATATCACTTGCATGAGTTAGCTGTTTACATTAAGTGCAAACATAGCATTACAAAGCCTTCTATTTCGAACCGTTTAATTTGCCGGAGTGCAAAGCGTGGTAGTTGAAGATAGATCTATTGGGTTTGACAAACCTCACTTGGTAGATGGGATCTACGCAGGTGTTTGACTGACCAAACACACACATTGCTATTGTTCGTGCTAGACAATAGTGTTAAGGCAAAAACATGCTATAGCATGGCAACTCGTCAGCTTCGGTGTCGACCACTTGTGTAAATAGTTTATATGACTAGCTATCATGACTGTGCATGTGTGATTATGTTATCTACAAACTTGATATTCAAACTGCTGTTTTGAACATTGTGAATGCTTAAACCTGTGTATGCACCAACCATTGTGTTGACTTGATTTACATGTTTTCTCAGGACACTAAGACACAAGCAAGGACAAGCAGGGACTAGGATGTTGAGTCTCATGCATGCATTTCAGTTCAAGTGTTTTAGTTTTGATCAATTAAGACATGGAATGTTATTGAAATTGTACTTTACATTTTCAAACCGTTATGTATTGTTATTGGTTTTAAAACGCTTCCGCAAACATTGAAACTTTGATATTACAGTTTTAGACCAACATATGTTTTGAAATTCATATAGAGGTCTTCGTTATGTCTAATGATCTGAGCCACTCCTGTGCCGTTCGGGATGTGGGGCAAACCTCATCCAGGGCGATGAGTCCTGGGGGGTGTCTGGAGGACACCTTAGGCAGATCCTACACGCCAGAGAGGCTAGCGGGGCAAACCTCATCGAGGACGATGAGTCCCAAGGGGGGGTGTATGTGACACCTTAGGCAAATCCCACATCGGCCGTGGACAGGAGAGATCCTTGGTTCATATGTAATAACTCGCCTCTTATACCAACAACGCGTTTTGGGGCTTAATGGTAGTGGATGAGAGGAGAACTCCACAGTTAAGCGTGCTCAGGTGACAGCAATCCAGGATGGGTGACCCCCTGGGAAGTTTTCACCCAGGCGACCAAAAGCAAAGCCGTGAGCTATAATTTGGCAAAACGGACAATATTGCTGGTAAAACGAGGCGGGGTGTTACAGAACCCATCTAGTGCCTATTACTTTCACACCTTTTGGTCTGTCAACCAATTGCCATACACCTAACTTTTTGAACTGAAGGAGTTCTTCTTGCATAGCATCTACCCACGAGTCTTCTTTGAGAGCTTCAGTAACAGAACATGGTTCCACCTGAGAGATAAAACAGGAATGAGCTCAAAAGCTTACATCTGCAAAATCAAGAATGTCAGCAAGTCCCTCTAAAGAAAGCTGATTTCTGGTTTTTACTCCATCTAATGGACTCCCAATTATGTTTTCTTGAGGATGAATGCGATTGATTCTTCCAACTGGATGGGGAGGAACCTCAACCTGTGGATCAAGATTATTCAGATTCAGATCCTTAAGTCCTGGCACAAGATTATCAACAGTTAGTTCAGGGGCAGCTGGAGGAACTGAGTTGTCTTCTGTGTCTGAGCTGTCATCATGTGTATGTGCTGTAGGAGTGGAAACAGATGAGGGTTGCATTGTTTCTTCAGGTGCATTTTGTGCATCATACAACATCTGAACAGCAACATCTTCATCAGTGTACATGGGAAGCATGTTGAAGGAGTCAAACAGATCAGAATAGTTGAACATCCAATCAGGACCCTTCCCAAGTGGGGGCATGGAATACTTAGGAACATCAACATGGTACCACTCCTCCACATTTTGAGTTGATCTGTTATAAACTCTTTTATTTGGAGTGTTGTACCCAAGAAAATACCCTTCTTCCACCTTTTCATTAAACTTGCCTTGCTCATGTTTCTTAAGCATACTGCATGGTTACTTAAGATTTGGCTTTCTGTTATGGAGCAATTCGAAGCAAGTTTTCCCATGTCTCTTCACTATCAACACTCGATTTAGAGTGTAACAAGCATTAGCTACAACTTCATTCCAGAATTGAACTGGAAGAGACGAATCTGCAAGCATAGTCCTAGTAGTCCTGTTCTTTCGCTCAGCAACACCGTTCATTTGGGGAACATATGGAGCACTAAATTGTTGAACAATACCTCGTTCATTACAAAAGTTCTCCATGTTGTGATTTTTGAACTATGTCCCATTGTCGGTTCTGAGTATGCGAATCTTGAGCTTATAGAGAGATTCAAGTTTGGTAACCAACACTTGAATGCAGTCAAACGTTTCAGACTTCTCCTTAAGAAAGAAACCCCAAGAGTATCTAGAATATTCATCAGTGATGACAAGACAATACTGATCCCCAGCAATACTCTTGCGGTTAATAGGACCCAAAAGATCCATATGGAGCAGCTCAAGTGGAACAGTGATTGAGTGATACTTCTTCGGTTTGTGAGACTGCTTGACTTGATTGCCTTTCTTGCAAGATACACAGACATTAGACAGCTTGAAGTTCTTCAGACTTACCCCCGCAACCAGATTGTTGTGTACCAAGTGGTTCATCTTGCGTAGACTCAAATGACCCATCCTCTTATGCCAAAGTATTGAATCTTTTTCTGTTGCCTTTGACATAAAACATGAAGCTGTGGAGGATGTAGTTGAAGCTGTGGCCATATTGAGTACGTACAAGTCTTGCTTCTTGGGGGCAGACATCAAGATCCAATCTTCAGGAATAACTACACCTTGCTTTAGAATGTAGCATTTGGAGTCATCGAAAAGAACTTTGTAGTTTTTATCACAGATCTGTGATACAGAAAGCAGATTATTCTCCAATTGCTTGACATATCTGACTTTGTCAAATGAAACTTGCCCATTTAATAAGATTCCCTCTCCCGTGATAAAACCACCTTTGTCACCAGCAAAAGCTACATAACCACCGTGAACAGATTGAACGTTGGAGAGCAAAGAGATATTTCCTGTCATGTGCCTTGAAGCCCCACTATCGACAATCCAAGAGCTGTTTAAAGCAGCTGTTGGGGCATCCTGCACACAAATGAAACAATTAGTTCAATTTGGGAACCCAAGCCTTTACAGTCTTTGGTTGACCCAATGAGTTCTCGGATCATAACATCGATCCATTTGCCATCTGAAACAGCCTTGTCTGAAGTGGGTAAAACTGTGGTCTCATACTTTACTTTCCAGACTGCATTTTTACTGAAAGAATTTTTCAGATAAATGGATGATGATTTAGATTGATCAACATTAACAGTCTTGAGAACATTCAAGTTCATCAGTTTCCCTTTACCCTTGTCCACAGATTTAACCTGATTTGGTTGTTTGGGTTTTGTCTGAACTGACTTGGATTCAGATTTGACAGGTTTAACAAAAATCTGATTTTGTTTTCTGGGTGGTGCAACCTTTGGTCTAATCAACTGTGGGCAAGATCTAACAAAGTGCCCAGGTGCACCACACTCAAAACAAACTGGTTCTCCTTTTTTATGAAAATGTTTTAATTCAGAAAAAGATTTCCTTTTTTGTTTAAAAACATTTGTTTTAGGCGTGTCCTGATTAAAACCCAAACCCTTTTTCCCATTTGGAACAAGATTGTCAAACTTGTTCAACACACAAGCTTCATTTTCTTTTAAAGCTTTCACAAAACCTAAGGCTTGATATATTTTTGAAGATGAGATTGGGTCACCCTTTTGATAACAGGGAGTGGATTCTGAGAGCTGACTAAAGTAGATAGAAGTCCCATGTGCTCCTTGGCAATCTCCACAGTCACTTTATCAAAATTTTCTGTCTTCAAACTGGTTACAGGCTGATGATGTTCTTTCTGAGGGTTGGATGAAGAGGATGATTGACTAAAATGAATCTGAGTAGATGATGGAGCTTCAGTAGTCTGTGAAACAAAAGCTGTCTTCAATGGAGCATGAGAAGATGATTTCTCAACTGTAGGAGTAGAATAATACAACGATGGGTCCTGGACTTGTGCAACTCTCTTGGCCTTCCACGTGTTCTCTATTTCTTGCTCTTTCAGCTTCTGAATGAAATCATTTATATACATATGTGCCAACATCTCATTCTGCTTGAGTACCATCAAAAATGACTCTCACTTTGGAGGTAGAGCATCTGCCAAACACTGGATCTTTTCCTGAGTAGTAGTCTTGACTTCATGATTGAACAGCTCACTCAAAAGATGATAAAATCCAGCAATCAACTCATCCAGTGACTCATTTCCCACATACATGAAGCTATTGAATTCCTTTCTCAATGCCTTTGACTTGATACTCTTCAAATCATCATTACCCTCATATCTTTGTTGCAGTGCATCCCACAGTAGCTTTGAAGATGTAAACTGTCTAAACTGATGGAAGATATCAGTAGCAATGGACTGGGATAGAATAGCATAGGCTTTCTTCTCATAATCATAAAGCTTCCTCTGAGGCTCAGTCATCCGTGTGACTAGCATAGGAGTTCCATCTTCATTCAGAGGCCTCAGATAACCTCCCTCAATCATCATCCATAAGTTTGTATCCACCCCATTGATGTGGATCTCAAACCGATACTTCTAGTGTGGATAATCGTCTAAGGATAACAACTTTGGAGCTTTATTAGAGTGTCCAGTCTCAGTCTCACTCAGTAGCAAAGTCTGAATACGATGATTCTGGTTCGCCATTAATGCTAAATCCTCCATAGAATCAAGAACAACAAGATTCAACACTTAGAAAATTTTTTAGACTGAGGGCCGAATGAAGATCCTTATGGCGAATGATGGGGGCCGAATGTGCTAGAAACGGCGAATGAAAAGCTGAGTATGACTGTTTGACGAATGAGCAGAGAATGAACCTATTCGGCGAATGAAAGGGTTGAATGAGGCTATTCTCCGAATGAGAGTTCGAATGAGTGCTAATCTCCGAATGACTTGACCTAATGAAGCTATTCGCCGAATGACTGATCCAATGAGGTCTATTCGGCGAATGAGACTGTCGAATGTAGCTATTCGGTGAATGAGAGAGATTCGGCCTAACTTATTCGGCCGCCAGGTTCATTTGGCAGATCTGGGGTTTTCAGCAACCAAAAACGCGATATCTTTCGATTTAGACCAAATCTAACCACCAAATTTGGTACAGAACACTAGGATAAGATTACCAACCAATTGGGAGAAAGGTTTTGACAAAAACCCACTAATTTTGTATGAAACAGTAACTTTAAGACCAAGAAAGTTAGGGTTTTGCAGATCTCGAACCAAACAGATAGAGATTCACTGATTTTGAGTGGAAATCGAGTAGAATCAAGAGCCAAAGCTCTGATACCACTTTGTAGGACCAATTAGGAGCTCGGAAACACTCCGATTCCAATGGATTTCTACCCGACGACCTCTGGAATAGTGCGGAATCCTATTCCAGGGTTTTCCAAACAAAACCGACAAGAACCGTGGTGATTCGAAGGTTAGGGAAGGACGTGAGAGTGATAATCGAACACCATGGGTTGCGAATCGAACTTGGATGATCAAAGGCCTCACAAATCTCCTAGGGTTTTGACTCTGGAGTTCTTGGAAGAAAGGGGGCGCTCAGATGTTCTTAAAAAGTTATGTTTGAAGTGATTTGGGCTGGTATATATAGACTGTAGTCATTCGGCCGAATGAGAGGCCGAAGTAGCTCATTCGGCGAATGACTATGTCGAATGGACATGTCAGTCGAATGAGTCATTCGGCGAATGACTCATTCGATCGCCATAGTCATTCTCTAGTGCGTTCATTCGGCGAATGACTTCATTCGTAGAGTCATTCGCCCGAATGTCAAGTCTCATACTCAAATATTAATTAAATCAAATCAAACAATCATATAATCAATATTAAACATTAAGAACGATATATAAAGACAACTTCCATTAACATAACTTGAATATTACATGATGGATAATACAAAATCGAACTAGGGACATTTAGTGCACCAACACATAGACCCTTTTTGACTATTTTCTACCTTTGGGGGAGAAAGCATTGCATATAACTGTTTTGAAACATCAAACATATTTTTATGGATACATATGGCCATGCTTTGTCACTATATGTAAATGTGTGGCACGCATCACAACTAAGTCTTCATAAACACATCTCAAGCATATTTTTATGGATACATATTTTTATGGATACATATGGACATGTTTTATCACTAGACGTATATAATGAGACATGTAGGTCTTGCAAGTGTGACCAGAGACTACAATCCTGTAAAGCTGAGACCGATCTGTCACTCATGCCCTTAGAAGGGAGAAAATTCTCAGGGTGCGACATATTGGTATTAGAGACCTCGGTTACTGCAAATTAGGTTTGCATTTAGTGAAGTTACTCTATAACCATATACTTATTACGCCAATTATAGATATGGCGTCACCATCATCACCACCTATGCTCGCACACGACGAGGAGGAGCCGATAGCTCCAGCACTACATCATCACCTCTACCAGTGGCCGTAGAGTTACCTGACCAGCATCCCCTTCCATCTGAAGGGAGCGAGACGGATGATCACGTAGAGGATCCTGAGGATGATCCTGCGGAGGATTCAGAGGAGCATCCTAAAGAAGATCCTAAGGAAGACCTTGACGAGGATCTTGAGGATTCACCTGATCGTGCATCACCCATACCACACGTCCCTGAGCCCAAGAGACCACGACTTGAGTCAGATTACATTGCTCGACTGACTTGGGAAGTGAAATGGGCAGACGACAGGATTGAGTATCTTGCACAGGAATTGAGAGATACGCATGCTCGACATGCAGAGCTTCTTAGTCTAGTCAATAGGATGGATAGAGATATG
This sequence comes from Mikania micrantha, assembly GCA_009363875.1. Lineage (NCBI taxonomy): Eukaryota > Viridiplantae > Streptophyta > Magnoliopsida > Asterales > Asteraceae > Mikania > Mikania micrantha. The sequence continues at coordinate 27,164,628 of CM018695.1, forward strand.
ACCCAGTTGACTGGATGACTTAAGGAGAAGGAGAACCGAGCCGCCATTGCTGAAGCTACACTCGCAGAGCTAGAGGATATGGTTGTAGTTCCAGACCCAGAGGAGCTTGACTCTGAGGAGGAGGAGGATGAACCAGTAGAGTATGCTGATTCCAATTCCATCATCAATAATGCATGACTAACTTTAGCATAGACCTAGAAGGGATGGGTTGTGTCCCAACAACTGGATTTTCTGGGATAGTGATGTTTGGTATTAAATGAATTGTAACCAGTACAACTTATTATATATCAAAAGTTATTATCTATTATCGAAAGTTGTGTCTATGCATATCAATACATGTTTCCTTTCTGTATCAACTACACATTTTACACTAGACCTTAGTTACATTCTAACACTTATTTTCGCTATGAAGGTCATGGCTGGAAGACGCAGAGGACGCCGGAACGTAGGAGAACGTGGGAACATCAACCTGACCGCAACTGAACTGAACGCACTTATCAACGAACTAGTTGAAGAGGCAATTGGTACACGTGAAGCTACTCGTAATCAAAACCAATTGAATCAAGGTGACGAATTTCATTTCCGAATTCACCTTGCACAATGACCACTTATTCCAATTACAATGTGTTTACGGAATCCAGAATAAAATTCCTTTCTTTACATATTTCAGGAGCGAATCCTAACCCAACCCTAAGCATATTCAAATCATTCTTGGACTGCAAACCCCACTCATTTAACGGTACTGAGGGTGCCGTCGGTCTCTTGCACTGGATGGAGAAGGGAGTGTCAATCTTCGGCATGAGCAACTATCGGAACGAAGAAAGGGTCAAATACGCAGCTGGAACTCTTGAGGGAGCTGCCCTCACTTGGTTGAATGCCAACGTGCAAAACGTGTCACCAACAATTTCTTTGAATAGAATCGTAAGATGAATGATAATGTCCTCCTTGCGTATTAGGATTCATAAGACGCACAAACAAACTGTAACACAATCAACTTGTCACCAACGATTCATCAAGTAAACACAAGTCAACACACAAACACTCAGTTGAGTACACCGACATTTGGGGTTGTACGGGATACAACACGCCACAAAACATAAACTCATGACCTATATGACTACAGATGACCACTAGCAGGTGCTAGCATTCACTGTAACCAACACGAATCAGGAAGTGCACAATCAGGTGAGTTCACGGCACCTTTTTCACTATTTTCTACCTTTGGGGGAGAAAACATTGCATATAACTGTTTTGAAACATCAAACATATTTCTATGGATACATATGGGCATGCTTTATCACTATATGTATATGTGTGGCACACATCACAACTAAGTCCTCATAAACACATCTCGGATGGTTAATAGCGCAAGGCGCACAACGTGGTAATCTTGCATAGTACTATTTGGGTCTGCAAACCCCTCTATTGCGCGCCTAGGAGGCCACCCCGACTGAGAGTCGGAACAGAGCAAAATTGACCAGACACATTTGCCATGGTCTAGCGTGATGGACATGGCGGGAGGCATGCAGTCAGCTTTGGTTTCGAACCCACATATAATATAATATATTGACTAGCTATCAGTCGATATTGCATTGAAATGATATGTAGTCCTACAACATTTACTTTAAACATTTATTGTTTACTGCTGATACAAAACATGTGCTCTCACCAACCATTGTGTTGACATTTTACACACTTGTTTTCTCAGGTAACTAAAGCATGCACACAGGACTAGGATGCTAGGACGAGGTCACATGCATCTACTAAGTGTCTTAAGCTATTGAAATCATTTAACTATTTGTTTTGATATGTAATGACTAACAACTTAAATCGCTTCCGCAACTTTTAAATTCGTAATGTTTTATAAATATTTAACTTAGCTTCCGCAACTCTGATTTACTAAACTGCATTATCCAAGAAATTGCATGTACGTATATAACCAGACATGTATGTCTTGCAAGTGTGACCAGAGACTGCGATCCTGCAGAGCTGAGAATGATCTATGACTCGCGCCTTTGGAAGGGAAAAAATTCTCAGGGTGCGACATTGTGAGCTCAAATTTTAAAAACATATAGTAGAGTCTATTAGAGTTAGGCTCAGTTTTGTGATTCATAATTTATTAGCTAAATGAAACATTGTTATTCCTGTTGTAACATGTTTGTGTAATTTATAATGATATGTATATATTATTGTAAGCAATAACTGTGAAACCTTGTACATCACATCGTACGCTACCGCAACGACAAAGTATGACACCCGACTTATTCAATGATAAAATAATTTGTTAAACAACCTTTTGTATTAAACTTTTGTTAGTTTAATGTTTTGAATTTTAAACGTTTTGAATAATAATATCATAATTTTTTTATTTAAAACTGTTTATTGTTTATACACGATTATATCTCAAACTAACGTTGTTTAAGTTTTTTTATTTAAAAAATGATATTTTGAAAATTATGTTTTCAGAAATATATATGTGATATATTTTAAGAACTTTGAAATTTAATGTCTAGAATTTATATCATCTAATAAAGATTATACTTATTGTATGATAATCTCTTTTTTTTTTACTTTAATTGATAATTTAAATATATATATATATATATATATATAAAACAGATTAGAATTTTCTAATTGTTTTAAATATTTTTTAACAAAAATATAAAATTCTTTTATATTTAAATAATCATAGAAAAAGCTTTTTAAAAAAATTATCAAAACCACAACCCCCGGTCTAAAACCCGAGTTAGTGGTTACCAAGCCCTCACATGCACACAGGTTCGCTAGTTAGTCTGGCCACATAATCGGTTCTATATTGGTTTCAAATTTCAAAAACATGAACTTGCTATCCTTTCCCAAATCACAAGAACCCTAATTTGATTTCGATCCAATTCGCGAGTTCTAGCGTTTGTGAGTCTGATCAGACATGGGGCTACTGTTCCTATTCTAATTGTGAACATAATGAGTATAAACTTACTTGGATTGAGTATGAATTGCACGATTTTTAGTTCCTGAGCACGTTCGGTTATGCTCGATACCAATCAATCCATGAATAGGGTGTCCACCAATAGTACTATCCATGAAGTCCTCGGCTCATATCAAGTAAGTTATATGGTTCTAAGTTTTAATATACAGGGCCTTTTGTATAAAACAATCTCATTTAAAAATACATCAATAGAAACCATAACATGTGCATAAGTAATAAAATAAGCATGTTTTTCACCCCAAATATATAAAACAAGTAAAAAGGGGCTGTGATAACTCACTGAAATAGGTGGCAATGAAGTAGAATTTAATAATAAAACACCAATGCCAAATCCAAGATTGTAGTCCTACTCGTGTCCTAAAATAAAATTTATAACAAATTAAGTTTTTTGAACTAACTTAATACGTAGTACAAATCTTATCTTGAATGAATACACTCGTTAATTAGGATAGTCTAAAATAAAAACTATCTAGATTTAAACAATGTGACAATGTTAAATAACTGGGCTATTTTTATTTGACCATAAATGTGTTGAGGTTTTGTATCTTTACTTTGGGTTTTAAAAAAATAACCTTACAAAATTTATTGAACAAGTATCAATGTTGCACCATTCGAAGCCCTTTATTGTCGAAAATGTAGATCGCCACTATGCTGGACAGAAATCGGAGACAGTCAAATTACAGGTCCAGAAATCATTCAAGAAAAAACTGATAAAATTTTCAAGAGTAAAGATAGATTGAAAGCTGCCAGAGATAAACAAAAAATTTATGCTGATAACAGACGGAAGCCCTTAGAATTCCAAATAGGGGATAACGTCTTGTTAAAGGTGTCACTTTGGAGAGGCATAATTCGGTTTGGGTAAAAAGGGTAAATTGACTCCAAACTACATTGGACCATTCAAAGTTATTGCACGAATAGGTTTTGTAGCCTACAAATTGAAGCTTCCACAAGATCTATCAGGTATACATGATGTATTTCATGTATCAAATTTAAAGAAATGTTTATCAAATGAAACATTGATTATACCTCATGAAGAAATTCAGGTGGATGAAAAATTACATTTTATAGAGGAACCACTTGAAATTGTTGATAAGGATGTTAAAAAGCTTCGAAGAAGTCATATCCCGATTATTAAAGTTAAATGTAACTCCAAACGAGGTCCTGAATATACATGGGAATGAGAAGACCAATTCAAACTAAAGTATCCCCGTTTGTTTGAAAGAAATCATCCTCACAAACAAGTTTAAATTTCGAGGACGTAATTTCTTTAATAGGGGGAGAATGTAACATCCTCAAATTTTTCCATGTTTTCTTCTTTCGTAAATTTTTATTTTATTATATGAATTATAATATATCCTATGTGTTACAACATAAATGTAGAAAATTGACTAGTTTTAAGTACCAAACTAAGTTATGATCAACAAGATAGGATTTTATATTTTAAAGCCTAATATTTTAATTAATTTTTGTTATTTTTATATATTTTTATATAAAAATCATTGGTGATATACAAATTAAAAAAAAAATGTCCAAGTGATTTAACAACGTAAATAAACGATAAATAAAGTGGTAACATTTCACGAAACTAGTTAGTTGGTTTTATTGGAAATTATTTTTAAGTAATTAAGATAATTTTTATAAAATTTTATGTAACCAAAATATATCTCCACTAACTCTTTTTTACCCACTTTGTACCATATATTAAATTAATGTAACACTAATCTTCCACTCATCCAACAAAATCATTACATACCATGCAAAACATTTATTACACATCACTTCTAGCTATCACATTCCATTTTATATATGTATATATTTACTTATTTATTTATTTTTATCTTTTCTTATTTATTTTTTTCTTCTTCTTCTATTTACATCAAATTTCCGTACAACATGCATATATACACCTTGATATATTTTTTTAAAGAAACTTTCAATTTCTCTAACTTCTTTCTACTCTATCACACAGACTTAAGAAATTTCACCCATTTTCAAATATCTTTAGCTTATTGTGATTCAAGGGCTGATTCTAAGGTATGAACATATACATAAACATGTTTCAATGGTTCAAGATGAGAAACATGTTTGAAATATTTGTTATAACACTTTCTCTACACTATTAATCTTGTTTTCTTTTGTATAATCACAAAGAGTTTGTGAGATTATCAAAATAAACATGCATGCATGTTCTAAACATGAAGATGATAATCTATGATCAAATCATGATTTTGTTAAAAATATGTCAACAATATGTACATGCATGATAATAAAAGTCACCATTTTATAAATATGGTTTGAAATATTTTAAAATCTTCCATATATATCACCAATGATATATTTTATATGTACATTTTATGAAATAAAATCTGATTAAAAATTTTTATATCTTAAAAATAAGATTTAAAAACAAAACACGCATTAGATACTTGTACATTTAGTTTAAAAATAGTATTCTTTGCAAAAAAGAATTGACTTTTTTACATAATTATTAATATGGGTTGTTAATATATTATTTGACCAAATTTAAAGATGACAAAATTATATATGTTGATTTGAAATTCAATAAAATGGAAAAGTACAAAAATTTAGCCGTTATAATGCCGAAATTTCGATTGAAATTAAGATAAAAATCTTAATGACATCGAAAAATTATAAAAATTTTAAAGTAGACTTTAAATAATAAAATTAAAATTCTGACAAATTTTCATAATTTTTGGAGTTGGTTTTCTGTTTGTTTTTATTTTTATCCATTAAATAATGCTCAAATTATGAAATATATGCAAACGAAGTTATAAAAATCTGAAAAATTTACAGAATCGTTAATTACCAAAGAAAAGATTACGATTTAAATTTATAATTTTCTGAAAAGTATAGCTATATTTTCCGTATTTATCACATTAAATAAGAATAAAAATATAGCATCTGAATTAATAAAAACTCAGGATTTTTCCATAAGTCTTAAAATACTTACTGGAGTGTAGAAAATATTTCTCATAATTTTCAGGGCCATTTTAGTAATTATTTCAATTTTTACAATATAAAATAATGTAAAATTACTAAAATAATAGCTACTGATGGAATTAAATTCTAAAATTTTTAAGGAAATTTTATAAGGTTATGAAAGTGTAATAAAATAATTTTTATAAATTTTTGAATCATATAATTATTAATTTTCATTTTCATTTTAATAAGACATATTCAAAGCAAAAAAAAATGCAAAAGAAAATAAATAAATTATAAACCTAGCTAATTAAACTCTTTATTTTACAGAAATAAAATTTCTAAAGTTTAAATAATATGACATATATTTTTACTATTGTATACAATTTAAATGATATAAATATAATATCTAATATTTTATTAAATTATGATAAGTAACATAATTTATGGAATAAATTTCAACGACATACATATGTGTGTGTGTGTAGTATTTCAAATTAAATACAAATTTATATAAATTAACATTACTTCAAATAGTTTATATATACTTAAAACCGAGCAATTACCTGAAAACCAACATTATACCTGTTTAATAAATTTTGTAAGGTTATTTTTATAAAACCCAAAATAAAGATACAAAACCTCAACACATCTATGGTCAAATAAAAATAACCCAATTATTTAACATTGTCACATTGTTTAAATCTAGATAGTTTTTATTTAGAATATCCTAATTAACAATAATTTAGCATGATTCTGATAGGTCTTTTGGGTTATTTCGATTCAAATAGCGATTGCAAATATGTGTGTATGTATAATTTGGATGTGATCGATGTTTTCAGTTGATTTGAAGCTCGATTTTAACTTGTTGTTCATAGTTGGGAGAAACGAGTGATTAATTTGTTAATTTAGGAATATATTAAACCGATTGGTTCATGATTGAGTGATGATCGTGCAACAGATATTGGTCTGATTAGAAACACGTGTTAGTAGGTTTTTGGCTAAAAGCCGGTTTACACAGGTTCGAACCCTGGTGGCCAAAAGGAATGGTTTGAATTTTAAAATGAAATAGCAGGAATGGTCCTCCACTTTTCTGACTTTTTTCTATTTCGTTTATGAATTCATTAGCTAAAATAACCTTTGATATTTTAACGCATTTGGTCCTCCTAATTTTGTTTCTTTCTATAAGACTTTTTGAATTTAATAAAACTTTGTTGTTAGTTACATATAACCTAATTTTCTATAAAAACCACTGTTGTAAAAATCGGTTTACGCGGTCTAGGCGGGGGTCTAGGCGGAGCCTAGTCGGTCTAGGCGACCTAGCCAGATTTTTAATTTTTTTTTTTACTTTTTTTTTGACTTTTTTGGAGTAAAAATGGACCAATTTCATGATTATTTAGACATTTCTCAACTAAAAATCCTTAACATGTCTATGAAAATCAAATCCAGCCACTTAACATCGAAATCCATCTCTAAACTTTGAACACGATGTTCAAGTTTGAACTTTGAAATAGTTGATTTAATATATTAAAGTTTATTTTTTAAATTATTTGAAGTATTATATTTTAAATTATTCGAAGTATTATATTTTAAATTATTCATATTGATGTATGTATATAATATATATTTGTAAAATTACATATAAAAATCAAATCCGCCTAGCTCCGATTCGAACTTACTAAAATATTCAGCATATTTTTTTTGAATAATGTGAAGAGAATCATATCAATTTGAAAAATTGAAGTTTAGTCTATTATATATAATATTTATCTATGCAAACTGTATGTTTGTTTGAACTTATTTATATTATGATTGTGTTACTAAAAGATGTACCTCTCTGCAACATTTAAAAAACTTAGTAATTAAAATAAAAATCTACATCTCAAATGCCATGTAATAAGGAATTAATTTAGTTTCATTTTTGGATTCAATCACCTTAACTTCCTGACCTTGATTGGTGAGCACTTTATTTAATATATGTGGTATAGGACAATATCAATGTATTATGTGCACAAAATCCAGCATCATATTTGGCTACCATAGCAATATTGTTAATAACTTTTGTGTTTCCAGCTAATATTTTGGCAAAACAAATATGATGGTATTGGGATTCAATCGACAGAACAAATGCGTATGTGTGTGTTGGGAAAAAGAAATTTTGACATAAAAGGTATGTATTCCATTGAACCATTATGTACATATGTGAGGCTATTTATAACCGTAATTTGACAGTTAAACAAGCATTAACTACATTAATAACTACCTAATATACATAGACTGTTTTGCCCTTCTGTAACATCCGTGAAAAATCCAGGTAAAATCCATATTAAGATCTTAATTATTTAGTCATTAACGGACAAAAACCAAGTTAATACGTATGTTGAGTCGATGGTATTTAAACAACTAAGAAAAACATGATCAGTCATGAGTTTTCAGATATCGTAATGCGTATGAAAATAATCAAGGATTAACGGAATAACTATGAGAATTTGGAAATATTTAATAACGCAAATTATATTATAAACTACTTATAAATATCCCAAATATTAGAATAAATTTTATGAAAATTTTGAGTATATTAATAAATATAAATTCATAACTATTTTAATATTTAAATCAATGTTTAAATAATTATAAAATTTATCAAACAAGTTCAAAGTTGTTCATAATGTAAAATAAATATTTAATAAGTTCTTTTAAATAAATATGAATCAATAAACATTTTCAAGAAATTTTATAAATTTTAGAAATATTTTAGTACTAAGTTCTTTTAAAGTTCTTTATTTTATAAATATTATTACCCATTTTTTTATAAAAATTCAAAGAACTCTTTCCCTAATTAAAATTTAATCAAAATTCCTAATTAAACATAATCATTTAACTTTTTAACCTATTAACCTACACTCCAACATCCTTGTCTACCCCAACATCTTTGTCACACTCACACACCCTCTCCCCTCTCCCTTCCTCAACTATAAATACCCCATTACATCCTTCCTAAATCCTTTGCACCAAATCCATCTTCTTTGGATTTCTAATTCTATCTCCCTAAACCACCTCTCTTGAGATCTTTCAAGATCTCCAAGGTAATAAACACTTAAACTAAATGCTCTTACATTACTTATGTTCTTCATCTTCTTCTTCTAATCCTCCAAATTTTAAGTTGTTACCATGCTTGATAACACAAAGGTTTGTGTGTTGTAAGGTTTCCTAATAACTTGTCTTATGACAAGTAACCTATGATCAACCCATACACAAACATACTTTCAAGTCATGGATTCTTGCAATATTGATAACAAAAAGGTTTGCATGTTTGTTCTTTACCAAACATCCAAGCATACCTTCAATATTTGCCTTATTATTTTGAATGTTGATAACACAAAGGTTTGGTATATGTGACAATTCGACTTTTCACACTAACCTTGTTAACGGAAGTTGGTGCTATCACAGGCCCAACAAGACCAATCAAGGCCCAATAAGACCAATGAAGGTCCAACAGGCCCAACAAGACCAATGAAGGCCCAATAAAGCCAAAGAAGGTCCAGTAAAGCCAAAGAAGATCCAATAAGGTCAAGGAAGACTCAACAAGATCAATTAGGCTCAACATAGTCAGTGTAGGCCCAATAAATCAAGAGAGGCCCAGTAAGGCCCAATAAGGGGCAAGTGAGGCCCAATGTGAACAAAGTAGGCCCATGGAAGGTCAAGGCAGGCCCAGTTATATTCTGTGAGGCCCAGTGAACTTGATGGGGGCCCAATTGGATAAATCAAGTTTGAAATCAGTTCAATTGTGCCATTTAGTAATAATTAGGAATTTTAAAGTAGTTTTGTAAATCAAAACAATATGTTATGGATTTAGAAAAATTCTTAGAAGTTGAGATTAAGCAAAAAAATCAGATTTGTAAGTGTTAATTCCAAGAATTAGTTTATAAGTTGTAATAGCAATTGATTTTGACTTTTAAAAGTCAAAATTTGGCCAAACGAATTGGGGAAATTCGAATCTCGTAATAATAAGGGTTGTAATGGTTATAAAACTAACAATAATCATCTCATTGATGATTATTAACAGTTATAATACGTTACTAGAAGCAATAATGATCGAATTTAATCATTTTCAAGTTCAAGAGGCGAAACCGTAACTCCCATATATCAAATTGATATAACACGGCTTTAATTCATCAAATTGAGGTTACAGAAAACATAATCGGCATTCTTAGAGTTCTATTCATCCATCAATTTGATTTTACAAGACACGAAATCAAGAGTTCGAACAAGGGGCGGCCGAACATCAACTCACAAGTGATCTCTTTCGATTGGCTATCAAATCAAGTAAGTTTTCGTTCCTAAACCTTCTAAACATGCCGATTAAGTGAACCTGTGTGTTAATTTCGGCTTATAACATCAATTGATATGAATCCGAGTTCTAGGGTTTATCATAGAACACGTTTTGGGGATTTTGTATTAAATGGATTTCATATTCAAATTAAACTATATGGTTAGTTTCAGAAAAGGCCGAACAAGGTTATTCTTACAACAATTTCGATTGATGATAGCGAATTTATGGAATTCAATCCTAGGGTTCTTAGTGATAAACTGTTTTGGGGGTTAGCATTCAAATGAGTTCAATAATCAAATTAATGAGTATAACTAGCTTCAGATAGTTCCGATTAAGGTTTGTGATAGGATGATTTCATTTAGTTTCAACGAATTAGAAGAATTCGAATTGTAAAGTTGTTTGGTTAAAAACCGAGACTTATGTGGGTAATTTGAACACATCGATTGTGTTCTGATCAAATTAAAACCACCATTAGGAACTCTTAAGTGATTAGAATGATATTCTGGTGTTGTTGGGTGAAATCGGATTCGAAATCGGGTTCAATTTGGAGGTTAAGTGCTTCGGCTATGTTATGGAATAAGAACTAGGTTGGAATAGGATTTAAAAGAATTTAAATTCTGATATCCATTGCGACACCCTAGCGGGCTGAGATGGTTAGATGCGTGGGTGTGGGACTTGAGGGTCGCGGGTTCGAGTCCCGGCCCAAACAAATTTTTGATGTTTTTGATTATTTTGGTGTTTTAATCATAACTTCCACATACGAACTCCGATTTAGTTCGTTCAAGTTGCGTTGGAACCGTAACGAGAATACGAACGCATTAGAATAATAAAATTCATATTTTAGTCCGAACACGAAATCGCGTATAATTACGATTAATTGAATAAAATCAAATACGATTTTATTTAATCGATTTCAGTGACACGCGTACTTCCGTATGCCTAATTCTCACACTTTAACATACGTGTGTTGACACGTATGTGATTTCAAGCACAAAACGATTATTCGAATAACAATAGGTTATTGTTTAAATCACAGATTCTTCGTAGAGGATTTCTACGCAAGTTCACACATACTTGATCATTCTACTCTTATCAAAGGTGCGTACACGGCCCCTTTCTTATTTTAAACTGTTTTGGGGGAGAAAACATGTGCAACAAACTGATTTTTAGATACATAACACTTGCATGAGTTATCTGTTTACATTATGTGAAAACATATCAACTTGAAAGTCCTTACACACCTCGAACCGTTTAGTTTGCTGTAATGCAAAGCGTGGTAGTTGGAAATAGATCTATTAGGTTTGACAAACCTCACCTGGTAGATGGGATCTATGCAGGTGTTTGACTGACCAAACACACATTTACTATTGTTGTGATAGACAATAGTGGCAAGGCGAAAACATGCTATAGCATGGCAACTAGTCAGCTTCGGTGTCGAACATGTATGTAAATAGTTATATGACTAGCTATCATGACTGTGCAATTGTGATTATGTTATCTACAACTTGTTATTCAAACTGATGTTTTGAACACTATGATTACTTAAAACCTGTGTTATGCACCAACCTTTGTGTTGACTTGATTTGCATGTTTTCTCAGGACGCTAAGGCGCGCGTAACAGCTGGCATGGACTAGGAAGATAGAGTCTCATGCATTTCTTTCATTTTGATTATTTAAATTTGAATATTTAAGCAATTGAATTGTAATGTTTGATTTACAACTGTTTATGGTTTTTAAACGCTTCCGCACTTTTTGTAAACTCTGGTTATTATGTTTGTTTTAAAGACCAATGTATGTTTTTTTGAAATTCATATAGAGGTCTTCGCTATGTCTAATGATCTGAGATCCTGGTTTGTCACGTTCCCAAACGGTATGATTCCGTTAGTTGAAATTGGGGGTGTGACAGATTGGTATCAGAGACATTGGTTATAGCGAACTAGGTTTGCATTTGTAGGCCTAGACTATGACTGTTAGACATTAGACACACATGTTTACACATACTGCTTAGAAATTACATATGACATTATGTAATTGATTTGCTTACGTATTCCATGGCACTGCACTTACATATGATATTATGTAACAGGCATGGCTTCATCATCAGTTCCTTATGTTATCATTGATGATTCCGAGGACGAGGAGCCGATGGTTCCGGCACCACCATCATCACCACCACCACCCATTCCATCACCTCCACCATATGAGATGGAGGACTCCGATCCAGAGGAGGATCCGGAGGAAGACCCGGAGGAGGATCCGGAGGAGGATCCAGACGAGGATCCTGATGAGGATCCAGAGGAGGATCCAGACGAGGATCCAGTTGAGGACCCGGATGAGGATCCGGAGGAGGCACCATGGGTGAATACCCAGGGACTCTATGCTGCAGGACCATCTACACATCCTCTTAAATAATCACTATGCCTCTATGTTATTTGACACTGGTGCCGACCGGAGTTTTGTATCTAGTTCACTTGCTAAGTCACTAGATGTTAGTCCCACTGCCTTAGATAGTCCCTATACTGTGGAGTTAGCGGATGGTAAGTTGATTGTAGTAGAAAACATTTATAAGGGATGTATTCTTGATTTGATGGGTCAGGTATTAGAGATTGATCTGATGCCTATTGCTCTAGGCAGTTTTGATGTAGTCATTGGCATGGACTGGTTGTCTAAGAATCAGGCTGAAATTGTATGCCATGAAAAGATTGTTCGCATACCTCTTCCGCAGGGAGAGACATTATATGTACAAGGAGAGAAGAGCAGTACGCCACTGCGTCTCATATCTTGTATGAAAGCACACAAGTGTCTGCGGAAAGGTCATACGGCAGTTATAGCACTTATAACTGAAAAGCCGGTAGCTGAGAAGAAACTTGAAGATATACCTATAGTTTGTGAGTTTCCGGAGGTATTTCCAGAAGACTTGCCGGGATTACCGCCTGTGAGACAGGTGGAATTTCGAATCGATCTTACACCAGACGCAGCACCGATAGCTAGGGCGCCTTATCGACTTGCACCGTCAGAAATGCAAGAGTTATCCACACAATTGCAAGAATTGTTGGATAAGGGTTTCATACGACCTAGTTTTTCACCATGGGGAGCTCCAGTATTGTTTGTAAAGAAGAAGGACGGAACTTTTCGTATGTGTATCGATTACCGGGAATTGAACAAGGTTACTATCAAGAACCGGTATCCGTTACCCAGGATTGACGATCTGTTCGATCAGTTGCAAGGTTCGAGTTACTACTCGAAGATTGATCTCAGGTCGGGTTATCATCAACTAAGAGTTCAGGAGGAGGATATTCCGAAGACAGCATTCAGGACAAGATATGGCCATTATGAGTTATTGGTCATGCCATTTGGGTTGACAAACGCTCCAGCCGTATTCATGGATCTCATGAATCGTGTTTGTAAACCATATCTTGATAAGTTTGTCATTGTTTTCATTGATGACATTCTCATCTATTCAAAGTCTGAGGAGGAACACGCTGAACATCTTCGATTACTGTTAGAGCTATTGAAGCAAGAACAACTGTACGCTAAGTTCTCGAAATGTGATTTCTGGATGCGAGAAGTACAGTTCTTGGGTCATATAGTTAATGAAAAGGGTATACATGTTGATCCAGCAAAGATTGAAGCGATTAAGAATTGGGAAGCGCCAAAGACCCCTACCGAGGTACGACAATTCCTTGGTTTGGCAGGTTATTATCGACGATTCATTGAAGGTTTCTCAAAGATCGCTCAACCACTTACAGCTCTGACGCACAAAGGAACAAAGTATAACTGGACGGATAAACAGGAAGCTGCATTCCAGTTATTAAAGCAGAAGCTATGCAGTGCACCGATTCTGTCCTTACCGGAAGGAACGGAAGACTTTGCGGTGTATTGTGACGCATCTGGACAGGGTTTGGGATGTGTGTTGATGCAACGGGATAAAGTGATCGCTTATGCTTCCAGACAACTACGAACACATGAAAAGAATTACACTACTCATGACTTGGAGTTAGGAGCAGTGGTTTTTGCTTTAAAGATTTGGAGGCATTACTTGTATGGAACTAAGTGTACTATTTATACTGATCATAAGAGTTTACAACATATCTTTGATCAGAAGGAACTCAATATGAGACAACGACGATGGGTTGAGTTGTTGAATGATTATGAGTGTGCGATTAAGTATCACCCGGGAAAGGCTAATGTCGTAGCCGATGCTTTAAGCAGAAAAGATACAACGGGAACAAGACGGGTTCGCGCACTTATGATGACAATACATACTGATTTACCTGACAAGGTACATAGTGCTCAGATTGAGGCTTTGAAAACGGAAAACTTAGTACCGGAATCTTTACGAGGAATGGAAGAACAATTGAATGTTAAACCTGATGGAATTCGTTATTTCATTGATCGAATGTGGATACCTTTGTATGGAGGTTTAAGGGAACTTGTGATGGACGAAGCACACAAGTCTAGATATTCAGTCCATCCGGGATCAGACAAGATGTACCATGATTTGAAGGCACTGTATTGGTGGCCTCATATGAAAGCTGATATTGCTAAGTACGTTAGCAAATGTTTGACTTGTTCGAAAGTCAAAGTTGAATATCAGAAGCCATCTGGTTTATTGCAACAACCGGAGATACCGATGTGGAAGTGGGAACAGATTTCGATGGATTTCATTACTAAGTTACCCCGTACACCGAGCGGTTGTGATACAATATGGGTAATTGTCGATCGGTTAACGAAATCTGCACACTTCTTAGCAATCAAAGAAACTGACAAGATGGAGAAGTTGACTCGTATTTACATTAAGGAAGTAGTAGCACGGCATGGTGTGCCAATCTCTATCATATCAGATCGGGATGCCCGGTTTACTTCTAATTTTTGGAAATCTCTTCATAAGTCATTGGGGACTCGCTTGGATATGAGTACCGCCTATCACCCACAGACCGACGGTCAAAGTGAACGAACAATTCAAACGCTCGAGGATATGTTACGAGCTTGTGTAATTGATTTTGGTGATAGCTGGGAGAATCATTTACCGTTGGTGGAATTCTCTTACAACAATAGTTATCATACAAGTATTCAAGCAGCACCGTTTGAAGCGTTGTATGGTCGCAAATGTCGTTCACCAGTTTGCTGGGCTGAAATTGGTGACAGTCAGATAACAGGTCCTGAACTGGTGCACGAAACAACAGAGAAGATAGTTCAAATCCGAAATCGTATGGCAGCGGCTCGGGATCGACAGAAGAGTTATGCAGACAAACGTCGCAAGCCGTTGGAATTTCAAGTAGGAGACCGAGTTCTTCTAAAAGTATCACCTTGGAAAGGTGTGATACGATTTGGCAAGCGCGGAAAGCTTAGTCCACGTTACGTAGGACCTTTTGAGATTCTGAAAAGAATTGGTCCGGTTGCGTACCAACTCAAACTACCGGATGAACTCAGTGGAGTTCATGATGTCTTTCATGTATCGAATTTAAAGAAATGTCTTTCTGACGAGACATTGATTGTACCGTTGGAAGAAATACAAGTAGATGAACAACTACGATTCATTGAAGAACCAGCAGAAATTATGGACCGAGAGGTCAAACAATTGAAACAAAGCAAGATTCCGATAGTCAAAGTCCGATGGAATTCAAGACGGGGTCCTGAATTCACATGGGAACGGGAAGACCAGATGATGAAGAAATATCCTCATCTATTCAAGACAGCTACTGCTAACACTGAGAGCGCACGTTAAATTTCGGGACGAAATTTCCTTCAACAAGGGGATGACGTGATGCTTTCACACATCAACACTGCAAATTTCAAACTGTAAGCACAAACGTTTTATTTATTCAATTGATTTTGTTACAGATATTTGTGCTACATTACATTTTATATGTTTTATGTGCTACATTTCATATGTTACATGTTATGGTAGTACATACACGATTGGTTACATACATTTTGCTATGTGCGGGGTTGCATAGTACATTGGTTACATACACTTTGCTATGTGCGGGGTTGCATAGTACAAACAGTTTCAGACACTCACTATGTGTGAGGTTACACAACACAGTATGATCACACACAAACAGTCACAGTTAGGTGAACTAACTAGTGAACACGCAAAACAGTTACATTGAAAGATCACAATTGAGTTGTGATGTTGCAAGCATTAGACTTTGTGTGTGAGTACACACAAGCACACAGAATGATCAAATCACACTAGCACGTACGATTTAAACTCGTAAGTAGTTTCCTAACTACTCTTAACACTTGTTAATTTTCGGGACGAAAATTCCTTCAACAAGGGGATGATGTGACAATTCGACTTTTCACACTAACCTTGTTAACGGAAGTTGGTGCTATCACAGGCCCAACAAGACCAATCAAGGCCCAATAAGACCAATGAAGGTCCAACAGGCCCAACAAGACCAATGAAGGCCCAATAAAGCCAAAGAAGGTCCAGTAAAGCCAAAGAAGATCCAATAAGGTCAAGGAAGACTCAACAAGATCAATTAGGCTCAACATAGTCAGTGTAGGCCCAATAAATCAAGAGAGGCCCAGTAAGGCCCAATAAGGGGCAAGTGAGGCCCAATGTGAACAAAGTAGGCCCATGGAAGGTCAAGGCAGGCCCAGTTATATTCTGTGAGGCCCAGTGAACTTGATGGGGGCCCAATTGGATAAATCAAGTTTGAAATCAGTTCAATTGTGCCATTTAGTAATAATTAGGAATTTTAAAGTAGTTTTGTAAATCAAAACAATATGTTATGGATTTAGAAAAATTCTTAGAAGTTGAGATTAAGCAAAAAAATCAGATTTGTAAGTGTTAATTCCAAGAATTAGTTTATAAGTTGTAATAGCAATTGATTTTGACTTTTAAAAGTCAAAATTTGGCCAAACGAATTGGGGAAATTCGAATCTCGTAATAATAAGGGTTGTAATGGTTATAAAACTAACAATAATCATCTCATTGATGATTATTAACAGTTATAATACGTTACTAGAAGCAATAATGATCGAATTTAATCATTTTCAAGTTCAAGAGGCGAAACCGTAACTCCCATATATCAAATTGATATAACACGGCTTTAATTCATCAAATTGAGGTTACAGAAAACATAATCGGCATTCTTAGAGTTCTATTCATCCATCAATTTGATTTTACAAGACACGAAATCAAGAGTTCGAACAAGGGGCGGCCGAACATCAACTCACAAGTGATCTCTTTCGATTGGCTATCAAATCAAGTAAGTTTTCGTTCCTAAACCTTCTAAACATGCCGATTAAGTGAACCTGTGTGTTAATTTCGGCTTATAACATCAATTGATATGAATCCGAGTTCTAGGGTTTATCATAGAACACGTTTTGGGGATTTTGTATTAAATGGATTTCATATTCAAATTAAACTATATGGTTAGTTTCAGAAAAGGCCGAACAAGGTTATTCTTACAACAATTTCGATTGATGATAGCGAATTTATGGAATTCAATCCTAGGGTTCTTAGTGATAAACTGTTTTGGGGGTTAGCATTCAAATGAGTTCAATAATCAAATTAATGAGTATAACTAGCTTCAGATAGTTCCGATTAAGGTTTGTGATAGGATGATTTCATTTAGTTTCAACGAATTAGAAGAATTCGAATTGTAAAGTTGTTTGGTTAAAAACCGAGACTTATGTGGGTAATTTGAACACATCGATTGTGTTCTGATCAAATTAAAACCACCATTAGGAACTCTTAAGTGATTAGAATGATATTCTGGTGTTGTTGGGTGAAATCGGATTCGAAATCGGGTTCAATTTGGAGGTTAAGTGCTTCGGCTATGTTATGGAATAAGAACTAGGTTGGAATAGGATTTAAAAGAATTTAAATTCTGATATCCATTGCGACACCCTAGCGGGCTGAGATGGTTAGATGCGTGGGTGTGGGACTTGAGGGTCGCGGGTTCGAGTCCCGGCCCAAACAAATTTTTGATGTTTTTGATTATTTTGGTGTTTTAATCATAACTTCCACATACGAACTCCGATTTAGTTCGTTCAAGTTGCGTTGGAACCGTAACGAGAATACGAACGCATTAGAATAATAAAATTCATATTTTAGTCCGAACACGAAATCGCGTATAATTACGATTAATTGAATAAAATCAAATACGATTTTATTTAATCGATTTCAGTGACACGCGTACTTCCGTATGCCTAATTCTCACACTTTAACATACGTGTGTTGACACGTATGTGATTTCAAGCACAAAACGATTATTCGAATAACAATAGGTTATTGTTTAAATCACAGATTCTTCGTAGAGGATTTCTACGCAAGTTCACACATACTTGATCATTCTACTCTTATCAAAGGTGCGTACACGGCCCCTTTCTTATTTTAAACTGTTTTGGGGGAGAAAACATGTGCAACAAACTGATTTTTAGATACATAACACTTGCATGAGTTATCTGTTTACATTATGTGAAAACATATCAACTTGAAAGTCCTTACACACCTCGAACCGTTTAGTTTGCTGTAATGCAAAGCGTGGTAGTTGGAAATAGATCTATTAGGTTTGACAAACCTCACCTGGTAGATGGGATCTATGCAGGTGTTTGACTGACCAAACACACATTTACTATTGTTGTGATAGACAATAGTGGCAAGGCGAAAACATGCTATAGCATGGCAACTAGTCAGCTTCGGTGTCGAACATGTATGTAAATAGTTATATGACTAGCTATCATGACTGTGCAATTGTGATTATGTTATCTACAACTTGTTATTCAAACTGATGTTTTGAACACTATGATTACTTAAAACCTGTGTTATGCACCAACCTTTGTGTTGACTTGATTTGCATGTTTTCTCAGGACGCCAAGGCGCGCGTAACAGCTGGCATGGACTAGGAAGATAGAGTCTCATGCATTTCTTTCATTTTGATTATTTAAATTTGAATATTTAAGCAATTGAATTGTAATGTTTGATTTACAACTGTTTATGGTTTTTAAACGCTTCCGCACTTTTTGTAAACTCTGGTTATTATGTTTGTTTTAAAGACCAATGTATGTTTTTTTGAAATTCATATAGAGGTCTTCGCTATGTCTAATGATCTGAGATCCTGGTTTGTCACGTTCCCAAACGGTATGATTCCGTTAGTTGAAATTGGGGGTGTGACAGTATAATTATGGGTCTTTAATCAAAGATCAACAACTATACAAAACATACTTTCAACATTTGCCTACTTATACATATATTTGTAGAAACTATAAATCAAAACCATGCACTTGTTTATATTCAATTATAATAATTAAATGATATTAAAATATTTTGAAATTTACTTTAAAACCCTCATTCACTAATATTACTTCAAAGTAATACCCTAAAATATCTAATACTATTAAAACTTGATTATACGCATTACAAACTTTATTATTATTAAACCATCCGTGGTGTCATTATCATTAAACCATCCGTGGTTTCATTCGTAATTTGGTACGACTCAAAATAAAGAGTCGATTAAAATGCCAAATTAAAAAGCGAACTGTGTTATGGCTTAGTATCATTATTAAGTTGGAAGATGACAAGTTCGAGTAACGTATTATCATTTCTTTTATGACTTAAGGAAAGTCATTACTTTGCAATAACCCCAATCTATTAATCGGGTTAACGCATCTCTTATATATATACTAAATATTAAATCCATCGTAAAACTCAACAAATGTATACTTTCCTTATTTTAGGGGTTTGAAGTTCGTGACAAGTAGCAAGATCTTAATATTATCTATCTTCTAGCATCCTACTACTAGTGAGTTTCATAGCCCCTCTTTTTATTTAATATTTTGGGGTGAAATACATGTTAGATACTAAAACTTTACATCCATACGTGTTTAAATGAAATAGGCATTTTAGTGATTACTTGAGTATACGTGTTACTATCGTTTAAACTTCTTTAATATTCATGATGTACATTAATAATATTTTGAGTGAAGTATACGTTTGACATCGTTTAAACTCATAATCATAAAATGCATGCTTTATTGTTAAACATTATGGGATGTATGTTACTATAAACTTCTTTTTGTAATCATGCTTTATCGAGTCATAAACCTATGGACTCACCAACTATTTTTAGTTGATACTTGAGCATGTATTTCAGGAAATTAGCTACATGGATTATATTACAACAAGAAGATTTTGAAGATATTGGTTAATTTAAATTAGACTATATGGAGAAATCTTATATTGTTGTATCATTTTGAATCATATCATTTTGTAAAACTATTATCGATATGTTATTTGAATCTTTGTAAATCTCTTATGTATGTTATTTGGATTATGAATGCAATTTAGTAAGTTTCTTTATAAACAATGTATTTGTAATCCGATTTCGTCTCGCCCTCGTGATTCCGCTTTAGCGGGGGTGTGACAGATTGGTATCAGAGCCATTGGTTATAGAGAATTAGGTTGCATGAAACCTAGACTATAACTTATAGCTCATCCTAGGACTTACATGGACTTTATGTGCTACCTTACTTGAAGTACTTGTTATCACCATACGTGCTTACTTGCTTGTTTGATAGAAATAAGATTTCCTTAGAATTTATGTATTCCATTAAGAATGCCTTAGATTATAAAAACCTTAGTTAAATCCTACGACCTTTACTTTTCCTATTATATAAAAATTTAAAACACATAGTATGTATGTATGACAAAAATATGTTTGACACTCTCACACTCAAAAATTTTTTATTCTGTTCTCGTTAGAGCTAAGTTTGTATAAACGGACATGTATTAACTAGAAGGGCGAATGCCGGTATTTGGGACTCCTGTCTAGGAAAGCGATTCGCATAAATCCCCGACATACTGCGGGACCAGTCTAGCTTTCCTGGGATTTCCGATGATAAAAGTAGGGTCCATACTTTTGCACACACGAAAACTCAAATCAAGTATATATTGAATAAATTACTACATTAAATGAAATACTAAACCATTTCCTTTTAACTTCATAGCTAATGGCTCCAACAAAAAGAGGGCGAAAACCAAAGGATAAGGGACCAGTTGACAATACAGATACTACTATTCCAATGACACCCAACGACATCGAAAAACTAGTGGAAGCTCGAATAGCCGCAGCCATACCCGGCATACTTGCTCGAGCAAACTCGAACTCAGGAAACAACAATAACAACCACAACACCAATAATAGCAATACCACCGACCCCGAAACCAGTAATGCAAGAAAGGGCTGTACATACAAACATTTCATGTCCTGTAAACCGAAGGATTACTATGGCAACGACGGAGCCATAGGACTGCTAAAATGGATAGATAAGATCCAAGCAGTTTTCCGTATTTCTGAATGCCTTGAAACCCACAAGGTTCGTTATGCTGCAAACTCCTTCCAAGGGAAGGCCTTGAACTGGTGGAATAACCAAATACAGGCTCGGGGTGTTGAAGAGGCAGAATCAATGGGCTGGGAAGAATTCAAGGCCCTATTACTAGAAGAATACTGCCCCATCAACGAATTGCAAAAACTGGAGAATGAATTCTGGCACCTTACCATGAAGGGTGCTGAACTGATGGCCTATAACGACCGCTTTCACGAACTCTCGAGCTTACTACCACACATGGTGAACTCGGAAGATCGAAAAATCGAGCGTTACATCTGGGGACTTGCACCCCAAATTGGAAGCATGGTCACCGCTTCTAAACCAACCACGCTCAAAGGTGCCATCCTCTTGGCTGGTCAACTTAGGGATCATCTGGTTAGAAACAATGCTTTCAAGAACAAAAACTCAGGAGAAAAGAGGAAGATTGATAACCCCACATCCTCCAACCACACCAACCAATCCAACCAGTCCAACCACTCCAAAAGACACAACAACAACAACAAGAAACCCACAACTGCCCGTAACTATGGGGCAGTTAACCAAGACAAGAGGAATCAACATGCACCTAAGTGTGCCAAATGCAACTATTTCCATTTTGGAGCATGCCTTGTCTGCTCCAAGTGTGGGAAACCGGGGCACCAAGCCAATAACTGTCGAAGCAACCCCACTCCACGTGCTTGCTATGGATGTGGAAGCCCCGACCACATGCTCAATGTCTGTCCCAAAAGACCCCAAGGATCTGGAACTGTCAACAACCCACCTCGGGGAAGAGCTTTCGTCATGGGAGCTCAAGAAGCCCGTGAAGACAACAACGTCGTTACTGGTATGTTTCTTGTAAACAATCACTTTGCATCTATTCTATTTGACACGGGTGCAGATAAAAGTTTCATATCAACTAAGTTTGAGCATGTAGTAAACCAAAAATCTACCCCTTTAACTGAAATCTACACCATAGAATTAGCCAACGGAAAACTATTAACTGCACGAAAAATCCTCAATGGATGTGTCCTTAGTTATGACGGCCACTCATTCTATCTAGACCTCATTCCCATCCAACTTGGAAGCTTCGATGTAGTCATCGGAATGGACTGGTTGTCCAAACATCAAGCTGAAATCCAATGTCACCTCAAAATTGTTCGGGTTCCATTACCAAACGGCGGAGCACTAGAAATTCAAGGAAAAATAGCAAGTAGGAAACTACACCTCATTTCTGCTATGAAGGCACGTAAGTATCTGAAGAAGGAATGTCAAGCCTTCCTTGCCCATATCAAAGTCAAAGACCAAGAAGAGAAGAAGATCGGAGACATACCAATAGTCCGCGAATTTCCCGAAGTATTCCCCGATGAGCTACCTGGATTACCACCCGTTCGACAAGTGGAATTTCGTATCGACCTGATTCCAGGAGCGGCACCGATAGCAAAGACACCCTACCGTCTCGCACCATCCGAGATGCAAGAGTTATCAAGCCAATTACAAGAACTCTTGGATCAAGGATTCATCCGACCGAGTTTCTCACCATGGGGAGCACCCATTCTATTTGTCAAAAAGAAGGATGGATTTTTTCGAATGTGCATCGACTATAGGGAGCTCAACAAAGTAACCATCAAAAATCGCTATCCCCTTCCTCGGATTGATGACTTGTTCGACCAATTACAAGGGTCTAGGCACTTCTCAAAGACAGACCTTCGGTCAGGTTATCATCAATTAAGAATCCACGAAGACGACATCCCAAAAACCGCATTCAGAACAAGATACGGGCACTACGAATTCTTAGTAATCCGTTTCGGACTCACCAATGCCCCTGCGGTATTTATGGACCTAATGAACCGTGTATGCAAGCCTTACCTCGATAAGTTCGTGATCGTGTTCATCGACGATATCCTTATATACTCACAAAACGAAGAGGATCATAAGCAACACCTAAAGCTAGTACTCCAACTCTTGGCAAAGGAGAAACTATATGCCAAGTTTTCCAAATGCGAGTTCTGGTTAAAGGAGGTTCACTTCCTTGGTCATGTGGTTAATGATAAGGGTATTCAAGTCGACCCAAGCAAGATTGAGGCGGTAGAGAAATGGGAAGCACCGACAACCCCGACAGAAATCCGACAATTCTTAGGGTTGGCCGGATACTATCGTAGATTCATTGAAAACTTCTCAAAAATAGCCAAACCATTAACCATGCTCACCCAAAAGGAGCAAAAGTACAATTGGGGAAGAGAACAAGAAGAGGCTTTCCAATTACTGAAACACAAATTATGCCAAGCCCCGATCCTATCACTTCCCGACGGCACTGATAACTTTGTCGTATACTGTGATGCATCGCACCAAGGTCTCGGTTGCGTGTTGATGCAAAAAGACAAAGTTATTGCATATGCATCCCGACAACTCAAAGTGCATGAAAAGAACTACACCACTCATGACTTGGAGTTAGGAGCCGTTATCTTTGCTTTAAAAATCTGGAGACACTACCACCGATCACAAAAGCCTCCAACACATCCTTGATCAAAAAATGTTGAATATGCGTCAAAGAAGATGGGTTGAATTACTCAACGACTACGATTGTGACATACGCTACCATCCCGGTAAAGCAAACGTGGTGGCTGATGCACTAAGTAGAAAAGAGAGGATCAAACCCGTTCGCGTACGCGTCTTGGGTATGACAATACAAACCTCTCTCAAAACCCAAATTCTTGAAGCACTAAAGGAAGCTCTAAAGGCAAAGGAACTCAAAGAAGAACTGCTATGCGGGGCGGAGAAGAGACTAGAACTAAAGGAAGATGATGTGTTGTATTTCCAAGAAAGAATGTGGGTTCCCGAGCTGAACAACATCCGAGAGCTCATTTTTCATGAAGCCCACAAATCCAAATACTCCGTTCATCCGGGCGCCGACAAAATGTATAAAGATCTCAAGGAATACTATTGGTGGCCCGGAATGAAGAAAGACATCGCTCTATATGTCGGAAAGTGCCTAACCTGTTCTAAGGTTAAGGCCGAACATCAAAAACCATCGGGTATGCTACAACAACCCGAGATTCCACAATGGAAATGGGAGCAAATTTCCATGGATTTCATCACCAAACTACCACGTACCTCTAGTGGTTATGATTCGATATGGGTCATCGTTGATCGATTGAAAAAATCTGCTCATTTCTTACCCATTAGAGAGGATTTTAAGATGGAGAAGCTTGCTAAACTATACATTACCGAGATCATCACTAGGCACGGGGTGCCCATGTCAATCATCTCCGACAGAGATAGCCGATTTACCTCCCGATTCTGGCAATCCATGCAAAAGGCACTCGAAACTCGTCTTGACCTTAGCACCGCGTATCATCCACAAACCGATGGGCATACTGAAAGAACAATCCAAACCTTGGAAGATATGCTTAGGTGTTGTGTGGTAGATTTTGGTGGAAGTTGGGATAACCATCTCCCACTAATTGAATTCTCTTATAACAACAGTTACCACACAAGCATCAAGTGTGCACCATTTGAAGCCTTATACGGACGAAAATGTCGATCTCCAGTATGTTGGGCAGAAATCGGGGAAAGTCAAATAACTGGCCCCGAGATCATTCAAGAAACGACAGATAAAATTGCACAAATCAAAGACCGAATCAAAGCCGCCAGGGATCGTCAGAAAAGCTACGCCGATAACCGAAGAAAACCATTGGAATTTGCAATTGGCGATAAGGTAATGCTAAAGGTATCACCATGGAAGGGCGTGGTGCGGTTCGGGAAGAAGGGCAAGCTAGCTCCAAGGTATGTTGGACCTTTTGAAATTCTCGATAGAATTGGTCCCGTAGCCTACAAGCTCCAACTACCGCAAGAACTTAGTGGAGTTCATGATACGTTCCATGTATCGAATCTGAAGAAATGTTTATCAGACGAAACAATGATAATTCCATTGAATGAGGTCCGACTCGACGACAAACTCCACTTCATCGAAGAACCGATTGAGGTCATGGACCGAGAAATGAAGACGTTAAAGCGAAGCCGCATTCCAATTGTTAAAGTTAGATGGAACTCTAAGCGAGGACCTGAATTCACCTGGGAAAGAGAGGATCATATGAAGAAAGAGTATCCTCAGTTATTCACGAACGACCCTACCTTGGTAAATAAAGACTGAATTTCGGGACAAAATTCTTTTAACCGGGGGAGACTGTAACATCCGTGAAAAATCCAGGTAAAATCCATATTAAGATCTTAATTATTTAGTCATTAACGGACAAAAACCAAGTTAATACGTATGTTGAGTCGATGGTATTTAAACAACTAAGAAAAACATGATCAGTCATGGGTTTTCAGATATCGTAATGCGTATGAAAATAATCAAGGATTAACGGAATAACTATGAGAATTTGGAAATATTTAATAACGCAAATTATATTATAAACTACTTATAAATATCCCAAATATTAGAATAAATTTTATGAAAATTTTGAGTATATTAATAAATATAAATTCATAACTATTTTAATATTTAAATCAATGTTTAAATAATTATAAAATTTATCAAACAAGTTCAAAGTTGTTCATAATGTAAAATAAATATTTAATAAGTTCTTTTAAATAAATATGAATCAATAAACATTTTCAAGAAATTTTATAAATTTTAGAAATATTTTAGTACTAAGTTCTTTTAAAGTTTTTTATTTTATAAATATTATTACCCATTTTTTTATAAAAATTCAAAGAACTCTTTCCCTAATTAAAATTTAATCAAAATTCCTAATTAAACATAATCATTTAACTTTTTAACCTATTAACCTACACCCCAACATCCTTGTCTCCCCCAACATCTTTGTCACACTCACACACCCTCTCCCCTCTCCCTTCCTCAACTATAAATACCCCATTACATCCTTCCTAAATCCTTTGCACCAAATCCATTCTTCTTTGGATTTCTAATTCTATCTCCCTAAACCACCTCTCTTGGGATCTTTCAAGATCTCCAAGGTAATAAACACTTAAACTAAATGCTCTTACATTACTTATGTTCTTCATCTTCTTCTTCTAATCCTCCAAATTTTAAGTTGTTACCATGCTTGATAACACAAAGGTTTGTGTGTTGTAAGGTTTCCTAATAACTTGTCTTATGACAAGTAACCTATGATCAACCCATACACAAACATACTTTCAAGTCATGGATTCTTGCAATATTGATAACAAAAAGGTTTGTATGTTTGTTCTTTACCAAACATCCAAGCATACCTTCAATATTTGCCTTATTATTTTGAATGTTGATAACACAAAGGTTGGTATAATTATGGGTCTTTAATCAAAGATCAACAACTATACAAAACATACTTTCAACATTTGCCTACTTATACATATATTTGTAGAAACTATAAATCAAAACCATGCACTTGTTTATATTCAATTATAATAATTGAATGATATTAAAATATTTTGAAATTTACTTTAAAACCCTCATTCACTAATATTACTTCAAAGTAATACCCTAAAATATCTAATACTATTAAAACTTGATTATACGCATTACAAACTTTATTATTATTAAACCATCCGTGGTGTCATTATCATTAAACCATCCGTGGTTTCATTCGTAATTTGGTACGACTCAAAATAAAGAGTCGATTAAAATGCCAAATTAAAAAGCGAACTGTGTTATGGCTTAGTATCATTATTAAGTTGGACGATGACAAGTTCGAGTAACGTATTATCATTTCTTTTATGACTTAAGGAAAGTCATTACTTTGCAATAACCCCAATCTATTAATCGGGTTAACGCATCTCTTATATATATACTAAATATTAAATCCATCGTAAAACTCAACAAATGTATACTTTCCTTATTTTAGGGGTTTGAAGTTCGTGACAAGGAGCAAGATCTTAATATTATCTATCTTCTAGCATCCTACTACTAGTGAGTTTCATAGCCCCTCTTTTTATTTAATATTTTGGGGTGAAATACATGCTAGATACTAAAACTTTACATCCATACGTGTTTAAATGAAATAAGCATTTTAGTGATTACTTGAGTATACGTGTTACTATCGTTTAAACTTCTTTAATATTCATGATGTACATTAATAATATTTTGAGTGAAGTATACGTTTGACATCGTTTAAACTCATAATCATAAAATGCATGCTTTATTGTTAAACATTATGGGATGTATGTTACTATAAACTTCTTTTTGTAATCATGCTTTATCGAGTCATAAACCTATGGACTCACCAACTATTTTTAGTTGATACTTGAGCATGTATTTCAGGAAATTAGCTACATGGATTATATTACAACAAGAAGATTTTGAAGATATTGTTTAATTTAAATTAGACTATATGGAGAAATCTTATATTGTTGTATCATTTTGAATCATATCATTTTGTAAAACTATTATCGATATGTTATTTGAATCTTTGTAAATCTCTTATGTATGTTATTTGGATTATGAATGCAATTTAGTAAGTTTCTTTATAAACAATGTATTTGTAATCCGATTTCATCTCGCCCTCGTGATTCCGCTTTAGCGGGGGTGTGACACCTTCTATGTATTTCACTAGGATAATATAATATTACAATTACTCATTTGACCAATTTAAGATATCAAACTTACAAATCCAACAATCTCCTCCTAATTTTGGCATCTTAACATACTAAACATCTTTTATATGGTTTGTATGTATCTAGGTGGTCAATCACGATCTGCTTGCACTTTCCTTTTCTTGAATGGTAAATTGCTATCACCCTTGAGTCTTGACTTTTCTTTTATATGGTTTGCAATTTTTGTGTACTTTGTATTTCGAGTACTTGTATATTTCGTGCACTTTAGTATATCGTGTACATAGGTTCGAGTACTCCTAGTACAGTATAAATAGATGCATTTGTACACTGTTCTAGGGTTGTGAATCTCGAGGCAGACACTCCTAGACGTATTGGAGCTGCTTGTACAAAGTTCACGTTTTTATACTAGAAATTCACTTTTCTATTACTTGTCTATCTTCTATCATGGATTCCTCACATATTAGAAGCATTTCGTGTTGATTGAGCTGATAAAGTTCGGATCTTGAGAGTTCAAGGGACCTACAAGTGGTATCAGAGCTTGGAGGCTCTTTTCGACACAAAGGTATCTGCTTTTTCAATCAAGTTTGCCACTTTCTTGTTCATTTCCACTCCATCAAGTTGTTGTATCAATTTGGAGTTCTAGATCTAGAAGAAATTTCTTCTGGAAATTTTCAAGTGTTTTTCAAGAACTCCATTTCGAACACCGGTGTTCGTGTTGCATTTTGGAAACTTGGGTTCGCATACGGCATTTCGAGTACAAGGCTTCGTATACTAGATCCGGCTACATGATTTCATCATCTTCAGTTTGAGTACTAGTTTTCGTGATCTTGAGTTCAGCTACTTGAGAATTTCGAGAACAGTGAAAGCTTCGAGTACTACTCTTCGTGAACTGGTCTTCGCATACTTGGATTTCGACAACTGCTTTTCGAATACTCTGCTTCGAGTACTTAGTTTCGGATACTTCCTAGACTCCAAGAACACTACTAACTTCGAGAACCTTGGGGACTTCGTGTAGTTGGTTTCGTGTACCTCTCTTAGAGCACTTCTGGGCTTGGTGAACTGACATTTAGAATTGTTCTGGTCATGTCTTTGAAGAACTTAACAAACCTTTCCAGCCTACTAAACATGGACAATGAGATTGGGACTGGTACCAAGCCACCAAGGCTTGTTTTAGGCGATAACTTTCAGACTGGAAGTTCAGGTTTCAATCATTAATTAAGAATACAAATCCGAAGCTGTGGTGGTCGATTGAGGAAGGGCCTTACGTGCCCATGTACGAGAGTGAATTGAATGGTTTGATCCCTGAGAACCCTGAATTATTCACCGAGAACGACATTCTGCTAAGAGAGAAACATGACAAGGCTTATGCCTCCATCACTATGGCACTTTCTACTAAGGTTGCTCACAGGTTTAAGGAGCACAAGACTGCCAAACAGTTATAGCATGCTTTGGTGGAACGCTTTGAAGGGAATGAAGACATGCGAGACAGCAGAAAAGAGATGCTGAGAAAACGATTCAAAATGTTCAACCACATCAAAGGAAAATCTCTGGAAGCTCAACTTAACCGTTTCACCCACCTGATGACAGAGCTTACAAGTGCAGGGATTGAAATGACCAAGGGAGAGGTCAATAAGAAGTTGCTGAACTCTCTACCGTACAATTGGAACTCCAATTGTACCACCATCAAGAGGACCAAGGATGTGTACAAGACTACCTTGAGTGAGCTAATATCCATCATCAATTCATATGATATGGATGACAAACAGAGAGCCTCAATCATGCCATCTCCATGGGTATTACCCCAGCCTTAGAGAACTCAGCACTTCTCATTTCAATCAGTTATCAAGCTTCATGATCACAATCAGTTCTGTATGAGACCGCATTTCTCTCCTCAGGGCAAGTTAGTTCAGTGACCAAAATCAGTCCAGAGAGTGAAGAAAACCTGCTACTGTTCAAAGGGTTCATGAACAGTTAGAACGCTTTCATTGCATGTGAGTTGACACCGGCCAATCTGACACAGGATAATCTGGAGCAGATTAATCCTGCTGATGTGGAGGAGATTGATATTGCATGGCAGATGGCCTGTTTCTCATTAAACATGTGTTCGTTATGCAGGGACGACCAAACAAGCTGAAAAATGTATGGTATGTTGATAGTGGTTGCTCTCAGCACATGAATGGGGATTTCTCTCAGTTACACAAGGTCACACCGTTTAATGGAGGTTATGTCTCCTTTGCTGGAGACAAAGGTGAGAAGATAAGCATGAAGGAAACTGTTACAAATGGCATGTTTAGCTTTGAGGATGTCTACTACGTGGAGGAACACAACCACATCCTGTTGAGTGTCTCCCAGATCTGTGACAAAAGCTTCTCAACTCACTTCACTAATAAGGAGTTTTTGATCTTGAATCCTGTTTTTGTAATTCCAGAGAAGTGGATTTTAATGAGAACTCTGAGGATCAATAATTCCTACATCATCAAGATGAATTCAGATTCATTTACTGAGAACACCTGTTTGTTCTCCAAGGCATCGAAGACTGATTGTCTGTTGTGGCATCGCCAATTTGGTCACGTCAACCTGAAGAATCTCAATAGATTGGCGAAGGGAGATCACATCACTAGACTCCCTTCAAAGGACTTTTCCTTAATTGAGAATTGCATCGCATGTGCCAAGGGGAAGCAACATAAGAGACCCCAAATGCCAAAGTTATTAAATTCAATTTCATCAATTCTACAATTTCTTCACGTGTATCTATTTGGACCAGTCAATGTTATGAGCATAGGGAAGAAGTTATATTGTCTTGTGATTACAGATGATCATTCCAGATTCACTTGGGTTTTCTTACTTGCTAAGAAGTATGAGACCACAGAGATCCTGAAGAAATTCATCACATTGATAGAGAATCAGAAGAACTTGAAGGTTAAAGGGATCAGAACTGACAACGTCGCAGAATTTAGGAATCAAACTCTTATTGATTTATGCGATGAGAAAGAGATTGTTCGACACTACAGTGCAGCTCGTACACCTTAGCAGAACGGAGTAGCTGAGAGAAGGAACAAAACGTTTATCGAGGCTGCACAGACCATGTTGGCTGATTCAAAGCTACCAATCTTCTTCTGGGCGGAAGTTGTCAATACAGCTTGCTATGTTCAAAACCGTGCACTACTGAACAAGCGACACCAGAGGACACAATATGAGATTTTCTTCAATCAGAAGCCGAAGATCGGACACTTCAAATTCTTTGGATATCCTTGCAGTCTCCTCCACACTGAGACAACTCACAAGTTCGATGACAAGGCCTATGAGTGTTACTTTGTTGGCTATTCTTCTGAAAAAGTTTCCTATCAGGTCTACAACAAGAAGACAAGGCAGATTGTGGAGTCTTATTACATCAAGTGGCAGGAGTTTAATCACACCGATGCCGGTTTAGGTCCAAACTGGTTGTTCCAATACGATTCAACGTTTGAGCCTTTTCATACCACTTCTGAGAGTATAGGACCCACTGAGCCTGAAGACAGTTTTTATAAGAGAGACGACATGGATTACTGGGTTGACTATGTTCCATGTGATCCCAATATTCTTAGTGTTGACCCACCAGGTATGTACCAGCGAACACAACCAATCAGTGAAGTCATTCCATCGTATCCGGAGACTTCTCATTCAGATCAACCGACTAGACAAACAGATCAGACAGCCCCTTCCTCCCACCACACATTTGATAATTTATTAATTCTCAGACCACATCCCTGAGGAGCATTGTGTGGATAATGAAGCTGAAGTAAGTGGAACAGCTTCTGATGAGAACATTGCTTCCTCTAAGGAAGAACAACTTGCCCACATCAGTAATCTGCTTGACAATTAGGAAGTACTCACTTCTAGCATCAACAACAATAATCTCGTTGACAATATTATTGGACCACTTTCAGAAGGAGTTCTCATCCGGAGCAGATCTATTAAGGCTCAGACCGCCTTACCCAAAGGAACCATCACACGCATTCAGTTAGGTCCAATTAATTCATGTTTGTATTCTTGCTTTATTTCACAAGTAAAACCCAAGAACATCAAGATGGCTCTTAAGGAATCAATCTGGAATGAAGCGATGCAAGAGGAGTTGATGTAGTTTCAAAAACTCAAAGTGTGGAATCTGGTACCATTGCCCAAGGGGAAACTACCAATTGGAACCAGATGGGTCTTGAGAAACAAAAGGGATGACTCTAGTGTAATCATCAAAAATAAGGCAAGGTTGGTAGTCCAGGGCTTCTGCCAACAGGAGGGTATTGACTATGAGGAGATCCTTGCACCGGTTGCCAAACTTGAGGCAATCCACATCTACTTGGCCTATGCATCCTACATGAACTTACCGGTTTATCAGATGGATGAGAAGACTGCTTTATTGTATGGAAAGGTCAAGGAAGAGATATATGTATGTCAACCTCCCGGGTTCAAGGATTCGCAGTATCCTGACCATGTCTACAAACTAAACAAAGCCATGTACGGTCTTCATCAAGCACCACGAGCATGGTATGTTACACTCACAGATCATCTTCATCAAGCACCACACATGTCGATACTAATTATGGTACTATCCCAAGTGTTCTAAGACCATAAGGAACATGAGACCAACTTTGATCAATTAGAAGACCCATCATAATAACATAAGGGTTGGTTGAGGAGATCTTGCCTTAGCCGATTCTATGCGCTAGGATCCTCATCAAGAAACTATCCAAGCTTAGTCCTATATCCATTTTAACTCAAGTAAACACCGTTAAGGATGAATAAATGAACTTATTGAGTACATTATGAATGTACCATTTGTATTATCGTGGTCATAGTTTATAAGTTACCATGCGGGAATTTCATGCATGGTATAATAAATTAGGTTACCATGGCATGTCAAATGAATTGAACAAAGGTTTAAAACATGGAATCAAATCAAAGAAATCAACTTTATAATAACATAGGAGTTTGGACTAACTATGGAATAGTTGTAAGGAGTAAGTCACTAACACACGATTAGACAAAGAATCTAAGTAACATGAAGATTTTAAACATGAAATGAACATAAGCTTACAAATCATGAATTGTGTTAACATGATTAGGGTTTGAGCATGATAAACATATCAAAAACAAGTGAGAGCATCGTTCATTGATTCTTCGTTGATCGTACATTTCAGCCATTCAAGGTGAGTACATAGCCCTCCTTTCCTCCTTTTAAATCTTTTGGGGTGGAACATGTGAATACTATTTTCGAACCTCAATTTCTTAAATGGTTTTCATTATTCAACTACTTGAATGGTTTTCATTATCCTAAAACTTATGTTTGGCTATGTTGGTATACATTAACACATTTGAACAATTGAACAATAAACACTGGATGCAAAGCATTTAGTCATGACTTGTCATGGCACACGACTTAATACATTTCATTTCGTACAAGTACAAGTGGGTTTTTAATTAAATTATGTAACGTGGATGAACAGTTTGTAAACAAGATTATTCACATCATGTATGCCTATATTTAGGACTTCGAGGGCGGAAATCATTATTCTTAGATTTCAGACTTGAAGTTCACGCTTTTGTACATTTAGGAATCAAAGGTTAGAAGTAATTAACTTAACCTCTAAATTTGAGTTCACGCACTGGTTCAACGTTAGTACACGGTGACCACAATTAGGGTTTTATACATATACATTTTATACACAGTGGTTATACACAGTAGAGGTTTGTACATATTTCATTGGTTGTTTGAACTCAGGTTTTATACAGGTTACACTCACAGGTTTTCAATGGATGTCCTTTCAAACTTATATTTTCATATTCCTAAATTATATGTTTTTACAATATTTTAAACCTATGTAACTCACCAACTACTATTTGTAGTTGACAGATTTTCTTCACATGTTTCAGGTGAACAAAGGTAGGCACAGGACATGGACAACTAAGGCGACCAAGACTAAGATAGAACATGATCAAGAAACAAGCTAGGATGGATTAGAAACTCATTAAATCCTTGTTGTTTTATTATCTTGTCTAATCTTATTTTGTAAACATTATTTTTGAGGTCGGTTAGTTGTATTCTTTTGGTAGTTAGTCATGACATGTAAACCGTACATTAATCATATGAAATGTAGTAATTCGTTGTGGTTGTTCATCGTTAATCTTGTGCATTTGAATCAACCGATCATTCGATCAAGTCGTCACCACGCCATGGATTCCGCATGCGGGCGCAGGGGTGTGACAGTTTGGTACCAGAGCCAAGGTTATAGTGAGCTAGAAAAATCCCAATGTTTAATGACCTAGACTTTAACTTAAGCTACCACATAGGACTAAGTGCTTTAGGCTTGAGGATTGTTGGTGCATATTTTTGGATGTTCGCTGCTGTTCGAATAGATTAGATTTGTATTTGATTATTTGTAATCACTTGTATGTACTTGTATGTTGTTACACTGGAAACTGAGTCGTTCGCAGGAGCATCTGCGAATGGATAAAATGTAAAGGGCTCCATTCGGCCGAATGGATGGGCCGAATGGCTCCATTCTCCCGAATGGGCTACAGCCCCTATATAAACCAGTTTCCAGATTTTAGGGTTTAAGGTTTTGTGTGTGTTCTTGGGTTTGAGCATGAGAGGGGGAGAGATCATGCTCGATCTCTCCCCGGCAACACTATGTTCTTTTATGATGTGGATTCAATCATGTAATCATTCGATTCTATTAATATATCATATGATTTTGTTCATCATCTTCATGTTCGTCGTGTGTCAAAACCCTAACCTTCCGTCCAAAGTGAAATCGCCGGTCCTATCACGTCTTTACAAGGATACTTAGTATTAGGTATGCTTGAGTTAGCATTAAGTCTGCTTTAAGCTTGGAAGATTTTAGGGACTATAAAATTTTTCGGAAAATTATTTTCATATATAAAATCAAGGGATTCAGTACCGGGATTCTATAATTTTAGGACTTGGACTGAATTCCTAACTTTTGGTTTCAATAAAGGATTTCAGATGCGAGGATATGTATTCTTAGTATCCTTGGTTTGAAATTCTTAACTTATCACGGGCTTCAGGAGTAGGAATGCGTATTCTTAGTATTCCTAACCTGAGGTTCTCAACAGGAGAACATTATACTTAGTACTGTAGGTACTAAGGAACATGAATTTGCATTCCAGTGTACAACAACGAGAAAATTAGAGGTTTTGGTTACTAGTGAACCAAAATTATGATTTTCTCAATCATAGAACATAGAACAGATGAGAACAGTTGTGAAAATTTATGAATAGTAGTGGAAAGGGATGTTAGCTTCAAATACTAGCGGCGGCCTAACCCTGATATTCTAAAGTAGTGGTGGGCTGGCGGCAGGGCTTGACTCTACGTATGCCCTATATATAAACTAACTTCAGTATGCCAGGGAGAATTCGGCATGACTATTTGAAGTGAGGATCCGGGGTATTCAATGGTCATTAGTACATCGAACAAGTACAGTAAAACATTGAACAAGTATAGTTGAACAAAGAACATAGTGAACATTGTATGTGAACATTTTGTGCAAATTCTTTATGTGTAAACATGTTTAGATATAGTGAAGATCACACATGCTTAGCATATGACAACATAGGGTAAATTGACAACCTAGTGCATACATACATGTCGATTTAGTTAGTCAAGGAGACCCTACAATTAAATGCCAACAAAGTTACATGCCAATATAAATTTGAACATAGTTTGATTATGGTTCAATCGATCAAAATCGGTGGAATCATTACCCTCAGTACATTTTATTCAATCATACAAATATGTTGCCAAAAGCTAGTAAGGACATATTGGGAATTTGTCAGTGTGTAGTTTTGGTGGACATTTCAGGGGACTTGTACATAAGAACATGATGTACAAGTTTCTGAGAAGTATACTAAGAAGTTTATTGCTGATGTGTGTGCTTGCTCATTCCTTTACAATTGAATGATAATATTAGTAGTACGAAAATATTGCTAAGTTATCTTATGATTCAATTGTAAAATTGTTCGTTACTAACATGCTTGTGGCTTTCTCTTCGTAGAATGCCTCCTCGACGTAACACCAACGGCGAGGGTTTAACAAGCGGCAATGACGATGAGATCAACAAAATTGCCCGAATCATAG
Source organism: Mikania micrantha (assembly GCA_009363875.1). Classification (NCBI taxonomy): domain Eukaryota; kingdom Viridiplantae; phylum Streptophyta; class Magnoliopsida; order Asterales; family Asteraceae; genus Mikania; species Mikania micrantha. Next base: position 27,200,901 of record CM018695.1, read on the forward strand.
CTGTACATATGAAGGATGTTATACCTGGCATGGTTACTGACATCACACAAAACCTATGGGGGAGTGGGGGTGAATCAGCAACCAACAACTCTAACTCTAATGCCACTTGAACTGCAGCCTTCACGTTTAAGCAGTTCAACGATGCTAAGCCCCCAAAGTACTCTGGTACGAAGGGAGCTACCAGCCTGCTGCAATGGCTCAAAAGCATTGAGGACATACTCGATTATACGGGTTGTCCAAAGAACCTGAAAGTCAAGATGGCGACAAACGTCTTTCACAAGGGCGCTTTAACCTGGTGGAATGTTAAGAGAAAGACCAGGGGTCATGAAGCAGCTTCATCCCTACCTTGAGAGAATTTCAAGAAGCTACTGGTGGAACAATTTTTCCCACGTCATAGGCTGAAGAAGCTTGAAGCTGAAATGTGGCGCCTCGTTCAAGACAACGGGGAGAACACTAAGTACACGGCTAGGTTTCATTAGCTGTGTTTGCTGGTGTAACACCCCGACCGATGGCGGAAACGTCGGGATGCCACGAGGGATGTGTAGATTGTTCATAAGCTCGTGCGCATCTAATTAAATCATCACATATCAATTAATCAACCATATTAATTACATCAAAAATCATGTTCATCATGAGCTAGTTACATCAAATACACAAAAGATTTAGCTAAACTAACTAAACTCTAGTCTTCAGAATTTCAGTTATTTTAGCTAAGTCCAAGAACCTAAGTGATGATGTCCAAAAGATGTAGAGCTATCCTGCTCTACCTACTTCTCCTCGTTCCCTGAAATATGTAGAAAATCAAGTGTCAACTACGAAGTAGTTGGTGAGAAATCATAAGTTTTTACGTATTAAAAATGTTTATAAAACGTTTATGAAAGTTTAAAAATGGGTTTATAAAAGTTTATAATTTCCCCGAGAGAATCCACATGTGCACCTGCGAAATAATCCCACACAGCCAAAATCCAACAAACACAACATCCAAACAATCCAAGTAAACACATACACAATAATCACAAATAATTATCCACATATGTTTAACCAATCACATCAATTCAATAAACATCAATCATCATAATCATATCAATATAAGTTACCACGGAGGACCTCAGTCAACTCAATCAACGGCGGAATCATCGCGGAGGACCGCAATCAACTCAACCAACGATATTCCTATAAGTGTCTTAGTGCACTGCGGAGGACTGTAGTCAACTCAACCAACAGTGGAATCACTGAGGAGGGCATTAGTAAACTCACCAACAGTAACTCAATCATTGTGGAGGACCTAAGTCAACTCAACCAACATTGACTCACGGATAAGTAATAATCCATCTCAATCCATAATCAATAATAATCCATTAATATGAATATTATATTGATAATCCACGTTTCACCCATGTGTTATCAAAATAATATTTAAATTGGTATACATGTTCCACCTCTGAGTTTAAAAACAAAATGGTTTTAAAAGGAGGTTATGAGAACTCACCTGTAACATCTGTACATTTAGTCATGGTAGTCGTAAACAGTGTTAGAATAATGTGTATTCATGTCCAATCAGTCAATGTGATTCATATGTTCATGATTGTGTTTGTGTGTGATAGGATCTTAATTAATAGGACAAGTATGTATTATTTATTTATAGTCGATTTCGCTAGGCAAGAACAGTATCGTATTATATCAAAACAGTGGTGGGACGGCGTCAGATAAGGCAGATAGCTGGACTTTGGGGTATGCCCTATACATATACTGCGTTCGGTGTAATGGGATAGTGTTAGTGCGTAGTGTTCAGACGAATAGTATAACAAGCGAATTAACTAAACAAAATCGTAATACGTAAGCGAGACTGAGTATAGTTATGGGTGACGATCCATAATGATACGAATGTTGAACTTATAATTACGAATAAACGTCAATAAATATTTAATACGATCGAAAAACGTACGCGATTGCGGGTATACATGTAATTGCAGTTGTTTAACGATCTGTCAACGTACGAAGAGTAAAAATAAGTGAAATAATATATTTTACATTTTTACAATTTTGAAACTCATCAAAAACAATTCAAAATATTATTTTCTTAATCGAGGTGACGCGTACGTAAAAAAATACGCGAAAACCGACACCGGACGAGACCGAACACACGGGGAACCATTCGGGGCATAAAAGCCCTTAATTTCCTTCAACCTCCTCATTTAATTCAGCCACCACTCTCTCTCTCTCTAGATTTTCGTCTCCCACCTCTCACTAGAAAATCCAAGCTTCAAACGCACGTAACTCGCTCGATTCTCAACGGATTTGCGTGATTCTTGAACCTACGCGAAGCTCTCGACATCCTCTACACAGAAGTACAACGAATCTGAGGTTTTCACCGGCCAAATCAGAGGTATGGAGCTTGAAAGATTCACGAAAATAGGGTTTTTGTGTGTGGGTTGTTAAACCTAAAGCTTTAGCCGGTTCTAGACAATCACCACGATCTTAAACCTTCGGGAATCACTAGTTACATGATGCTTGAGTTTAGAACAGGTCGACACAATGGAAATGATGATGCTGGTGCAACAGGTTCAGTAGAAGGCATGGGAGCCGAACCCTTTGGCCACGAACCTTTTTGATTCGGGCGAACCATTGGGATAGGAACGAACCTGCATGGTTCGCTGAACCCTAGCCGAACCCTAAGGGGTTTCACGAGCCTGTGCTGAACCACCATGCATGCCACGAACCTTTCTGAGCCACCAACGAACCTCTGTGCAGGCTGCGAACCCTACTCACCCTCGACGAACCTAGTATCCCCAGGTTCCGAACCTTTTTAGTATGCAACGAACCTCGTGGATGTCACACAGGCGAACCATTTGATCGAACCCATGACCATGGACGAACCTTTGTGCCCGAACCTTTGACCATTGAATCTAGTCCTTGCGAACCTTGCATGCAAACCCATAGAACCGAACCTTGGTGAGAAGACTTGGCCGAACCTTCTAATAGGTTCGCTGGAATTGGAGAGGCTAACACCCCATTCGTCCCACATGATTCGATCAAGCCCATTTGGACTCTCGGCCCAACAATCCAACTAATTGGCCCACGCATCCTAAACCTAGCCCAACTTTAAGTTGAATTGGCCCATAGGATTTCAACTTGGCCCATACTCATGTCCAAGGCCCAATAACAAATACTTAAGCCCAATAGGAATAGATTGGCCATGGGATTTTATCTCGGCCCAATCTTGGCCTATTAATCAAATAATTATGAAACGATCTTGTTTGGTTTAGGTTTAATTTAACCTAATATTGAGATCAAGTCATAATCATAAAGGCTTAAACAATTGGAACATCTCTTTAAAATACATGTTAAACAAGAGTTATCATAATCATAAACGCATGTTACTTTGATTTATGCAAGTTGTGCATAAAAGAACATGACACATCTTTTCATGAATCAATTAGCAATCAAATGACTAAAATCATGATATTCAAATTCGCACAACATTCCTAAACATTAGAACAAGTTATTCAAGAGTTAATCAAGTTCAATATAACACAAGTCAATCAATAAATCAAAGTCTATACAATCATAAATCTTATATCTTATGTATGATTACAATGATATAGGAACCGGTTAGAAGTCTTGTTTGCTACTTGCTATTTGTTATAGTTCAGAGTCTACTGCAGACAGGTGAGAACATTAGCCCCTCTTTTACTGTTTTACAACTTTTTTGGGGTGGAACACGTGATCAATTACTCTCATTGCAGTCATACTTAATTTTACAGAATGTATGCTACTTTACAAACATTACAGGTTCATTGTACAAATTCGACGGATTCATCAACTGTCTTAAAGGATTTTATAAACTGTTAAACATATTTTACTAAAAGGTTTTATAAAAGGTTCTCTAAATTATTTTATATCTGTTGGACACACATAGTTTTATAAATGTTAAGCTCTTTTAAAGAATAAGTTTTATAAACTCTTTTACTAGGAATTGTGCTTTTACAAGTTAATATTTTATAAGCCTTGTTATTACACAAGGACACTATTCTCGGTATTCAATCAAGGGTTTCAAATACAAGGTTTTCAATCAATGGATTTCATAGTGATATTCAATCAAGGGATTTCAATTCATGGTATTCAAGCAAGGTTTTCAAATCATGGTATTCAAACAAGGCATTTAATTAAAGGTTTCAAATCCAAGTATTTCAAAAACATGGTGTTCATCGTTGTGAACAAACTTATACATACATCAAGTTACACATTCATTAGCGTTAGTACTGGGTGATCACAACAAGGGAAAGCGGACACGTAATCTTTTAGCGTTAGTACTGGGTGATCGCAACAAGGGAAAGCGGACACGTAATCTTTTAGCGTTAGTACTGGGTGATCACAACAAGGGAAAGCGGACACGTATTCTTTTAGCGTTAGTACTGGGTGATCACAACAAGGGAAAGCGGATACGTAATCTTTTAGCGTTAGTACTGTGTGATCACAACAAGGGAAAGCGGACACAATTGGGCTGACCAAGTTCTGGAATTAGCTTTTAAATTTGTTTTATAAGCTAACTACAGGGTTGGTTACGAATGGTTATATCAATGTTGCTGACAAATTTTCTAACTCCAAATGTAGTTTGGGACTTGATTATATGTTGGTTTTCTAGCAAACAGTCCGATGACTGTTTGGACACGTTTTACAGACTTGATGAAAGTTTGGGTTGCAACCATCCATGTATTTTCAATCATTGTTTATTCATTTGCCTTACAATGCAAATTCATACTTACAACTGTTAAACCTATTGTTCTCACCAACTACTTTTGTAGTTGACAGTTACTTTTCACGTGTTTCAGGTAATCAAGTTTAGTACACTTTCAAGGACAACTAAGGAGACCATTGTAAGATAGGACAAGATGAAGAAACAAGCTAGGATGGATTTAGAAACACACTTAATCCTAATTGTTTAATTGTCTTGTTTAAGTCTTATTTTGTAAACACTATTTTTGGGTCTGTAGTTGTCATTCTTTTGGAAACATAGATAGATTGTCTATAACTAAACAATGGTCTAATATCTATGAAATTTAGTAATGCATTGTGGTTGTTCTTATTCAATACTTGTGCATGATTCAACCATTGATCGTCACCGCGCCGTGGATTCCGCACGCGGCGCAGGGGGTGTGACTGGTTGGTATCAGAGCCAAGGTTGTAGAGAACTATGAAAAACCCAATTATTAATGACCTAGACTATAACCTATGCTACCACATAGGACTAAGTGCTATAGGCTTGAGGACACTTAGGATCTAAGTAAACTTAAGTGAGCATTAAGTCTACATCAAGCTTGAAAGATCTTAGGGATACACTTCTAAAATTAAGTATCGAGTCAAGAAATTTGAATCGGGATTCTATAATTTTAGAAACCGAATTAAATTTCTCAACACATATTCATTAAAGGATTTCAGAGGCAAGGATCTGTATTCTTAGTATCCTTGATCTGAAATTCTCAATCAGAGTTCATTAAAGGATTTCAGAGGCAAGGATCTGTATTCTTAGTATCCTTGATCTGAAATTCTCAATCAGAGTTCATTACAGAATTTTAGAGGCAAAGATCTGTATTCTTAGTATCTTTGATCTGAAATTCCAATCATGATATTATTATCATGAATTCATTTCATTAGGACTTCATAACTTAGAATCTGTGTAACAGTATTCTTTAGTTGAAGTTCACACAAGGAGATCATTATACTCAATACTGTAAGTATTGGGAACCTAGGTTAATTAACCTAGGACACATCTATTAAGACCTAAGGTCCTGATTTATAGTAAATCAAGAATCTCGGTTTTGACAATCATAATCATATTCATAGTTCAAGAAACAATCATGAATCAATCACAATCAGTCAAGAGTTGGGATCCTAGCTTCAAATCCAGATGGTGGCCAAGCTCTGGCATACTGGAATGGTGGTGGGCTGGCGGCTGGGCGGGCAGTTTGCTTGACCCTGGTATGCCCTATATATAAGCTATCTTCAGTATGGCAGGGGGAATTCGGCATTCGTATTTGAAGTAAAGATCCGGGAGCAACTGGAATCATTGAACATTAGTCAAACATTTGGGATACAATCATTTGAGATACAACCATTGTGTGGGAATCAATCGAGTAGTGAACATTCTTTAAATGTAAACCTTAAGTGAAACTCTTAAGTGATTACATCTTTAGTATTTACTACCATAGGTTAACAAGAAAAATGTAGAGCACACAGATGATTTAGTTCTACATGTTAACAACTGTTAGTAGGTGCACACATAATTCAATCATAGATTCAATCATAGTTCAGTGATCAAAGAATATGGGATTCTTCATCAATGAAAGATACATGGAAATCAATACAATCGTATTACCAAATGCTAGCAAGGGCATGATCGTGTTATATCAAAGCGGTGGTGGGCTGGCGACTGGGCTGGCAGTTTGCTTGACCCTTTTGTATGCCCTATATATAAGCTATATTCGGTATACTGGGAAAGTGTCAGTGTGTAGGTTTGGTGGAGTGAAATCATGAGACATAATAAACAATCACATGAGAAGTATACTAATAAGTTGATTTCTTATACGTGTATCTGCTCATATTACAATTGAATGATAATATTAGTAGTATGGATATATTACTAACTTTATCATGTAAATTCAATTGTATCCTTTCTCATTACTGAACCACTTGTGGCTTCTATTCGTAGAATGCCTCCTCGACGTGACCCTAACGGAGGGGGTTCAACAAGTGGCCACGATGATGAGATTAACAAAATTGCCCGTGCTATTGCTGTACATATGAAGGATGTTATTCCGAGTATTGTCACTGATATCACCCAGAATCTTCGGGGAAGTACCAGTGATTCAGCACACAATTCAAATGCCAACAACGCTGGGACTGCTACTTTCACTTTTAAGCAGTTCAATGATGCTAAGCCTCCTAAGTACTCAGGTACTGAGGGAGCTACCAGTCTGCTGCAATGCCTGGAAAGCATTGAGAATATCCTAGACTTCACCGGATGTCCTGAAAATCTGAAGGTCAAGATGGCCTCAAGCGCTTTTCACAAAGGCGCACTCACCTGGTGGAATTCTGAGAAGAACACCAGAGGTCGAGAGGTTGCTTTGGCCTTATCATGGGAGGATTTCAAGAAGTTACTTGTGGAACAGTTCTGTCCACGCCATGAACTGAAGAAGCTTGAGGTAGAAATGTGGAACTTAGTCCAAGACAGTGGCGAGAACGCAAAATATACAACTCGTTTCCATGATTTGTGCATTCTAGTGCCACATTTGGTTACTCCTCTATCCCGCAGGATAGAGAAGTACATTGAAGGATTACCCCTAGTCATCCGGGGAACTGTTATGGGGAGTAGCCCTACTACATTGGAAGCAGCAATTCATCTTGGTGCCACTCTTACTGAGGAATATGTCAAAGCGGGTGTGCTCACTCGAAAGGGGTATAAGAGAGCACAGGTTGAAGAAGGCAAGAAGCCTGAACAGCACCAACCCAAAAAGAAGAAACAGAAGCAAAAGACGATCAAAAACTATGCAGCTTTGACTGCAGTTACACCAGTGCACGCCACTCCTGTTACTGCTATGCCACAACCAGCTACGGCCAGAAAGCCTTATACTGGTCCATTTCCACTTTGCACCAAATGCCAATACCATCACCTATCCACTACCCCATGCAGAAAATGTCTCAAGTGTGGACGGATGGGACACTTGGCTGCAACATGTAGATCTGCTCATCTATCTGCTGCTACAACTACTACCGCTAACCATGCTACTACTGGTGGAAGGGTTTGTTATAACTGTGGAGCAGAAGGAAACTTCAGGAACCAGTGCCCAAAACTCAACCCAGCCGCTACAACTGCTACTGCTCGTGCCTTTGTTATCGGAACATCCGAAGTACGCGAGGACCCGGCAGTCATCACGGGTACATTTCTCATTAATGATCACTACGTTTCTATCATATTTGACACTGGTGCTGATAAAAGTTTTGTCTCTACTAATACTACTTCACTGTTTAATAAACAACCATCTATGCTTGATGCTCCTTACATTGTAGAAGTAGCGAATGGTAAGACAATATTAGTGAACTCAATAATTCGCGATTGTGAATTGAGATTGAACGATCATCTTTTCCTTATCGATCTCATTCCTCTGACACTTGGAAGCTTCGAAGTTGTAGTAGGAATGGATTGGTTATCCAAAAACCACGCCGAGATGGTATGCTCGGAGAAACTTATTCGAGTTCCCTTACCGTCCGATGAAATGATGCCAGTTTACGGTGAGAAACCCTGCCGCGGATTGAAGATTGTGTCATGTATCAAGGCTAGGAAGTACCTGAAGAAGAAATACTTTTGCGTTCCTGGCTCACGTGGTAGGGAAGAAACCTGAGAAGAAAGCGGTTGGAGACGTTCCGGTCATCAGAGATTATCCGGACGTATTCCCAGAAGACTTGCCTGGATTACCACCTATCAGGCAAGTGGAGTTTAGAATCAATCTCGTCCCTGGAGCAAACCCAGTGGCGAAGTCACCGTATCGATTAGCACCGTCTGAGATGCAGGAGCTGTCTAGTCAACTTCAAGAACTTCTAGACAAAAGCTTCATAAGACCGAGTTACTCTCCTTGGGTAGCTCCGGTTCTCTTTGTCAAGAAGAAAGATGGTTCATTTCGTATGTGCATCGATTATCGTGAGCTAAACAAGTTGACAATTAAGAACATATATCATCTACCTAGGATTAATGATCTCTTTGATCAATTACAGGGAGCGACTTGCTTTTCTAAAATTTATTTACGATCCGGGTATCATCAGTTACGAGTAAATGATGAGGATATACCAAAGACTGCGTTTAGGACTCGATATGGACACTACGAGTTTGTGGTTATGCCGTTTGGACTGACCAATGCACCGGCAGTGTTCATGGACTTGATGAATCGAGTCTGCAGGCCATACTTAGATCAGTTTGTCATCGTCTTCATTGATGAAATACTGATTTATTCAAAGACGGAGCAAGAACATGAGGATCATTTGAAGAAAGTCTTAGAGCTATTAAGAGCTGAACAACTTTATGCTAAATTCTCAAAGTGTGAATTTTGGCTAAAAGAAGTTCACTTCTTAGGGCATGTCATTAACAGGGATGGGATACACGTAGATCCAGCGTAGATTGAGGCAATTAAGAACTGGACTACCCCATCTACTCCAATAGAGATTCGTTCATTTCTGGGTTTGGCAGGCTATTACCGGAGATTCATCGCAAACTTTTCAAAGATCGCCTTGCCACTTACCACTCTGACCCAGAAAAGTCAAGCGTTCATATGGGGACAGAAACAAGAAGATGCATTTCAACTTCTTAAACAGAAGTTATGCAACTCCCCTATCCTTAGTCTTCCAGAAGGCAGTGATGATTTTATTGTCTACTGCGATGCTTCAAACCTTGGACTCGGTTGTGTACTTATGCAACGGGACAAGGTGATTGCATATGCGTCAAGACAGCTTAAGGTTCACGAGAAGAATTATACTACTCATGACCTTGAGTTAGGGGCGGTGGTCTTTGCTTTGAAGATATGGAGGCACTACCTTTATAGTACTAAATGTGTCATCTATACAGACCACAAGAGCCTACAACACATTCTCAATCAGAAAGAACTCAACATTAGACAACGGCGTTGGGTTGAGCTCCTAACTGATTATGACTGTGAGATTCGTTACCACCCGGGTAAAGCCAATGTGGTGGCGGATGCTCTTAGTCGTAAGGAACCAGTCAAGCCAATTCGTGTAAGAGCCATGGAGATCAACACACAACCAAACTTGAAAGATCTGATTCGTATTGCATAACAACAAGTAGTGATCAACAATCAGCTGAAGACAGATTTAGACTGCGGAGTTGAGGGTAAACTAGAACCTCGAGATGATGGGGTTTTATACTTCAACGATCGTATGTGGATTCCAACGTCAGAAGAATTGCGCACACTCATCTATGATGAGGCTCATAAGTCGCGATACTCAGTTCATTCAGGAGCCTATAAGATGTATCAAGACTTGAAAACATCTTACTGGTGGCCAGGAATGAAGAAATACATAGCACTGTATGTGGGGAAATGTCTAACATGTTCCAAAGTCAAAGCAGAACATCAAAAGCCTTCGGGACTTCTACAGCAACCTGAAATTCCTCAACGGAAATGGAAGCAAATTTCTATGGATTTCGTAACTAGGTTGCCGAGAACTCCGCGAGGTTACGATTCGATTTGGGTGATAGTTGATCGACTCACCAAATCCGCTCACTTTCTCCCAATCCGAGAGGATTACAAAATGAAGAAGTTAGCTACCTTGTACATCAACGAAATCATCGCTCATCATGGTACTCCAACATCAATCATTTTTGATCAAGATGGTCGTTTCACTTCTCGCTTTTGGCAAACATTGCAAAAGGCTTTGGGAACCTGTGTTAATCTTAGCACGGCGTATCATCCCCAAACTGATGGCCAAAGCGAAAAGACTATCCAAACACTCGAGGACATGCTTCGTTCTTGTGTGATTGACTTCGGTGGGAGTTGGGATACTCATCTTCCACTCATTGAGTTTTCATACAATAACAGCTACCATACAAGCATTCAATGTGCGCCATTCGAAGCTTTATATAGTAGGAAGTGCCGATCACCGGTCTGCTGGACTGAGGTTGGTGACTCACAGGTCGTAGGACCTGAACTCATTCAAGAAACCACAGACAAGATCAAAATCATTCAATCAAGGTTTAAGGCCGCACGAGATTGGCAAAAGAGTTATGCCGATCGAAGTCGGAAACCGCTTGAGTTTCAAGTTGGTGACCGAGTCTTACTCAAGGTTTCTCCCTGGAAAGGTGTTGTCCGATTCGAGAAGAAAGGGAAACTTGCACCAAGGTACGTTGGACCTTTTGAGATCCTGGAACGGATTGGTCCCATAGCCTACAAACTCAAACTTCCGGTGGAGCTAAGCAATGTTCACGATACATTTCATGTATTGAATCTTAAGAAATGCTTGGCAGATCATGATGTTCAGATTCCACTGGAAGACATTCAGATTCAAAACAACATGCAATTCATAGAACGTCCGGTTGAAATCATGGATCATGGAGTCAAGAAACTTAAACGTAGCCGTATGCCGATCGTAAAGGTACGATGGGAGGGCAAACGTGGTGCTGAGTTCACCTGGGAACGTGAAGACCAGATGAAGCTTAAGTACCCTGATCTTTTTACAGTACCTTCGGCTAGTTAATTTCGGGACGAAATTCCCTTAACTAGGGGAGACTGTAACATCTGTACATTTAGTCATGGTAGTCGTAAACAGTGTTAGAACAATGTGTATTCATGTCCAATCAGTCAATGTGATTCATATGTTCATGATTGTGTTTGTGTGTGATAGGATCTTAATTAATAGGAACAAGTATGCATTATTTATTTATAGTCGATTTCGCTAGGCAAGAACAGTATCGTATTATATAAAAACAGTGGTGGGACGGCGTTAGATAAGGCAGGTAGCTGGACTTTGGGGTATGCCCTATACATATAATGCGTTCGGTGTAATGGGATAGTGTTAGTGCGTAGTGTTCAGACGAATAGTATGACAAGCGAATTAACTAAACAAAATCGTAATACGTAAGCGAGACTGAGTATAGTTATGGGTGACGATCCATAATGATACGAATGTTGCACTTATAATTACGAATAAACGTCAATAAATATTTAATACGATCGAAAAACGTATTCGATTGCGGGTATACATGTAATTGCAGTTGTTTAACGATCTGTCAACGCACGAAGAGTAAAAATAAGTGAAATAATATATTTTACATTTTTACAATTTTGAAACTCATCAAAAACAATTCAAAATATTATTTTCTTAATCGAGGTGACACGTACGTAAAAAAATACGCGAAAACCGACATCGGACGAGACCGAACACGCAGGGAACCATTCAGGGCATACCGAACACGCAGGGAACCATTCAGGGCATAAAAGCCCTTAATTTCCTTCAACCCCCTCATTTAATTCAGCCACCACTCTCTCTCTCTAGATTTTCGTCTCCCACCTCTCACTAGAAAATCCAAGCTTCAAACGCACGTAACTCGCTCGATTCTCAATGGATTTGCGTGATTCTTGAACCTACGCGAAGCTCTCGACATCCTCTACACAGAAGTACAACGAATCTGAGGTTTTCACCGGCCAAATCAGAGGTATGGAGCTTGAAAGATTAACGAAAATTGGGTTTTTGTGTATGGGTTGTTAAATCGAAAGCTTTAGCCGGTTCTAGACCATCACCAGGATCTTAAACCTTCGGAAATCACTAGTTAAATGATGCTTGAGTTTAGAACAGGTCGACACAATGGAAATGATGATGCTGGTGCAACAGGTTTGGTAGAAGGCATGGGAGCCGAACCCTTTGGCCACGAACCTTTTTGATTCGGGCGACCCATTGGGATAGGAACGAACCTGCATGGTTCGCTGAACCCTAGCCGAACCCTAAGGGGTTTCACGAGCCTGTGCCGAACCACCATGCATGCAACGAACCTTTTTGAGCCACCAACGAACCTCTGTGCAGGCTGCGAACCCTACTCACCCTCGACGAACCTAGTATCCCCGGGTACCGAACCTTTTTAGCATGCAACGAACCTCGTGGATGTTACACAGGCGAACCATTTGTTCGAACCCATGACCATGGACGAACCTATGTGCCCGAACCTTTGACCATTGAATCTAGTCCTTGCGAACCTTGCATGCAAACCCATAGAACCGAACCTTGGTGAGAAGACTTGGCCGAACCTTCTAATAGGTCCGCTGGAATTGGAGAGGCTAACACCCCATTCGGCCCACATTATTCGATCAAGCCCATTAGGACTCTCGGACCAACAATCCAACTAATTGGCCCACACATCCTAAACCTAGCCCAAGTTTAAGTTGAATTGGCCCATAGGATTTTAACTTGGCCCATACTCATGTCCAAGGCCCAATAACATATACTTAAGCCCAATAGGAATAGATTGGCCATGGGATTTTATCTCGGCCCAATCTTGGCCTATTAATCAAATAATTAAGAAACGATCTTGTTTGGTTTAGGTTTAATTTAACGTAATATTGAGATTAAGTCATAATCATAAAGGCTTAAACAATTGGAACATCTCTTTAAAATACATGTTAAACAAGAGTTAACATAATCATAAACGCATGTTACTTTGATTTATGCAAGTTGTGCATAAAATAACATGACACATCTTTTCATGAATCAATTAGCAATCAAATGACTCAAATCATGATATTCAAATTCGCACAACATTCCTAAACATTAGAACAAGTTATTCAAGAGTTAATCAAGTTCAATATAACACAAGTCAATCAATAAATCAAAGTCTATACAATCATAAATCTTATATCTTATGTATGATTACAATGATATAGGAACCAGTTAGAAGTCTTGTTTGCTGCTTGCTATTTGTTATAGTTCAGAGTCTACTGCAGACAGGTGAGAACATTAGCCCCTATTTTACTGTTTTACAACTGTTTTGGGGTGGAACACGTGATCAATTACTCTCATTACAATCATACTTCATTTTACAGAATGTATGCTACTTTACAAACATTACAGGTTCATTTTACAAATTCAACGGATTCATCAACTTTCTTAAAGGATTTTATAAACTGTTAAACATATTTTACTAAAAGGTTTTATAAAAGGTTCTCTAAACTATTTTATATCTGTTGGACACACATAGTTTTATAAATGTTAAGCTCTTTTAAAGAATAAGTTTTATAAACTCTTTTACTAGGAATTGTGCTTTTACAAGTTAATATTTTATAAGCCTTGTTATTACACAAGGACACGATTCTCGGTATTCAATCAAGGGTTTCAAATACAAGTGTTGGACTAAAAGAACCAATGAGCCTGATCAGAAAAATCTCTAAGTCTCACAACATTACAACAACTGAAGAAGAACACAAAGGCTGATACTCAAATGTGCAGAAGTCACAAGATCTGAAGACATGTACAACAGCTGAAGTGTAAGTCATCAGATGTTGTAGTGTGTAGTTAGTCTTCAGTAGTTTTCTTTTATTGTTTGTAAAAGTCTGATGAGTAGTTTACTCATCAGATGTTTTAGTATTTTGTATTTCAGTAGTTTCAGTATTTGTACTTCAGTAGTTTTGTTCTTCAGTAGTTGTAGAGTTTGTCTTCAGATGTTGAAGACATTCTCAGTCGTTTAGTTAATTTCAGTTGTTTTGTTTTGTCTGTTAGATGTCAACATCATGTGACATCATCAGACGTCACTGCCTTCTATATATAGGCAGTTGACACGATTGTAATGAAACGAAGTTAATCAATTGAATGAGATATTCCTTTTACAGAAAACTTTCTCTCTCTATAACAAACTTGCGTTACTGTTTGATTGAATTTGTTCTTACTTTACTTATGCTAATTCTGTGTTGAATTCCGCTGCTATACTCTACTGATTTATCAATTGAGAACATCTGATCCTACAATTGGTATCAGAGCAGGTTAATCATTGATCGATTACACAATTGATCTCTGAAACTGCTCAAATTTGTTCTCAAATTGAGTGAATTAGCTGATTAAGTAAGAATTTGTTATAGATTGAAGTTTTCTGTTAACTTCTGTTGATTTGTATTTCAATATCAATCTGTTTTGCATCAATTGATTGAGATTTGAATTAGTTTGTGTTAAATTGATTGAATCTGTGATCATGTCAACTCCGAACAATGATCCGCACAATACAGGCTCCGCAACCAAGCCTCCGATGCTTGTGCGGAGTGAGTACAACATCTGGCAACGTAGAATGCTACATCACCTGTCGATTAACAGCGCAGGATGTTGGAAATCTGTTGTGCATGGACCATATAAACCCACGATCACTGATCCTGAAACTAAGATCATGATTCCGAAACCTGCTGATATGTATTCGGATGAGGACATTAAACTGTTTGAAATTGATGCTAAAGCTCATGGTATTCTGGCCATGGCTCTGCCGAATGAGATCTATTCTGGTTTGATGCATTATGATACTGCTCATGATCTCTGGGTTGCACTGAAAGAACAATTTGGTGGAACCGATGAGGTCTTAGCAAATACTAGAGAAATTCTGGCTCAGCAGTATGAGACATTTTCTCACCGAAAGGGTGAATCCTTAACTCAACAATTTGAGCGATTCTCATGTTTAATTTCTGAGTTAAAAATGGTTAAGCAAGAATACACTAATAGTCAGATGAATAACAGATTTCTCAGATCATTGCCTGAGAGATGGGACACTTATACAATTGTCCTACGCTCTAATGCTAATCTAGACAGTCTATCTCTCACCCAATTACATGGGAAACTCTTAACTTTTGAGAGAGAGGTAGAACAAAAGAGGAAACTGTCTTCATCTGGAAAACTTGCTGATGATTTTGTTCCTGGTAACACTGCTTTACTTGGTCAGGAGTCAGAGTTTAATGGGTCTGAATGTTCTTATGATGAACATATTGACTTTTCTACTAACAATTCTGATCATGCTTTTGTGGGAGTTGAGGGTAATGCAGGAAGTTATAGTGACAACTTGTGTTTTGTGATGGATGATTTGAAAGGTATCCCGGATGATGATCTAGAGGAGATGGACATTTTAAGTCAAATGGCATTGATCAACATCAGATCACAAAAGTTTTATAAAAGAACAGGAAGAAAGTTCCCTGGATTATCTGGCAAAACCAAGGTTGGATTTGACAAAGGGAAGCTGAGGTGCCATAAGTGTCATAGGCTTGGTCACTTTGCTAGGGAGTGCAAATCTACTGGTTCTAACCCTGCTGCACCCTTTGTGACTTTTCCAAACAACAACCCATCAAGCAAAGGACCACAATCCTCTGGTACTAGTCAACAACAATTCTATCCAGCTCACTTTGTTCAACAAAATCCTATGCCATATCCATATCCTTGTTTCTACATGCCTCAACCTACACACACTCCAGCATTAATTCCTTCACAATCACCTGCTCTTCCTGATCTCAGCAAATCACAAACCAATCAACAGCCTCAACAACAACAACATCAAAGTTTCTTTACTCCTGGAGTAGTTGATTGGAGTAGCCTACCTGATGATTTATCTGACTTCAACATGCAACCTTACTCTGAAAATGGTCCACATGGTGGAGACAATCCTTTTGTAAATCTTGCATTGATGGCTATTGACTTAACTGACAACTCTTGTCAATCTTCTTCAACATCACAGGTATCCTCTGAATCCAAAGCTAAGCTGTGTTCAGAGTCTTGTGTTTCAGCTTTTGCTTCCATTAGAGAAATCAATGTTGAGTTAATTAATGAAAAGCTGTCCTTAGAAAGGGTCATGACAAAGAATAAAATTGAATTTGAGAAAGCTTTGAATGAAAAAGAATATGAAATTTACAAACTCAAGTGTCAATTGTCTGATGAAAAGGCTAGGGTGGAAATCATGCTTGTAAAACACAATGATTTGAAACAAACACTTGCAGCAACCCAAGTCGAATGTGCCAGATGGGTTGAATCTTGCAAGGGGTTTGAGTTGCTATTAAACAAGCAAACAGCATCAAATGTGAAGTTTGGTATTGGATACAATCACACTGCTCCTCCAACTGATTATACACCAAAAAATCTTAACTGTGAGTCTGAAGGAGACAGTGTATACCAATCCACCAAATCTTCCGAAAAGTCTGATGCTGCAGAATCATTTGAAAGTGATTCAAGTGCCTGCAAATCTGAGTCTGAAACTATTGACATTGAAACTTATTCTTATTCTCTTGGATGTACAAATGTTATCCAGGATGAAACATGTCAGGATAGTGTTTTAATTGAGATTAACCCTGATGAAAAGGTTTCAAATGAACTAAATTTAAAACTGGTTAAGTTAGATGGGCATGGCACTGGAGAAAAAGATGCACGGCTTCTGATAAGTCAGAATCACTCATCAGTAGTTGTAGAAAAAGCTGATGCCACAACTACTGATAAGTGGAAAAGGATTGACAGACAAGTGCTGAAGAATACCTCTTCAGAGGTTCTCAGCACATCAGCTGTTATCAATTTGTCTACAAATACTGATGTTCCAAATGTGCTGATGAACAAGAACTCAGTATCTAAGTCATCAGTACTTGTAGATAATCACAAGGGAAAGCAAAAGAGGGTGCCTTGTGATATTTGTAGGCTGTTTAATCATTCAACTGATGAATGCTGGTACAGAAAAGGGTCTAAATTCAACAAAATCAAGAATAAAAACAAGAACATACTCAAAATGAAAAATGAATTTAGTTCAAAATTTGTACCTGAATCATCAGTTGTTTCAAAATCTGGAAAATCCTTACAAGGAAATACCTCCAGTAAATCCAAGAAAGGAAAAGGGATTGTTCCAGATTCAGGGAAACAACACTTGACAGCATCTCATTTGATTAAAGACACTAAAATGATCAAACACAAAAATAAAAAATCAAGTTCTGATGTGTCTGATGAAATCAAAATTTTAACTCAAAATCATTATCAACTGATGCTAATGATGCAACAACTGATAGGAAAAGTCAATCTGGCAGAGGCATCTGTTGATTCATTTCATAAAAAGAAATCAAAATCAAAAGTCAAACCAAAAATTTCTGATAAGAATGCTTCAAGTGTTGCTTCAACTGATAATGCTAGTTCTGTTTTTTCAAATGTTAACAGACCCAAAACCAAAATGGTTTGGGTCCAAAAGTCTAACTGAGTGTGTTGTTGTATGCAGGGTCCTTCAGCATGCCAAAGTAGCATCTGGTATGTTGATAGTGGAGGATCCATGCATATGACTGGGAGCAGATCTCTTCTTCATAACTATTTCACTGGAAGGAGAGGATTTGTGTCCTTTGGTAATGATGCTAAGGGGTATATCATAGGTAAAGGTGTAGTTACTAATGGTGAGATTAGGTTTGATGATGTTAATCATGTTGAGAATCTTAAGTACAATCTGCTGAGTGTTAGTCAAATGTGTGATAAGGGTCATGTGTCTCTCTTCACTAAGCAAGATTGTAGGATTCTATCTTCTGATGTGATGCCTTTGATTAGCAAAGTGTTAGATGAGTACACACTTCTTAAGGCTAACAGAGTGGGGAAGGTCTATGCCTTTGATCTTTCTAAGAAAATCTCTGTCAAAGGTCATCCTTGTTTATTTTCTAAGGCCTCTTTCAAGGAATCCAATTTGTGGCATAGAAGATTAGGTCATGTAAACATCAAGAACATGAATCAATTGGTGAAACATGGTCTGGTTAGAGGTCTTCCTTTAAAGGATTTTAGTTGTGATGAAAACTGTTCTGCATGCTTGAAAGGAAAGCAACACAAAGTCTCTTTTCCTTCAATTGGAGATTCCAAATCCACTGGTTGTTTACAACTGTTACACATGGATCTGTTTGGTCCAGTGCAGATAATGTCTATGGCAAAGAAGAAGTATTGTCTAGTTATTGTTGATGACTATTCAAAGTTTGTCTGGACATTCTTCTTACACTCAAAAGGTGAGGTTGCCAAGGCTATTATCAATTTTGTGTTGTATGCTGAAAAGCAGTATTCTCTTTCTATCAAGTGTGTTAGGAGTGACAATGGCACTGAATTCAGAAATCATCTTCTTGATGAATTTTATCAGTCAAAGGGAATTCAGAGACAGTATAGCATTCCCAGATCTCCTGAACAGAATGGAGTGGTAGAAAGGAAGAATAGGACCCTGATTGAAGCTGCCAGAACAATGCTTGCTGATTTTGGTTTACCTCTCACATTCTGGGCAGAAGCTGTTAACACCGCTTGCTATGTGCAAAACAGAGTTTTGGTGAATCAAAGATGGTTGAAGACTCCATATGAAATCCTTCATTCTTTAACTCCTTTGATTTCCTTCCTCAGAGCTTTTGGGTGTCCTTGTTACATTCTCAACACCAAAGATCAACTTACCAAGTTTGATTCCAAAGTTGATGCAGGATACTTTGTTGGATATTCTTCAACATGCAAGGCATATAGAGTGTTCAATTGTAGAACAAAGACTGTAGAAGAAACTCTTCATGTCAAATTCAATGAATGTCCTAAAGATTCCATTCCTCAGAATCCTGCTGAGATGTTTGATCTGAATATCTTGCAACATGATTTTCATGTTGAGAATAGTGGTGTAGAAGATGAAGTTTTTCCAGCTGATTCACCACCAGCTTCTAATGCAACATCACAAGGAATTTCAGATGATGAAGATGCAAGTACTCATTTGTTCAGATTCAGTGACAATATGTCCACATCTACCAAATCTGATGCTCCTCCTGCTTCAGCAATCCCACTCAATACAAATGCTGATGAAATTCTGGAATCCTCTCAATCATTTGAAATCCCAGCTGCTTTGTTCCCTGAATCATCTTCAACTGCAACATCTGATCCTCCAGCAAACACTTGCACTGATCTTATTCCATATCAAGAACTGAAGAATCATCCATTATCTCAAGTCCTCGGTGATATTTCTGCAGGTGTTTCAACCAGAAGTCAATTATCTAACTTTTGTCTTTATGCTCTCTTTGTCAGTCAACAAGAGCCAAAGAACTACCACATAGCACTTAGAGACATTGGCTGGGTGGAGGCAATGCAGTTGGAATTGTTGCAATTCAAGAAGCAACAGGTTTGGGAGCTGGTTTCTTTACCTCCAGGTAAGTGTGCAATAGGCACAAAATGGGTGTTTAGGAATAAAACAGACGAAAAAGGTCAAATCATTAAAAACAAAGCTAGACTGGTAGTACAGGGGTTCTGTCAGGAAGAAGGTATTGATTATGATGAAACTTTTGCCCCTGTAGCCAGATTAGAAGCAATTAGGCTATTCTTAGCATATGCTGCCTTACATAAACTTAAAGTTTTTCAAATGGATGTCAAAAGTGCTTTCTTATATGGCAAAATAAAAGAGGAAGTGTATGTGTGTCAACCTCCAGGCTTTGAGGACAATAAACATCCTGATTGGGTGTACAAGCTTGATAAAGCTCTTTATGGGCTGAAACAAGCACCTAGAGCCTGGTATGACACATTATCCACTTTTCTTCTAAAAAATAATTTCACTAGAGGCTCCATTGATCAAACTTTATTCATAAAGAATGTAGGTCAGCATAAGCTACTTGTTCAAATTTATGTTGATGACATTATATTTGCTTCATCTGACCCAAAGTTGTGTGATGATTTCACTAAACTTATGACTACAAATTTTGAAATGAGTGCTATGGGGGAGTTACAGTTTTTCTTGGGTCTTCAAATCAAACAAAAACCTGATGGAATTTTCATTCACCAATCAAAATACACAAAAGAGCTTTTAAAGAAATTTGATTTGCAAAACTGTAAGCCATGTTCCAACCCCATGAGCACCACCACACAACTTGATGCAGATCTGAAAGGTACTTCAGTGGATGAAACTCTTTATAGATGTATGATTGGATCTTTAATGTATCTAACTGCATCCAGGCCAGACATTATGTTTGCCACATGTGTTTGTGCTAGATTTCAGGCTGCACCCAAAGAGTCTCATTTGATTGCTGTGAAAAGAATTTTCAGATACTTGCAAGGTACTCAATTCCTGGGAATATGGTACTCCACTGGCCAATCCTGCAAGCTGGTTGCTTTTTCAGATAGTGACTATGCAGGATGCAAACTCTCAAGAAAATCTACTTCTGGTGGGTGTCAGTTTCTAGGAAATTGCTTGGTTTCTTGGCAAAGTAAGAAGCAAACTTCTGTAGCCACCTCCACTGCTGAAGCTGAGTACATTGCTGCTGCAAGTTGCACTTCCCAAATTCTCTGGCTTCAGTCTCAACTCCTGGACTATGGCATCAAAGACCTGAAGACACCATTGTTAATGGATAGTGCTTCAGCTCTTTGTATTGTCAAGAATCCAGTTCAGCACTCTAGGACTAAACACATTGAGATCAGACATCACTTTATAAGAGATTGTTTTGAAAAAGGTCTGATTGATCCCAAATTTGTTCCTAGTGCTGATGAGCTTGCTGACATTTTTACTAAGCCTTTAGACACATCCACTTTTCAAAATTTAGTTCTACGACTTGGTATGTTGCAACTTGAATAGGTTAGTGTTTAAATGAATAAAATGTTAAATATCCTTTTAAAATTCCAAAAAAAAAAAAAAAAAAAAAATTTTTATCTTGACACACTTTGATATTTTCAGTACATACTGATACATATCAAAAGTACTGATGAGTATTGATTCAAGAACAGTTATGACCTTTTCTAATACTCTAAGTTACAAGTACTGATGAGTATTGATTCACTAAGTACTGAAGGTCAAACATTACTGTAACATTTGTGCATATAGTCATGTAGTTGTAAACAGTGTTAGAACAGTGTCTATTCATGGTTCAGTTCATCAATGTGTTTCAGTATGTTCATAATGTGTGCTTGTGTGTTACAGGATCTTAGTAGTCAGAAAACAAGTATGTATTATCTATTTACAGTCGATTTCACTAAGCAAGAACAGTAACTTGTTATATCAAAACAGTGGTGGGCAGCGAGAGTGAGCCCTATACATATACTGCGTTCGGTGTAACAGGTTAGTGTTAGTGCGTAGTGTTGAGACGAATACTATGACAACTAATTAATTCAACCAAGATCGTAATCTGTAAGCGAGACTGAGTATAGTTATGGGTGACGATCCATAATAATACGAATGTTGAACTTATAATTACGATTAAACGACTTTAAATATTTTAATACGATCGGAAAACGTACGCGATTGCGGGTATACACGTAAATTGTGAATGTTTAACGATCCGACAACACACGAAGAGTAAAAATAATTATATTAATTATTTTATATGTTTACAATTTTGAAACTCATCATTTTAATGAGTTTAACAACTCTTTTTATTTTAAAACCGCGTAAAATACGCGTTACGTTCCGGAAACGCGAACCGAGCGACCGAAACGAACCCGAACACTACACGGACTATAAAAGCCTTGAGAAAGGCTTAAATGCTCATTAAATTCAGCCAACCACCTCCTTTTTCTCTCAAATTCGCGAACCCTCTCTCTCACTAGAAAAACCAACTTTAATCGATCGTATCTCACTCGTTACTCAACGGATTTCGGAGTTCTTGGTGTCCACGCGAAGCTCTCAACGTCCTCTACTCGAGAGTACAAGAATATCACGGTTTTATCCAGCCAATCTCGAGGTAATGAAGCTTGAAAGATCACGAAATTAGGGTTTTTCTTGTATGTTTATGTTGAAACTTGATGTAAAACCGGTTCTAGTACACCATCCTTATTTTCGCACCTATAGCAATCTTCCTTGAAGTGTTTACAGGCATAGATCGTGGTCTAGGATCAGTAAATTGATGATGAAGACGAAGCAAGTAACAGGTTCGTTAGCCGAACCCTCGCTGGGCAAATCTGTGAAGTAAACGAACCCATGGTTCGTGAGCCACAGCCGGCCGAACCCTAACCTGCTGATGTCGAACTTTGGGAGACCACGAGCCATTCACGAACCCTATGGAGTCCACGAACCCTACATGGTTCGTGGAGGTACCAGTCAACCTTTAGACTTCGGCCAACCGAACCCTAGGGGTTTCCACGAACTATCACCGAACCATTTGAGGACCAACGAACCATGCATGCAGATTTTCTCCCGAACCATTCTGGTTGCGAACCTTGGACTCATGGCCGAACCCTTGGACCACTCCTCTTGAACGAACCCTCCAGCTTAGTAGCCGAACCTTGACTGAAACCTTAAGGGTTCGCTGCCCAAAGTTGGCAGCTCACCCATTTTCGGCCCAACTCCACTATACTCGGCCCAACTTTATTAGTACTCGGCCCAATAGTGAAGATTAAGCCCAATTGAGCTATATAAACTCGTTTGATCTAAGATGGCCCAATATTACCTTGTCTTTAGTTGAACCAATGTCGCGTTGGAACTTTAAGTGAACTACCTAAAACATTTCTTAGCTCAACACCAATCTTATAGGTCCAATTCAATTCCATTTGGTGCACTAAGATTTTAATTGGGTTGATATCGTCTTAGGCATGTTACAAGGTCTATATACAAGTTATTGGGCCAACATTACATTCATTGGCTCAATATCATAATGGGCCCTTGGTAACTTAAGTGGCCCATGGACTTCCATTTAAACCTATGATTATAATTATGGGCTTAAGACCCATTGTAGGCAACAACGCAAAGTGATTATAAGTTGATTTTAGTTAGTTTAAGTTACACCTTAAACTAATAATAGAATCAAGTCATAATCTCATGAACTTAATCATATTCATACATTTCATGTTATCAAATGGTTTATCAAACACTTAAACATATGTGGCACGCAAACAAGTTATCATACAAAAGAACATTTCACAAGTTTCTTGAACCCATGATCGATCAAGAAATCAAGTTTAACAAGTTCAAGTGAACACAAGTCAATCAATGAATCAAGTTATACAATTATAAATCCTATATCTTATGTATGATTACAATGTTATAGGAACAAGTTAGAAGTCTTGTTTGCTAATTGCTATCTGTTTAAGTTCAGAGTCTACTGCAGACAGGTGAGAACTTTAGCCCCTCTTTTACTGTTTTATAACTGTTTTGGGGTGGAACACGTGATCAAAACCGCTATTTCAATCTTGTTTCATTGCACAGTGTATGTGCATTCATAAACATTACAGGTTTATCCTATGAATCCAAGTGATTCTTCAACTGTTTAAGGAAATTGGCAACTGTTTTGAAGGAATTATTTACTATTAAACCCTTATTACTAAAAAGAATTTTAAAATGTTTCTTGAAAGGTTTATTAACAGTCTTACTCAAACGACCTTTTAAAGAATAAACATTTTTAAACAAATGATTTCATTAATCTTTCTTTTGCTATAAACCTTGTTGTTATACAAGGTCATCACATCATGATATTCAAAACAAGTGGTTAACAACATGGTATTCAAACACATTGGTTCAAAACATGGTATTCAAACTCATTGGTTCAAAACATGGTATTCAAGTCAAGTTGTTCACATCATGGTATTCAAATCAAGAGACTCATTTCATGTTACATAAACAAAGGATTCAACTCGTGGAGTTAAATCCAGGTTTTCAATAAGACATTAACACATCCGGTTAAAGTAAGATTCAGAAAACATGGTGTCATTTGTTGTAAACAAACTTATAAACCCATCAAGTACCATATTCATTAGCGTTAGTACTGGGTGATCACAACAAGGGAAAGCGGACACATACATTGGGGCAGGCCGATTGCTGCAGTTAGTTTTTAAATCTGTTCTATAAACTAACTGCAGATTTCGGTTACATATGGTTTATTCAAAACTGTTGACATATTATCTAACTCCAAACGTGGTTTGGGACTTGATGTTATATGTCGACTCATGTGCAAACAGTGATTGGACTGTTTACACTCATTTTCTTACTTGATGTTAGTTTGGGTTGCAGCTCATCCGTGTGAATCTTATGATGCTTTAACTTACCTATGTCTTATATCATATAACTCATGTTTACAATTGTTTAAACCTATTGTTCTCACCAACTACGTCTGTAGTTGACAGTTACTTTTCACGTGTTTCAGGAAATCAGGTTTAAGACAATCTCAGGGACAACTAAGGAGACCATTCTAAGATAGAACAAGATGAAGAAACATGCTAGGATGGATTAGAAACACACTAAATCCTAAATGTTTAATTGTCTTGTTTGGAGTCTTATTTTGTAACTATATTTTGGGTCTGTAGTTGTCTTTCTTTTGGTAGATAGATTGTCTGTAACTAATCAACTGTCTAAACATTATGAAATGTAGTAATCCATTGTGGTTGTTCTTATTCAATACTTGTGCATGATTCAACTGATCATACGTCACCGCGCCGTGGATTCCGCACGCGGCGCAGGGGTGTGACAGGTTGGTATCAGAGCCAAGGTTGTAGAGAACTAGGAAAAACCCAATGTTAAATGACCTAGACTATAACCTAAGCTACCCAATAGGACTAAGTGCTATAGGCTTGAGGATACTTAGGATCTAAGTAACTTAAGTGAGCATTAAGTCTACAATAAGCTTGAAAGATCTTAGGGACATTTTTCTAAGATTAGACATCGAGTCAAAGAATTTGAATCGGACTTCTATAATTTTAGAAACCGAATTAAATTCTCACACATATGCATTTAAGGATTTCAGAGGCAAGGATCTGTATTCTTAGTATCCTTGATCTGAAATTCTCACACAGAGATCATTATAGAAATTCAGGGGCAAAGATCTGTAGTTTCAGTATCTTTGATATGAATTTCTTGTCATATTCATTATGGGATTTAGAGGCAAAGATCTATTAATTTAGTATCTTTGATCTAAGATCCTTGTCATATTCATTATGGGATTTAGAGGCAAAGATCTATTAATTTAGTATCTTTGATCTAAGATCCTTGTCATATTCATTATGGGATTTAGAGGCAAAGATGGTTATCTTTGATCTAAAGTCCTTGTCATATTCATTATAGGATTCAAAGGTCAAGATCTATTAATTTAGAACTTGGATTTGAGATCCTTGTCATATCATTATAGGATTCAAAGGTCAAGATCTATTAATTTAGAACTTGGATTTGAGATCCTTGTCATATCACTATAGGAATTCAAAGGTTGAGGTCTATTAATTTAGAACTTAGATTTGAAATCCTTGTCATTGTTATCATTGTTATCATTATCAGGTGTTCATTATCACAGGAACTTTATAACTTAGAATCTGTGTAACAGTATTCTTTAGTTGAAGTTCTCACAGGAAATCATTATGCTCAGTACTGTAAGTATTGGGAAACTAGGTTGATTAACCTAGGACACATATACATAAACCTAAGGTCTTAGTTTCTAGTAAATTAAGGACCATGGTTTACACACTCATAAACAGAATCAAGGAACAAGAGAAATCATGGGATAATCATAATCAATCAAGGGTTGGAATCTTAGCTTCAAATGCAAACGGCGGGTTAACGCTGATGGGCTGAGGTAAGTGGTGGGTCGGTGAGAGCTTACCCTATATATAAGCTTATCTTGGTTTGTCAGGGAAAATTCGGCGATTGAATTTGAAGTGAGGATTTGGGAACAACCGGAATCATTGAACATTGGTCAAACACATGGAACATTAGTCAAACACATGGGGTACAAACACATGGGATACAATCATTTGGGAAACAATCATTGGTGAATCAAATCATAGTGGAATTCAAACTTGGATGAACCAGACATTATGGTGAATCATTCAAGTTGTGAACATTCCTTCAATGTAAACCTTAAGTGAAATTCTTAAGTGATTACATCATTAGTACTTACTGGCATAAGTTAACAGTAAAGTGTAGAGCACACGTATGATTTAGCTCTACATGTTAACGATTGTTAGAAAGTGCACGCATAACATAATCATAGTTCAATCATGGAATCAATCATAGTTCAAGTTGATCAAAGATCATGAGATTCTTAATCAATGGAACACACTTGGAAATCAGTACAAACGTGATGCCAAATGCTAGCAAGGGCATGATCGTGGTATATCGAAACGGTGGTGGGCAGCGAGAGTGAGCCCTATATATATACTATTTTCGGTATATCGGGAAAGTGTCAGTGTGTAGGTTTGGTGGAGAGATCATGAGACATCGTACATATTCACATGATAAGTATGCAAATAAGTTGATAACTTATACGTGTACTGGAACATATTACAATTGAATGATAATACTAGTAGTATGGATATATTACTGACCTTATCATGAAAATTCAATTGTATCCATTCTCATTACTGACCCGCTTGTGGCTTCTATTCGTAGAATGCCTCCTCGACGAGACCCAAATGCTGGGGGTTCGACAAGCGGTAATGATGATGAAATCAACAAGATTGCTCGAGCTATCGCTGTTCACATGAGGGATGTAATCCCAGGCATGGTCACTGATATTACCCAGAATCTTCGGGGAAGTACCGGTGATTCTGCACACAACTCAAATGCCACAAACGCTGGAACTGCTAACTTTACTTTCAAGCAGTTCAATGATGCTAAGCCTCCAAAGTACTCTGGTACTGAGGGAGCTACCGGTCTGTTACAATGGCTCGAGAGCATCGAAGACATTCTAGACTTCACAGGATGCCCTGAAAATCTAAAGGTCAAGATGGCCTCGAGTGCATTTCATAAGGGCGCACTTACCTGGTGGAACTCTGAAAAGAACACCAGAGGACGTGAAGTCGCTCTAGCCTTACCATGGGATGGATTCAAGAACTTACTTGTGGAAAAGTTTTGTCCACGTCATGAACTGAAGAAACTGGAGGTAGAGATGTGGAATCTGGTGCAGGATAGTGGTGAAAACGCTAAGTATACAACTCGGTTCCATGAGTTGTGCACTCTCGTACCTCACTTGGTTACTCCTCTACCCCGCAGGATAGAGAAGTACATCGAAGGCTTACCTCTAGTTGTTAGAGGAACTGTTATGGGGAACAACCCCACTACCTTGGAAGCCGCGATTCAACTCGGTGCTACTCTGACCGAGGAGTATGTGAAATCTGGGGTGCTCACCCGAAAGGGATTCAAAAGGGCACAGATTGAAGAAGGCAAGAAGCCTGAACAGCACCATCAAAAGAAGAAGAAACAGAAAACAATCAAGAACTTTGCAGCGTTGACTGCGGCTGCACCTACTCATGCTACTCCCCTCACTGCTATGCCACAACCTGCTAGTGTCAGAAAGCAGTACACTGGCTCATTTCCACTCTGCACCAAATGCCAGTACCATCATCTACCCACTATTCCATGCAGAAAGTGTCTCAAGTGTGGGCGTATGGGACACTTGGCGGCTACATGCCGATCTGCTCATCTTGCTGCTGCAACAACTGCTGCCACAACTTCTGCTGCTACAGGTGGAAGAGTTTGTTACAATTGTGGGGCAGAGGGACACTTCAGAAATCAGTGTCCGAAACTCAACAACAATACTGCTGTTGCTCGTGCTTTCGTTATTGGAACTGCTGAAGCACGTGAAGAGCCGGCAGTCATCACGGGTACATTTCTTATCAATAATCACTATGTTCCTATCATATTTGATACTGGTGCTGATAAAAGCTTTATCTCTGCTCATACTGCTTCTGTTCTTAATATGCAACTATCCACACTTACTGCTCCCTATACTGTAGAAGTAGCGAATGGTAAAACCATAGTTGTAGATTCCATCATAAATGCTTGTGAGCTAAGATTAAATGACCATCTTTTCCCTATCGATCTCATTCCTATGACTCTCGGAAGCTTCGAAGTTGTAGTAGGAATGGATTGGTTATCTAAGAATAATGCTGAAATCGTATGCTCGGAGAAACTTATTCGAATTCCCCTACCGTCCGGCGAAACGATGATAGTCTACGGTGAGAAACCCTGCCGCGAATTGAAGATTGTACCGTGCATCAAGGCGAGGAAGTATCTGAAGAAGAAATATTATGCATTCTTAGCTCACGTGGTGGAAAAGAAACCTGACAGGAAAGCAGTTGGAGACGTACCGGTTATCAAAGACTATCCAGACGTATTTCCAGAAGACTTGCCTGGACTACCACCAGTCCGACAAGTGGAGTTTAGAATTGACCTCGTCCCTGGAGCAAACCCAGTGGCGAAATCACCGTATCGATTAGCACCATCTGAGATGCAGGAACTGTCTAGTCAGCTTCAAGAACTTCTAGACAAAGGGTTCATTAGACCGAGTTTCTCTCCATGGGGAGCTCCGGTTCTATTTGTCAAGAAGAAAGACGGTTCATTTCGTATGTGCATAGATTATCGTGAGCTGAACAAGTTAACAATCAAGAACAGATATCCTCTGCCCAGGATCGATGATCTGTTTGATCAATTACAGGGAGCAACGTGCTTCTCTAAAATTGACTTACAATCAGGGTATCATCAGTTAAGAGTAAATGATGAGGATATACCAAAGACTGCATTTAGGACTCGATATGGACACTATGAGTTTGTGGTTATGCCATTTGGACTGACCAATGCACCCGCAGTGTTCATGGACTTGATGAATCGAGTCTGCAGACCGTACTTGGATCAGTTTGTTATCGTCTTTATTGATGATATACTAATTTATTCCAAGTCAGAACAAGAACATGGAGATCATTTGAGGAAAGTCTTAGAACTACTAAGAGAGGAACATCTTTATGCTAAATTCTCAAAATGTGAATTTTGGCTAAAGGAGGTTCACTTCTTAGGACATGTCATAAACAAGGATGGGATACATGTAGATCCAGCCAAGATTGAGGCGATTAAGAACTGGACTACTCCATCTACTCCAACAGAGATTCGTTCATTTCTGGGTCTGGCAGGTTATTATAGGAGATTCATTGCAAATTTCTCTAAGATTGCTTTGCCACTCACTACTTTGACTCAGAAAAGTCAAGCATTCATATGGGGACAGAAACAGGAAGATGCATTTCAACTTCTTAAACAGAAGTTATGCAATTCCCCTATCCTTAGCCTTCCAGAAGGCAGTGATGATTTCATTGTCTACTGTGATGCTTCAAACATTGGTCTCGGTTGTGTACTTATGCAACGGGACAAGGTCATCGCTTATGCTTCAAGACAACTTAAGGTTCACGAGAAGAATTACACTACTCATGACCTGGAGTTAGGGGCTGTGGTCTTTGCACTGAAGATTTGGAGACACTACCTGTACGGTACTAAATGTGTTATCTATACGGACCACAAGAGCCTTCAACACATTCTCAATCAGAAAGAACTCAACATGAGACAACGACGTTGGGTTGAGCTTCTAACTGATTACGACTGTGAGATTCGTTACCATCCGGGTAAAGCCAATGTGGTGGCGGATGCTCTTAGTCGCAAGGAACCAGTCAAACCGATTCGTGTAAGAGCCATGGAGATAAACACACAGCCAAACTTGAAAGACTTGATTCGTATTGCACAACAACAAGTAGTAACAGATAACAAACTCAAGACAGACTTGGACTGTGGCATTGAGAAGAAACTAGAACCTCGAGCTGATGGGTTGTTATATCTCAATGGTCGCATTTGGATTCCAACGTCTGAAGAATTGCGCACGCTCATCTGTGATGAGGCACATAAGTCGCGATACTCAGTTCATCCTGGAGCCGACAAGATGTATCAAGACTTGAGGACATCTTACTGGTGGCCGGGGATGAAGAAAGACATAGCACTGTACGTGGGAAAATGTCTTACATGTTCAAAGGTCAAAGCAGAACATCAAAAGCCTTCGGGACTTCTTCAGCAACCTGAAATTCCCCAATGGAAATGGGAGCAAATTTCCATGGATTTCATAACAAAGTTGCCGAGAACTCCGAGAGGTTTCGATTCGATTTGGGTGATCGTTGATCGACTCACCAAATCTGCTCATTTTCTCCCTATCCGAGAGGATTACAAGATGGAGAAGTTATCCACATTGTACATCAACGAAATCATTGCACGTCATGGTACACCAACATCAATCATATCTGATCGTGATAGTCGCTTCACTTCTCGCTTTTGGCAATCATTGCAAAAGGCTTTGGGAACGCGTGTTAATCTTAGCACGGCGTATCATCCCCAAACCGACGGCCAAAGTGAGAGGACTATCCAAACACTTGAGGACATGCTCCGCTCTTGTGTCATTGACTTCGGTGGAAGTTGGGACACTCATCTCCCACTCATTGAGTTTTCATATAACAATAGCTATCATACGAGCATTCAATGTGCACCATTCGAAGCTCTATATGGTAGAAAGTGCCGATCACCGGTCTGTTGGACCGAGATTGGTGACTCACAGGTCGTAGGACCAGAACTCATTCAGGAAACATCAGACAAGATCACAATCATCCAGTCACGGCTTAAGGCCGCACGAGATCGGCAGAAGAGTTATGCTGATCGTCGTCGGAAACCGCTTGAGTTTCAAGTTGGTGACCGAGTCTTACTCAAAGTTTCTCCCTGGAAAGGCGTTGTCCGATTCGGGAAGAAAGGGAAACTTGCACCAAGGTACGTTGGACCTTTTGAGATCCTGGAACGGATTGGTTCCGTAGCCTACAAACTCAAACTTCCAGTGGAGCTAAGCAATGTTCATGATACTTTTCATGTATCGAATCTTAAGAAATGCTTGGCGGATCATGATGTTCAGATTCCACTGGAAGACATACAGATTCAGAACAACATGCAATTCATTGAACGTCCAGTTGAGATCATGGATCATGGGGTCAAGAAACTTAAACGCAGCCGTATCCCGATCGTGAAAGTGCGATGGGAGGGCAAACGCGGTGCTGAGTTCACCTGGGAACGTGAAGACCAGATGAAGCTTAAGTACCCTCATCTTTTTACAGTATCTTCGGCTAGTTAATTTCGGGACGAAATTCCCTTAACTAGGGGAGACTGTAACATTTGTGCATATAGTCATGTAGTTGTAAACAGTGTTAGAACAGTGTCTATTCATGGTTCAGTTCATCAATGTGTTTCAGTATGTTCATAATGTGTGCTTGTGTGTTACAGGATCTTAGTAGTCAGAAAACAAGTATGTATTATCTATTTACAGTCGATTTCACTAAGCAAGAACAGTAACTTGTTATATCAAAACAGTGGTGGGCAGCGAGAGTGAGCCCTATACATATACTGCGTTCGGTGTAACAGGTTAGTGTTAGTGCGTAGTGTTGAGACGAATACTATGACAACTAATTAATTCAACCAAGATCGTAATCTGTAAGCGAGACTGAGTATAGTTATGGGTGACGATCCATAATAATACGAATGTTGAACTTATAATTACGATTAAACGACTTTAAATATTTTAATACGATCGGAAAACGTACGCGATTGCGGGTATACACGTAAATTGTGAATGTTTAACGATCCGACAACACACGAAGAGTAAAAATAATTATATTAATTATTTTATATGTTTACAATTTTGAAACTCATCATTTTAATGAGTTTAACAACTCTTTTTATTTTAAAACCGCGTAAAATACGCGTTACGTTCCGGAAACGCGAACCGAGCGACCGAAACGAACCCGAACACTACACGGACTATAAAAGCCTTGAGAAAGGCTTAAATGCTCATTAAATTCAGCCAACCACCTCCTTTTTCTCTCAAATTCGCGAACCCTCTCTCTCACTAGAAAAACCAACTTTAATCGATCGTATCTCACTCGTTACTCAACGGATTTCGGAGTTCTTGGTGTCCACGCGAAGCTCTCAACGTCCTCTACTCGAGAGTACAAGAATATCACGGTTTTATCCAGCCAATCTCGAGGTAATGAAGCTTGAAAGATCACGAAATTAGGGTTTTTCTTGTATGTTTATGTTGAAACTTGATGTAAAACCGGTTCTAGTACACCATCCTTATTTTCGCACCTATAGCAATCTTCCTTGAAGTGTTTACAGGCATAGATCGTGGTCTAGGATCAGTAAATTGATGATGAAGACGAAGCAAGTAACAGGTTCGTTAGCCGAACCCTCGCTGGGCAAATCTGTGAAGTAAACGAACCCATGGTTCGTGAGCCACAGCCGGCCGAACCCTAACCTGCTGATGTCGAACTTTGGGAGACCACGAGCCATTCACGAACCCTATGGAGTCCACGAACCCTACATGGTTCGTGGAGGTACCAGTCAACCTTTAGACTTCGGCCAACCGAACCCTAGGGGTTTCCACGAACTATCACCGAACCATTTGAGGACCAACGAACCATGCATGCAGATTTTCTCCCGAACCATTCTGGTTGCGAACCTTGGACTCATGGCCGAACCCTTGGACCACTCCTCTTGAACGAACCCTCCAGCTTAGTAGCCGAACCTTGACTGAAACCTTAAGGGTTCGCTGCCCAAAGTTGGCAGCTCACCCATTTTCGGCCCAACTCCACTATACTCGGCCCAACTTTATTAGTACTCGGCCCAATAGTGAAGATTAAGCCCAATTGAGCTATATAAACTCGTTTGATCTAAGATGGCCCAATATTACCTTGTCTTTAGTTGAACCAATGTCGCGTTGGAACTTTAAGTGAACTACCTAAAACATTTCTTAGCTCAACACCAATCTTATAGGTCCAATTCAATTCCATTTGGTGCACTAAGATTTTAATTGGGTTGATATCGTCTTAGGCATGTTACAAGGTCTATATACAAGTTATTGGGCCAACATTACATTCATTGGCTCAATATCATAATGGGCCCTTGGTAACTTAAGTGGCCCATGGACTTCCATTTAAACCTATGATTATAATTATGGGCTTAAGACCCATTGTAGGCAACAACGCAAAGTGATTATAAGTTGATTTTAGTTAGTTTAAGTTACACCTTAAACTAATAATAGAATCAAGTCATAATCTCATGAACTTAATCATATTCATACATTTCATGTTATCAAATGGTTTATCAAACACTTAAACATATGTGGCACGCAAACAAGTTATCATACAAAAGAACATTTCACAAGTTTCTTGAACCCATGATCGATCAAGAAATCAAGTTTAACAAGTTCAAGTGAACACAAGTCAATCAATGAATCAAGTTATACAATTATAAATCCTATATCTTATGTATGATTACAATGTTATAGGAACAAGTTAGAAGTCTTGTTTGCTAATTGCTATCTGTTTAAGTTCAGAGTCTACTGCAGACAGGTGAGAACTTTAGCCCCTCTTTTACTGTTTTATAACTGTTTTGGGGTGGAACACGTGATCAAAACCGCTATTTCAATCTTGTTTCATTGCACAGTGTATGTGCATTCATAAACATTACAGGTTTATCCTATGAATCCAAGTGATTCTTCAACTGTTTAAGGAAATTGGCAACTGTTTTGAAGGAATTATTTACTATTAAACCCTTATTACTAAAAAGAATTTTAAAATGTTTCTTGAAAGGTTTATTAACAGTCTTACTCAAACGACCTTTTAAAGAATAAACATTTTTAAACAAATGATTTCATTAATCTTTCTTTTGCTATAAACCTTGTTGTTATACAAGGTCATCACATCATGATATTCAAAACAAGTGGTTAACAACATGGTATTCAAACACATTGGTTCAAAACATGGTATTCAAACTCATTGGTTCAAAACATGGTATTCAAGTCAAGTTGTTCACATCATGGTATTCAAATCAAGAGACTCATTTCATGTTACATAAACAAAGGATTCAACTCGTGGAGTTAAATCCAGGTTTTCAATAAGACATTAACACATCCGGTTAAAGTAAGATTCAGAAAACATGGTGTCATTTGTTGTAAACAAACTTATAAACCCATCAAGTACCATATTCATTAGCGTTAGTACTGGGTGATCACAACAAGGGAAAGCGGACACATACATTGGGGCAGGCCGATTGCTGCAGTTAGTTTTTAAATCTGTTCTATAAACTAACTGCAGATTTCGGTTACATATGGTTTATTCAAAACTGTTGACATATTATCTAACTCCAAACGTGGTTTGGGACTTGATGTTATATGTCGACTCATGTGCAAACAGTGATTGGACTGTTTACACTCATTTTCTTACTTGATGTTAGTTTGGGTTGCAGCTCATCCGTGTGAATCTTATGATGCTTTAACTTACCTATGTCTTATATCATATAACTCATGTTTACAATTGTTTAAACCTATTGTTCTCACCAACTACGTCTGTAGTTGACAGTTACTTTTCACGTGTTTCAGGAAATCAGGTTTAAGACAATCTCAGGGACAACTAAGGAGACCATTCTAAGATAGAACAAGATGAAGAAACATGCTAGGATGGATTAGAAACACACTAAATCCTAAATGTTTAATTGTCTTGTTTGGAGTCTTATTTTGTAACTATATTTTGGGTCTGTAGTTGTCTTTCTTTTGGTAGATAGATTGTCTGTAACTAATCAACTGTCTAAACATTATGAAATGTAGTAATCCATTGTGGTTGTTCTTATTCAATACTTGTGCATGATTCAACTGATCATACGTCACCGCGCCGTGGATTCCGCACGCGGCGCAGGGGTGTGACAATTACTCACAAAGTTCTGATGAACAAATTGTTTACAAGTTCTGATGAACACATTGTTCAAAAGTTCTGATGAACAAAATTTCCACAAAGTTCTGATGAACAAATTGTTTACAAGTTCTGATGAACACATTGTTCAAAAGTTCTGATGAACAAAATTTCCACAAAGTTCTGATGAACAAATTGTTTACAAGTTCTGATGAACACATTGTTCACAAGTTCTGATGAACAAAATTTCCAAAAAGTCTTATGAACAACTGATGAAAACAACTGATGAACAAAACTGTCGACAACACCTGATGAGTAATTTTACTCTTCAGTTGTTTTAACTTATGTTGTTTTCTCTATTTAACTCAATCTTCTTCAGTTGTTTCATTATCACCTTCTCAGAACTTTTCATCTTTTTCAAAACCTATTTTCCCTCTTTCATCTCTGCTTCCATGGCTGCTCTTACTTTGAAACCGCGTCACAATTCGATTGCCTACTTGACCAAATCTTCATTCTGGTCCAAGTTTGATGATGCAGTGGATTTGATGAACTCCTCTCAATTCAAAACTGCTTTTCTCATCAATCCAACTCTGTATGTTGAATCCATTCATCAATTTTGGATGAATGTTGAACTGGTAAATGTTGGAACTGGAGTCATCTCTCTTCGATCAACAGTCAATGGTCACAACGTGCATATCAGTACCGCTGAGCTCAGGGATGTTCTTCAACTTGACGATGCCAACCTAGTCACTCAGTTCCCTAAAAGCGCCACTGACCTCTGTTTTACAAGTCATGAATACCAGGGCGACTTGAGTGACTCAACACTTTTCAAGAAGCACTTTAATGATCCAGAGCGTCTGATATTCCATATGATCAACATATGCCTGGCTCCGAAGTCTTCTTCATGGGATCAAATGTCATCTCGTTGGCAACAGGTATTGTACTCTATTCTCGAATCTCAAAAGCTAAATTTTTCTCAAATACTTTTTTCTGAATTAACTGAACATGCTGGTAAGCCTGTTTCATCTAGATGGTTACTCTATCCTCGTTTTATTATGGCCATCATAGAGAAACAGCTGCCACAAACAGGCCTTGTTGGTCAGGGGATCCCTGCTCCAGCAGTTTTGCTGGAAGTATATTCCAGACACAACTCCAACCTCACTTTAAAAGAGGCTGCCCGGAAGCTCAAACCCAAGCAACGGGAACCCACAGCCTCATCCTCAAAATCCAAATCCAAAGTCCCCACTAAACCAAAATCCACTAAGCCCAAAAAGGCTGCTCAGGGAAATGAGTCCCCTGAGTCTGCCCATGCCTCACCAAGGCATGAACTGACCACTGGTAGTAGTCAACCAGTGGTTCATCCGACTCCACCGGCTCAAACCGCCCAGGTTTCCTCTCAACAGGAACCTGGTGCAACCTTTGTAGGGGATACCACATCACTAGAACCTATTTCAGTTGAAATGGTTTCTATTGAAAAGCACCAATCTCCCCGGGTGCATTCTCCTTCAAACCCACTTTCTATTGAAACCACCACCAATAGCCCAACATTTGTTATTGATCAAATCCTGAATCAGCTGAACACTCCTATCCCCTCCCAGACACCTATCACTACTGGGATAAGCTCCAACATTGAGGGGGAGGACCAAAGTGTCTCTGATAACCCACAGGATCATGACTACAACATCAGATCTCCTAGTGTGGAAAGAGAGATTCTGATATCTGACAAGGCTGCTACTTCATCACCTCCATCATTTGGAGTGATTGCTAGTGGTACCATTGCTAAGACCTTGTCAGAGGCAACAACTGATGAAGGGGTTACCCCTGAGGTTGGAAGTCCCCAGTACCAAGACAAAGGGGCACCTGAATCTGTTGAGCCACACTCAACTTAGGTAAATCCTGAGATTCTCAGGAGGTCAGATGATGTAGCTAATGCTACTGATGACCAAAGATCAGTTGCTGAGCTTGTTAAGCAAAACCAACTCCTTGAGGCTGAGGTATGTAGACTCAATGAGCTACTCACCAAAATGTCCAAGGACAAAAGTCCATCTTCCCCACTTACCCCACAGATGGCACCTTCTCATTCTGAAGGTCACCCAAACACTTCCCCCACTACTTCACAATTTCAAATGCCGCCAGCCTTTGCTTCAGGCACTAATCCTTTGGGTTCAAGCCCCCCAGAGGCATTAGCTGCTGCCTTTCTACAAATCCTCCCTCTCATCACTCCATTATTGAAATCCATTATTGTTCAAGCCCTTGATGAGAGGTTACCTTCCCAAACTCAAATTCAACAAATGGTTGATGAGGCTGTGACTGCTAAACTTTCATCTTTCCATACTCCTTCTTCCCCTGCAGCCAAAAAGGGGGAGTTAGGAACTGAATCAGTCACAACTTCAACTTCCAAAAGGCCAAGGTCTGAAGAGGTTGCATTTGAAAGGTCTCCTGTCATTCAAGTAACTTATAAGAGACAGAAGAAGAACAAACCTGTTGAGATTATCAACAGAGATGATGTGGAAGTTGAGCAGGAAATGGTTGCTAAAGAAATTGACATTAGTGCTGAACAATTGGAAGCCACAACATCTGATGTACAAAAACAAGTCAAAACCTCTGATGTACAAGAATTGGCTACAACTTCTGAAGTTCAAACACAGGCTACAATCTCTGAAGTTCAAGTACAAGCCACAACTTCTGATGCACAAGACACTGAACTAGAGGAGGTTCAAATTCCAGAGGTTCAGACTCAGGTTGAGACTCAGGTTGTTGAGGTAAGGGCTCCTCCAAAGAAGAGAAGGCAACTCAGAATTCAAGAAGAAGAAAGTTCTGATGAAGAAGACAGGTTGCCTATCTCCACAGTCATCAAGCCAAAAGCTCAAAAGCCTGCACCTTCAACAACTGGGGTAGATCTGACAGTTCCAAAGAAGAAAATTACTCTTCCTGCCAAGTACATTCCTGAAAAGCCATTAGTTTTTGGTCAACAGCCAATTATTACACCAGAAGCTAGGATGTTGGCAGTCAAAGTAAAACTGGAAGAAGAAGAGAGCCAAAGGATACATGATGAGCAATTCCTCAAGTTGGTGGACAAAGATTATCCTCAGACTTCAACTATCACTGCAATGAAAAAGGAAGCTCAAAGGATGTATGCTCTGAAATGGACATTCAAATATACGAAAGAATTGATTAAGATGTGGCCTGACCCAAGGGTTCTTCATAGGATTCACAAGAGACAGCCCCCAGCAACTTATGCAAATAGGATCAAAAGGGTGTTGAGTGCTGAAATCATGCTTGGGTCAGTGCTTGATCCATGGGAAATCATTAATGACTTTAAGAGTGTCTACAACTCGGGTGCAAAAGCTCCTAACTTCTTAGAGAACAAAATGATAAAGAAGGGACTGGTGTATAGGAGGCTGGAACATGTTCAACAAGAAGAACTCTTTTTGTTTTTAGAGGGTAAGCACCCTGATGAGTTTGTGTACAGGGAAATTACAAGAGTAGAACTGAAGGATGGGACTACGGCCAGATACTTGTCTGAATTTTATGGGCCTGAGTCCTTCTTCGAAGGTGAACCTGAAAGAATGACTCCAGAAGAGAAGATGTTACTACTTGAAGCTTATGTCCGGGAGTCTTTCAGGTTAGTATACAATCAATAGCTTAAATGAGAGGGGTTAATGCTCATAGTCCATTTCCCCAATGGAGTTCCCTCTCATATTTTGAAAGTTAGAGTTTTTGGAAGCTGTTGGTTATCAGGCTTATACTTTAACTGGTCATATTGATACTGATCTCAAAGAAAAAGACATTTCTTTCTGCCTGGAATAAATAAGTGAGACCTTAAATAAGTTAGAGGTTTTTGGCTGCATTGGTTCAGGGGGAGTTTGTTGGACTAAAAGAACCAATGAGCCTGATCAGAAAAATCTCTAAGTCTCACAACATTACAACAACTGAAGAAGAACACAAAGGCTGATACTCAAATGTGCAGAAGTCACAAGATCTGAAGACATGTACAACAGCTGAAGTGTAAGTCATCAGATGTTGTAGTGTGTAGTTAGTCTTCAGTAGTTTTCTTTTATTGTTTGTAAAAGTCTGATGAGTAGTTTACTCATCAGATGTTTTAGTATTTTGTATTTCAGTAGTTTCAGTATTTGTACTTCAGTAGTTTTGTTCTTCAGTAGTTGTAGAGTTTGTCTTCAGATGTTGAAGACATTCTCAGTCGTTTAGTTAATTTCAGTTGTTTTGTTTTGTCTGTTAGATGTCAACATCATGTGACATCATCAGACGTCACTGCCTTCTATATATAGGCAGTTGACACGATTGTAATGAAACGAAGTTAATCAATTGAATGAGATATTCCTTTTACAGAAAACTTTCTCTCTCTATAACAAACTTGCGTTACTGTTTGATTGAATTTGTTCTTACTTTACTTATGCTAATTCTGTGTTGAATTCCGCTGCTATACTCTACTGATTTATCAATTGAGAACATCTGATCCTACAACAAGGTTTTCAATAAATGGTTTTCATAGTGATATTCAATCAAGGGATTTCAATTCATGGTATTCAAGCAAGGTTTTCAAATCATGGTATTCAAACAAGGCATTTAATTAAAGGTTTCAAATCCAAGTATTTCAAAAACATGGTGTTCATCGTTGTGAACAAACTTATACATACATCAAGTTACATATTCATTAGCGTTAGTACTGGGTGATCACAACAAGGGAAAGCGGACACGTAATCTTTTAGCGTTAGTACTGGGTGATCACAACAAGGGAAAGCGGACACGTATTCTTTTAGCGTTAGTACTGGGTGATCACAATAAGGGAAAGCAGACACGCAATCTTTTAGCGTTAGTACTGTGTGATCACAACAAGGGAAAGCGGACACAATTGGGCTGACCAAGTTCTGGAATTAGCTTTTAAATTTGTTTTATAAGCTAACAGCAGGGTTGGTTACGAATGGTTATTTCAATGTTGCTGACAAATTTTCTAACTCCAAACGTAGTTTGGGACTTGATTATATGTTGGTTTTCTAGCAAACAGTCTGATGACTGTTTGGACACGTTTTACAGACTTGATGATAGTTTGGGTTGCAACCATCCATGTATTTTCAATCATTGTTTATTCATATGCCTTACAATGCAAATTCATACTTACAACTGTTAAACCTATTGTTCTCACCAACTACTTTGGTAGTTGACAGTTACTTTTCACGTGTTTCAGGTAATCAGGTTTAGTACACCTTCAAGGACAACAAAGGAGACCATTGTACGATAGGACAAGATGAAGAAACAAGCGAGGATGGATTTAGAAACACACTTAATCCTAATTGTTTAAATGTCTTGTTTAAGTCTTATTTTGTAAACACTATTTTTGGGTCTGTAGTTGTCATTCTTTTGGAAACATAGATAGATTGTCTGTAACTAAACAATGGTCTAATATCTATGAAATTTAGTAATGCATTGCGGTTGTTCTTATTCAATACTTGTGCATGATTCAACCATAGATCGTCACCGCGCCGTGGATTCCGTGCGCGGCGCAGGGGGTGTGACATCACTTGAATCCTTAGAATCAGTGTTCTTGTAGTATACGCGCTCACGTATATGAAATCAAAAGCAACTCAATCAACTTGTAATTGTTGTGTTTTCGTGTTCAAAAGTATACGCGTTTCATTTCAATTAAGTGTCCATAAGTGTTTACTTTTAAATCATTAAGTGTTTCGTTAGTCTAGTTTATTTAATCTAAGTTAAAATGATTTACTCAATATTTTATAACCGTCATCTTTAGAATGTACTTTAGACTTGATAGTTTAAATCATTCCATGATGATAACTAGTTGTGATATCTTATA
This sequence comes from Mikania micrantha, assembly GCA_009363875.1. NCBI lineage: Eukaryota > Viridiplantae > Streptophyta > Magnoliopsida > Asterales > Asteraceae > Mikania > Mikania micrantha. The sequence continues at coordinate 27,241,690 of CM018695.1, forward strand.
TGTGTTCCCATAGTTATGTATAGTTAAGGGTAATAACCTAATCATGCGCATATCTATTCATACATGCATGATTTATTTGAATTAATCACCATGGTCTAAGTTAGTCAAAATTTAATTTAACTTAGGAGACCATACTTAGATTACTCATATAAAATATTCATTGTGTACAATCTCATAAATTTACATCTTAAGTTTCATTAAGAAAAGGTGGTAACTAAATCCATTCGTGCATGCATGGGAAAGTCTCATGCTAGTTTATTTATCTCTAATTACGTCTGTTAGTGTAGTCTCCCACTTAGTTCGATAGAAGTTTAGGTTAGACTGCATTTAGCCCACCCTTATCCATAGGTTCACTGATCAAGGTCGACGGCCCAAGGGCCCATACTTCATAAGGTTCGGCCAAGTATAGGTTTTGAAATCCAAAGGTTCGGCTAGTTTAGAAGAGAGGTTCGGCTATAGTTCAGCCATGCAGGTTCGTGGGGAAAAAGTTGGCAAGGGTTCGGAACATAGGAAGGCTTCGGTCCACAAGGTTTGCTCATCCCAGGTTCCAGGTTCGGCTGTCTAGGTCCCATGGCCTAGGTTCGCAACTCAAATCCAAGGTTCGCGGCTCCCATGTAGGTTCGCAACTTAGATGCTTGATCATACTAGGGTTCGTGTGGTCCTGGGTTCGGCCAAAGCAGTGAGGTTTGCTGCCTCTAGCAGGTTCGGCCATGGAGGTTTGTAGCTGGTAGGTTTTCGAGTTTGGTGGCCATACTAGGTTCGGCCAACCCTGAGGAGGTTCGGCTACCTGTAACTTCGAACTAGGCAGCCCCCCTCCAACCGTACCATCATCTCCATTGTCAAGCATCTCCTGATGTAACCTCTTACACCCGCTTATCCTAGACTAACATGATCTATTTAGTGTTGTTAAGGTGTAAAGAAATCGTTTAAACCTCGAGTGTGTGAACCGGTTACTTTGTTAATAAAAACCGAAAATAAACATCCAGATTTACCTCAAAATGTAGATCAAAAGCTAGATTTCTTCGTGGGTTTATGTTCTCCTTGATTGTGCGGTCATGTAGGGCCAAGAATCACTTGAATCGGGTAAGAAATGATGACGTTCTCTTAGTGAGAAGTTAGAGAGAGAGAGAGTAGTGTCGAAAATGAGAGTGTAGAGAGAGAGAAAGTTCTTGCAAGAATGAGGAAGAAGAAAGAAGGTTGGGTTTTTATACCCCGACTCTTCCCGTGTGCTCGATCTCGTTTATTTCACGTTAAGAATTATTACATGCTCGGTTTTTGCTCATAAATATGTTTAAAAACATAAAACATTTATATTCTTAAGTTTTGTGTTAATAAAATGATTTTAAATAAGTTATTTTGTAAAAACGATTCCATTTTAAATTATTTATTTAATAAAACCATTTATTCGAATCCTTCTTAGGTTGTGATTCCTATTAAACGTTTTTTTTAATTTCCATTTCCTAATTTAATATCGTTAGATATTATTTCGGTTATCTCGTCGAAACGCGCTACTCACGTACGTATTCGTAAAGATCGTCACCTTTTCGAATCCAACGCTCGTATCGTATTTTGATTCGATTTACGATTTATGAAATATCGTTTCAGAATATTATTCCTAATAATTATATTCGTGTGAATCGTCACCCACGCGAATACATTATTAGGTTAATGTTTCTGAATTAATATTCACGTTTAAATTATGTTCGTAACCTCACCATCTTTTGACTATTCCTGTTAACACTTCCATTATTTTATTATCTTGAAAATTATAATTTCCCAATCCAGTCCCACTAAACAATATCACTGACTCATCCATATCGTCCTGCAATACGTACGGTATGTGTACTTTCACCTTTTACTATGTGCAAATACAATATGGATAAGAGTTGTGTGACAACAAGATTAAGAAAACAAGTAACACTTATATGTGTTTAAGTGAAAATTTAAATACAGTAATACAACAATTCATGTGAAACAACTAGGTGAGAACAAGTAATGAAAACATATTGGTTGCGATTTGATATTCAAAAACAACAAAAATCAGATGGCAGATAATTAACAAGGTAAAACGAGTATGATTATGTGCAAATAGATGAGTTTAGTTGAGTCCATCAGTGAATAAATCCTATTGAAAACCAAAGTTCGGTATCGTTTCAGAATAATGAATCGACAGTGTGTTTGCGTGAGTGACGATTCACACAATCATATCTGTGGGTTTAACGTTTTGAATGGTAACTGAAAAGTAGAAAACAAAAATCAGAAAGTAAAGACATCGTGGTGTCCGTTCGGTTGAAGATTCAAACGAATACGCGCAAAGGTAATACGATCTGAAGAAACATAATTAATAAACGATTTCGAAATAATTAAATAAGAAAAATAAACAGAAAATATTTATTTGGAATTACAACCTTAAAAAGGTTTTAGAAAACTACTTGTTTTATATTTCGCAATTTCGCGTATTACGTTATGAAAACGTAACCAAATAAAGAACCGAGCATCATAAACGAACCCGAACACCCAAGGGGTATATAAACCCTAAAACATTAAATTCCTTCATTTATTACATCAACAACCTATCTCTCTCTCCTAATTTCCGGAACTCACTTTCTCTCACTAGAAATCAACACAAAAACAGCAAGATCTCTCTTGATTCTTAACCAAATCTCTCAAATTTGGTATCAAAACGAAGCTCTCGATGTTTCCCACACAAAAGTACGAAGGATCGGGTCTGAAATCATCCAAAACGAAGGTGAGTTGAGCTTGAACAGTCGGTTATTTAGGGTTTTCTCGACAACCCAGCTATTTCAGATTGTGAATCGAATTTCTCCATTAAAACGCATAGGATATGCATGGGAATGGATTAAAATCACTTGGATAACATCAAAACAAAGACCTAAGGGGTTTTCCAGGTAGTATCGACAGATGAAGCCATCAATATCGATGGAAGAACAAAGGTGAATTGTTAGTATCGACTAAATGGGAGCTGACCTATGTTCATCGATCTTGATAGAATCGACAGGGGCTAGAATCTATAGGACTTGGGTCGATACTGGTAGTATCGACTGTTCCAAGGGAAATGGTGGGAAGTCCTGTCGATATTAGCCACCTGGGAAGTCAAGTGTTGATATTGATCATGCTGTCGATACTAGCAGTATCGGCAGCCCTTGTCCTTAACCAAATTAGGTGTTAGCCGATATTAGCTCAAATCTGGGCTGATACTACAACCTCTTGTTATCCAAGTATCACAAGCTCAAAATTTACCAAGATGGTGTAACATTGGAATCACATTATCGATGGGAACATGGTGAGGTCTATGGGAGCCAATTGGGTTAACTGGTTTTGTGTATACCCATCGATAATACCATAATTTCCATCGATACTAACTTAAGAATATTAAAAAGCTTATCTAAACTATAAACTAATGGTTTTATTCATTATGGAGATAATCTAGAACAACAAAATGGGAAATAATAAATAATGTTGTTGTATAAATATCATCAGGATCTTTACTCAAGAGTTAACAAAATTCACTAGCGAAGTTATCATTATCTTTTCTAAAATCATTTTAAATTACACAAAATGGTAACTAATTAGCATGTCACTTATGCTAATACAATTAAATGATGAATATAATTTTGAGATAACATAATAGTCTAAACTACTAAGTTTTACACTTAGAAATATCATGGTTTCAAAACTTACAAAGTAACAAGGTTATGTCGAAGTCTAGAACACATAAATAAGAGTGTTGTAGTATACTAATATTTAACCTAAGATTGGTTAAGTGTTAGTACATGGAACTACAAGGGAATTAGAACTAAACAGACAACAATATTTATAAGTGTTAACCAACTTTAGGGTTAACACACACACACACATCAATAACTTATACTTATAAGTTACAAACAATTTGGAATCAACTACAGGGTCGTGTATACAACCTCAATACAACAAGTGAGAGCGTGCATTTTGTGATTACTTAGTCAACCACTACAACAACCAGGTGAGTTCATATGTCCCTTTTCTAATCTTTTAATTTTTAATGCGGGGCTGAGAAACACGCTAAACTCTTTTAATTACTTGAAAGGTTTTAGTACATTATTTCAATTATCATGTGATCTATATAATATAGATTTTATCTTTATTATCATATATCAATTTTATGTATGCTTGTGTGTATATGACATGTTTGAGATATCCAGGATGAATCATGATAACATAACTTGATGACTTCATCAACACAGTAGAATAATATAAGTTATAAGATTAAATCGTATAACACTTTGTTATTATTACCAAGATGAACAGGAGAGAACACTGAGAAAAATACAAGTGTCATCACGAATGATAATCATGATACTATAATTTCATGATGATAATACCATTCACCACATTTGTTAACGTCGTATCATGAGACTGGTTCTTATAACACATTGTTAAAACTATAAGAACACATAACACTGAGAACAGCTAACATTGAGACAATAACATTTGGGAACACAATCAATAATTACTATAAAGACTGTTTGTATTATATCACAACAAACATGTGTTCATGAGTTCATGTCCAGTCGTAAGTCCCTACAAGTAAATCGTTTACCATTTAATTTAGTGCGACTAAACCGACGATAGCGTAGTGGTAACTTAGGTTTGACAAACTGTCGACGAGTGAGGTCGGTACGTTAATCATATTTCGTTATCATTGGCCGGTATCGTATGACCGGTAACAGGGCTGCATCAGTCAGGTTTGGCAAACGACACATGGTGATATTAATCTACAGAAACTAATTGTAATTAACTCCTTTGATTCTATTAATTGGTAGACTAAGGAATTGAATTTCTTTCAAGTCATATTACTAGTATTAGTCTCATTGAAGGCACTGATTTTATGAGAACACAAATGGGATAGAAGTAAATTGGAGGCATTGTGTCTGATTACGTGAGGACTGTTAGGACATTTTTGTAATAGTTTGCTTTTCAAAATTTAAGTTATTAGAGGTTTGGCTGAGGTTCGTCTGGCCCAGAACCTTAGCAGGTTCGGCGAACCTAGTAGTGTGTATTGTATAGGTTTGGCTAGGTTCGTCTAAGCTTTATGTATATATTGTTGGTTTGTCTAGAGATTTGTCATTTTTAAACAGATCTGATAGAGGGAGTTTCTCTGTGTGAGATTATTAGAACTGTGTGTTCTTGTTCATTTCATTGTAATCAGTTTATTACATTCAATGAAATGATGCTTATATAAATGATTGTTTGTCTTTGATTCATATAGATCAAATCTAGATTCTGCATAGATTTGATTGTTAATAGGATTCCGTTTATCGATCGAGAGCAATTCTACTGTGGTATCAGAGACAAGGAGGGGTTCTATACAAGTATTTTGAAGATCTACAATCATTTTGGAGATAAAGAGATCAAGATATGGATTAAAATTCAATTTTCTTTGTGTTTGATTGCTGTGTTGAGAGTGCTATCATCATCTACTGCTTTGGAACATCAAAATTCAGAGATTTATGGCTGAAATTTGTGATTTTTTATGGATTTTTCTTGAAATTTTGAAGGTTTTCCCTCCAAAATTTTCGAATTCTGAACACAGGTTCGGGAGCCGAACCTTGGTATAGCTCAGGTGTTGTCTGAAGCATAGGTTCTCTGTTAAAAGTGATTTTTGTTGAGGTTCGTGTAGAAATTTTGAAGAGGTTCTTTTCAAGGTTTGTCTACTGCAGAGGTTCGTTTGATTAGGGCTCGTTTGACTGAGGTTCGTTGGTCAAATTTCTATTGAAGAGGTTCGCTGGTCAAGGTTTGTCTCAAGGTTCGTTGGACAAGGTTCGTAAGATCAAGGTTTGTCTCAGGTTCTTGAGTTAAGGTTCGTGAAGATCAAGGTGAGAAGGTTCGCTTGTTACTTAGGTTCGTGAGGTTAATTTTTCAAAGGATGTTCGCTGATAAAGATTGCGAATCATGGCTGATATGTTTGCTGCTGTAGCTAGTCAAAATTCTAAGATACATAGTATTTTGATTAGTGAAACTAAGTCAAGTAGTACAAATAAAGTTCCTAAACTACTTGATTTGACAGATTATGAGAACTGGAAAGGTCGCTTTGAGACACATCTCAATGGAACTGACACAAATCTTTGGGAAAGAATCTTGTCACCCTATGAAAGACCTAAGGTGGTAGGGACAGATTTGGATCAAACTCTTGAGAGATTGGATGTTAATCAAAGAAAGAAATACGATTTTGAGAAGACTGAACTTGTGATTTCCTAGCTTGTGAATTAGGAGGAGGAGGTGGTGATTGTTGTCGATCATCATCATTATCTAATTGTTCATTATCTGAATCTGAATTTTCATGCCTCCAAGCATCATCCAACAGAGCAACGTAGTTAGCTCTAGCACAATGCTCTACTACATCCTTAATCAGAACATCATCATTGCTCTTCTGATAAATATTGACTTAACCAAGACTAGAGTCAGTCATATGATTCAGCTTAAGAAGATCAGAAGCAACTCTCGGCAAGTTATGTTCAGGAAATCTTTCCTCTATCAGCATCTGAATAAACCTTAGATACATATAAAATCTATCCTTGGCTTTGGTTATGTTGTCTGACATGTATCTGAAAATCATTGTAGAAAAGTCGAAAAGTTTGTTCAAAATCAATGCAACCATTACAGAACGCATCAGATCTCTCAGTTCATCAAATGTACCCTTCCTCATGCTAAGGCAGTACAGAAGTACATGAGCTAACAGCTCGTACTGCAGAGGTAGCTTGCCTTCCTTGATAGAGTATTCACTGTAGATTCCAAAATATCTGATCCTCAAGAAGCACCCCTTAATACACTTCTCAGGAATAAGAGTCATTCCTGCAGGTTCACCTCCGAACTGTAGAACTCTCCTGATGTCAGCTTCAGTAACTCTAATGGCTTGTCCAAGCACATTAGCCTCGATAACATAATCTTCATCAACTGTGATCAGTCTAGCAGAATCCCAGAAACTCTGAATGTGTGATCTGTATATCTAACAGGAGTTGGAGATTGCATGATAAATCCTTGACCTTCTTAAGAACTCGATCATCGGGCGAAATTCTTTGCCGTTCTTAGTTGTCGGATCCAGATAAGCACAGAGGTTGTGTTTGTCTCCGAATGTGAGAGTTGCCATTTCTACAATCAAAACAAACAAAAATTAAAACATAAAAATCAAAAATAATAATAAAAAATCAAAAGCTTAAAAATAAAAAAATTTCTAAGTATAGAAACCAACGAACCCTTCCCTATGCCGAACCTAGACTTAGACGAACCTGTTTATAAGACAAACCAGTGTAAACCAACGAACCTATCAATGAACGAACCTTGAACATATCACGAACATTATATTCAAACGAACTCTTGACCATACAAGGTTCGGTTCAATGGTATAAAGAGGTTCGACCCGAACCTATAAAGTTCAAACGAACCTTATCCATTCAGAGAACCTGTGTTCATTACATGAACCTAATCCATTTTCAAATTAGATTTTCAAATTTAGGAATTAGACCAAAAAATCTATATCCAAAGGTTCACCATGAACAGATGAACAATATTAATGAAAACAATTTTCCCAAAATTTAGATTTAAACAGGTTTTATACCAAAAGAACAGGTTCGACTAAACTAGATTTAAAACCAAAATATCTCCTAATCTAGCCGGTCAAACTCCAATCTCTTTACCTATTTAGAGTCACAAAACAAATCCAAAGCTAATGGTATATGGCAAAAAGTTTCAGAGATCCAGAATCGAAAAAATCAAAATCCAAGTTTGCAGGTTCGGGAATAGGTTTTGATGAAAGTGACGAAGCTCACACACATGAACCTCTATATATATGAACCTGTGAACAAACCTTATTGACGAACCTTTAACCAACATGTTGACCGAACCTATCAACAAACCTGTTGAACGAACCTTTGACCAACCTGTTGACCGAACCTGTTGAACGAACCTGCTCACAAACCTTCCAAACGAACCTGTTCAAAAACCTATTGAACGAACCTACTCACAAACCTTCCAAACGAACCTCCAAGCAAACCTTTTGAAATTCAATTTTATTTAAAATTCAAACAAAACAATGTTTTAATGTTTCAATGTCAAAACAAATAATCAAAAATTATTGATTTAACATTAGATAAAGACCAAAAATCTTTTTGTATTTTTCAAATTTTTAGAATAAACACACTACAAATATTATGAACTAACTATGAAATATAAAACTAACTAAAACAATTATATTTTTTTAGAAAGATCCAGACATGAGATCATATTGTATTACAATTATCAACACACCTGATTGAATTAATGAATATATTTATCAGCAAATTACAATTCAAAGATGATTGTCAGTATATAAAACCTCTTTAAATTTAATTACTTAGTTAAGATATCAATTAAAACAAAACCATCAAATACTTTATGTTCTCCATTTACTTGAACACATTCCCGTTTTATGAATAATTAACCAAACAATAATGTCCTTGAAACAAATTACTTCAATTTTAACTAGCTTGATCATGCAAACCAAAACATAATATCTTTTGAAAAACAACAAAATGTAAAACAAATTGAATTTGTTCAAAATATAGGAATCAAGGTTGATACTTTCGTATAATCAGATGATCCAGAAAATGAACGAAACAATAATTTAAGATTAAGCATTTAACAATCAGATCGATATTCACATATCTGCAGAGATTGTCCAAATCTTAATCAAACCCAGAAAATAAATTTGAATTGTTTAAAACTTCAATAATCAGGTCGATACGTAAGTATTCGCAGAGAATGTTTCAGCTTTAAACTAAAACAAAAGAAAAACCAAATTTAGAATTTCTTTTTAAAATAAGCACATGATGAAAACTAGTAACTTCAATTTTGTTCAAGAAACATTTTTTAAGATTAATTACCACTCATTCAGGACAAAGCTAAGCACTGTATTCTAAGCATCTGTTTATCACAAAGCATAATCAAAATTTTTTCAAATGTTATCTCAACTAAGTTATAAACCTACCAACATATCATACTAAGTAATTGTAAATGCTCTTTATGTTTAAGTTCTTGTATGATACAGATGTACTTCCAATTGCTACAATGTACTATCATTTCTCATTTGGTCGAATCAATTTCTCAAAATTTTAATTTTTAATGTTTTTGTGTTTTTGATTTTTCAAATGTTTTTGGGTTTTTCAAAATTTTTCTCCCCCTAAAAACTAAAACACAAAACAAACAATTAAATAACAATTAAAATATCTTATGTTAATTCAATAAAAATTGATTATGAAGGAATTTGATTTGGAATAACCTCACCCATGACCCGAATGCCATTTAATTTGAGTAAATACTCAAAACGATTTTTATCAAAAGCCATGGTGAGATGATCTGCTCGTTGCTCATTTGTATATATCTTCACCACATCAATAATTTTCTTTTCATAGCATTCGCGTATGAAATGAAACCTAATGTCAATGTGTTTAGAACATGAATGATACACTGGATTCTTTGTGATAGCAATAGCAGCCTCATTATCAACATGAATTGGAGGAGTCAAATAATTCAGACCATAGTCTCTCATCTGTTGCTGTATCCACAATACTTGTGAACAACAACTAGCAGCAGCTACATACTCAGCTTCACAAGTTGAAGTAGCCACAGATGTTTGCTTTTTACACTGCCAAGAAACTAATCGTTGCCCCAAAAATTGTGCACCTCCAGTTGTAGATTTCGCATCTGTCTTACATCCTCCATAATCGGAGTCACTGTAGGCATTGAAGGAAAAGTTATCATCCTTATGATACCACAAACTGGTGTCTGGTGTACCCTTCAGATAACAAAGTATTCTCTTGACTGCAATCGTATGTGACACTTTAGGTTTTGATTGATATCTTGCACAGATACTTGTAGCAAATACAATATCTGGTCTTGAGGCAGTCAGATACATCAAACTTCCAATAATTCCACGATAAAGAGTAGGATCAATTATCTCCCCTTAATATCAGGCTCAATCCCGTGATTAGGCTGAATGGACGTGGAAATTGGTTTTGAATCAAGCATGATAAACCGTTTTAACTCATCTTGAATATACTTTGTCTGATGAATGAAAATACCATCATCAATTTGATCAATCTGTAAATCCAGAAAAAAAAATTGATATCTGACATTGCACTCATTTCAAATTTCTCAATCACCACCTCTTTGAACTCCAAACACATTTGTTCATCGGTAGATCCAAAAATAATATCATCTACATAGATCTGAACAAGAAGAATGTCCCTGCCCTTTTCCCGAAAGAACAAAGTTTTGTCAATCTGACCCCTATTAAACCCGTGTTCAATAAGGTGAGTCGATAATGTCTAATACCAGGCACTGATGAAGAACATACAGTGCTTTGTCCAAGAGGTAAACCTGATCCCTATGGACAGGATCCTCAAAGCCCGGTGGCTGACAAACATACACTGTTTCCTTCAAAGAACCATACAGAAATGCAGATTTGACATCCAACTGAAAAACTTTGAATTTCTTGTGAGCAGCAAAAGCAAGAAAAAGTCTAATTGCTTCCAACCGTGCCACAGGTGTAAAAAATTCATCATAATCAATTCCATCAACTTGTCTAAAACCTTGAACCACTAAACGAGCTTTGTTCCTAACAATTACACCTCAATCATCTCGTTTGCATCGTAACACCCATCCAGTACCAATCTTTTTCTCTCCTTTTGGCAAATCTACCAAATGCCAAACTCCCAACTTTTGAAACTGATTCAGTTCTTCTTGCATCGCCTCCACCCAGGCAGGCTCACGTAATGCTTCAGTCACAATCTTTGGCTCTATTTGTGAAATAAACTTTGAATGCATCCAGAGCTCTTAACAGCCATGAGTTTTCTCTAACTCCATATAAAAACTTTCCTCATTCGTGACTTGATTTCGTGTCTGTACTCCTGCAGTTGGATCTCCTATAATCTGAGCAATCGGATGATTCACATGAACACGTGTGACAGGCACTTGCGGGACACCCACATTATGATCCAGACTTGTAATATTGTGATCAGCGTCTTGATCGTGAGAAATTGCATCTTCAAAAACATCATTATCATCATCAGATGACCAATCATCATTAATGACTTCTGAAATGCCTTCCTTATGTGGTGTAGTAATACCATTTTCAGAATGATGAGAAATACCTTGTTCTTTAGAATTCTGCAAATCATACAACATTTGTAAAGTTATTTCATCATCAGAAACACTTGGAGACATATTAAAAGACTCAAACAATTTGTTATAATAAAAAAACCAATCTGGTCCCTTTACGTCTGGTATAGGCGTATGTCTTTGAACATCCACATGATACCATAATTCCATAACACCCGTACGTTTATTAAAGACACGTTTGTTAGGAAGACTATAGCCAAGAAAGAATCCCTCTTCAACTTTAGAATTGAATTTTGAATCTTTCTTTAGCATGGTACAAGGAGCCCCAAAAGGTTCCAAGTGTTCCAAATTTGGCTTTTGATTCTGAAGCAATTCATAACAAGTTTTATTATGTCTTTTAACAATCAAAACTCTGTTAAGAGTAAAACAATTGTAGCCACAGCTTCACTCCAAAAAGTAATGGGAAGTTTAGAATCAGCTAGCATTGTTCTCGCAGACTCAATCAAAGTCTTGTTCTTTCTTTCAGCTACACCATTATCTGGTTCCATGAACTGCTGCTGAATGCCTTTGGAATTACAAAATTCTTCCATTTGATGATTCTTAAACTCAATCCCATTATCTGAACTTACACGTCTCACTCTCAACTTATACAAAGTATGCAACCTATTGATCAACAACACAAAATTTTCATAAGTTTCTGATTTATATTTTAAAAACATGACCCATGAAAATCTTGAAAAATCATCAGTCACCACAAAACAATAAGATTCACCACCTATACTTTTCACATTGATTGGTCCAAACAAGTCCATGTGAAGAAGTTCAAGTGGCATATCAATAGAAAAGATTTTCTTAGTTTTGTGAGACTTCCTTTTCTGTTTACCCTTTCTACATGACACACACACACATCCAGAAGTTTAAAATGTTTAACCGGTACACCCTCAACTAAATGATTGTGCACAAGATGATTCATCTTCCGAATATGAATATGCCCCATCCGCCTATGCCAAGAACGTGTATCTTGCTCAGTAGCCTTGGACACTAAACATGTTTCCACTTTATTCACTGTCCCCGCCTTCACCATATCAAGCACATATAAATCCTTGCTCCGGTCAGCTGTCATCAGAATCCACTCAGAAATCTGAAATCCTTGCTTGAGTACATAACACCTGTCTTTGTCGAACATCACTTTATAACCTTTATCACAAATCCATGAAACACTCAACAAATTGTTAGTTAATTTCTTGGAGAAATTAACATTATCAAATGAAACCTTTCCATTCGTCAAACTACCAAATCCTGTAATTTGACCTCCTTTATCTCCAGCAAAGTTCACATAACTACCTTTCACCAACTTGAAATCTCTAAACAAATTCAACTCTCCAGTTATATGCCGGGAACATCCACTATTAACAATCCAACGATTATTGATATGGCCCATGGATGTAACTTGAAATCTCATCAACAAACTCAAGAACCAGTTCAAGGGCCAAATGTAACTCCTACTACTTTGGTTCCTCTTCAAGTGATTTATCCAGATCAACAAGAAACTCAAAGACAAGAAGATGCTACTACTGCTTCTCAAAATGTTGATGCTGAAAATGTTGGAGTTGATTCTGAAGATGAAGAATCTACAGAGTCAGAGATGGAGACAGTACAGGTGGGAAACAGAATGGTAAGGAGGTTCAAGAAAAGGCCAGCACAACAACAAAGTGGAGAAGCAAGAGAAGAGGCAACTGATCCTAACTTTACTGTTGATGAGCCTGAGTCTTCAAGGCCAAAGAAGAAGAAGAGAATGGCAAAGGTGCCTAAGAAGAAAAAGACAAGGACTCCCAGGATCATTGTATCATCTCCTGTAGCTGTTTCTTCTACACCAGCTTCCATTCATGTTTCTGAACCTGTTTCAGTTGCTTCAACAGTTCAAGAAGTTTCTTCTACTTCTCCTGTTCATATACCTTCAAATCCTTTCATTCAGAGTCCTGAGTTTATTAATGTGGCTACATTTGTTCCTTCATTTATGGATGCTACAACTGTTACTACATCATTTCAAGCAACTTCTACTTCAAGAGGAGATTCTTTGTTTGAGGGCTTGGAAGATTTGGACTTAAAATTTTCTTTAGATTATGATGACACTAAGCTAAGAAGGAGAATATCTATCTTGTCATAAGAGTTTGATAAGTATAGAAAGCAAAAGGAGAAAGTTGAAGCTGAACAACCTTCTTCTTCAAGTCAAACTGATATGGACGTGATGAAAGGTTATATTTCTCAACTGTTGAAATGGAAAGAAGAGGATTTGATTGAAAAGAAGTTGATGAATGAGAGAATTACATCTTTGGAGACACTTACTGTAAAGCAAAGTGCGGAAATTGCTAATTTGAAGAAAGAAAATCAAGAATTGAAGCAAAATATTAATGATCTTCAAGTCAAAGATACTCAGGCTGAAGCTACTAGTGATGATCCAGTTTTTGTTAATCTTGATGATGAAGAAGAAGAAGAAGAAGAAAAGGTTGACTATGAAGAGTCAGATGTTGATGAACACCCAATCTTTAATGCTTATCATGATGATAATGAAGATGATGACGGTGATGTAACGGGTGTTGGAAGTTCAAGTGTTTTGAATTCCATAACTGGAGCGATAGTGATTTATAAGCCTTCTGGGATTTTGTTTGATGTTAATCCTATTTCTTCTGTTTCTTCTGATAAGGCAAAGGACATTGAAGATGTAGAGTTTGAAGACTTGACAGATTTGGAATATCCAAAGGAAGAGATTGATATGTCATTGCCTACTTTTGTGGAGTTGTTTAAACAACATGCTGATGTACATTTGCAAATGATGTTTGGTGAATTTTCTGAAGACAAAGCTTTAGAGGAAGAAGAGATTGATGATGGTTACTCAAAGAAAGAGCTAGCTGAGATGTTTGGAGTTGGATTGAATGATTTAAAGAATGCTAATGACTCTAGAAATATTGTGATTGAAGAATTAGATCATTCAATTGATTTTGAACAAGATGATCCTATTGATGAGAATTAGTATAACTTGCAAACTTTGAAGAAGATTTTTGATATTGAAGTTTAGAGAAAAGCTCCAAAGACAACATTTGATACTTTGAAAGAAAAGACTTATATGGAGATGTGGAGAGAAAGCGAAGATGAACACAAGTACATTATTGAACACTTAATGATTTTCAAGCAAATGGTTGAAATAATTGAAGAAAAGGTTCAAGAAGACCAAGCTGGACAATTCACAAGATTCAATATTGGATCTAAGTCAAAGATTAAAGGAAGAATTGTAAGCTATGGTTACTTTCACAATATTCCTGGAAGCTTGAAGAACAGAGGATGTTATGTAGTCAAAAGGACTGATGGTTGTCAATATTTTGGAAAGGCTTTTGACATAATGTCATTACCTTCTTTTGAATGTATGCAGTTATCCAGGCTAAGAATGATAAAACCAATTCAGACAGAACATAATGAAAGGTTTGAGAAGATGCTGAAGAAAGAAGCAAAGACTGGTTGGAATTGGCTGATGCGTCAATTTTCTGTGTTGAAGAAGAATTCGTTTGTGTATCCAAAGCCTAAAGTTTATACAAGACCCAGGTTGAGAAGAATAGAACAGAAATGGAATCTTTATTTCAAGTTCTGGTTTTATGATGAAAGAACATCTGAAGCAGTTATTCCTTTGAGACAAGAAGATAAGTGGAGGGTGATCAGGCTGTTGGATCCTATATGGTTGGTGAATTGTTCAAAGGAAGACATTGATTTATTGAATGTAGCTGAAATCTTTGCAAATGATGGGTTTCATGATGTTGGAATTAGTTACAAGGATATGGCTATTCAATTTCAAACTATAGCTCGGATGTGTTATTCTTTGGGAATACATTATGGATGTAAATGGGAGGATGTCAATTATTTGTATGTTGAGCTAATGAAGTTGCAGAAAGAAATAGATGATAGAGATGCAATGTTGGAAGCTGAAAGATTGTCAAAGATACCAAAGTCTGTTGTTATTTGTGCTACTGATAATGTTTGTGAAGATCAGACGACAAGTGGAGCTCAAAGTGCAGATTGAAGACAGAGACTTTAAAGATTTTGGAAGCAACTATTAAAGGGGAGTTTGTTAGGACATTTTTTTAATAGTTTGCTTTTCAAAATGTAGGTTATTAGAGGTTTGGCTGAGGTTCGTCTGGCCCACAAACCTTAGCAGGTTTGTCGAACCTAGTAGTGTGTATTGTACAGGTTCGTCCGGCGAACCTCAAGGTTCGGCTGGCGAACCTATAGGTTTGGCTAGGTTCGTTTGAGCTTTATGTATATATTGTAGGTTTGTCTAGAGATTTGTCACTTTTCTGAACTTCTTGTATGTGTTAGACAGATCTGATAGAGAGAGTTTCTCTGTGTGAGATTATTAGAAATGTGTGTTCTTGTTCATTTCATTGTAATCCGTTTATTACATTCAATGAAATGATGCTTATATAAATGATTGTTTGTCTTTGATTCATATAGATCAAATCTAGATTCCGCATAGATTTGATTGTTAATAGGATTCCATTTATCGATCGAGAGCAATTCTACAAGGACAACAATGGGTCCCATTTATGCTCTATACATTTAGGCTAAGAACAATACCGAAGAGTTAACTGTTACTCCTTTAATTAGAAGTAATTTATAGTTAACCCATCACTTGAGAGAATAATAATAATGATAAGATTTGATAAATATGTTTTCCTTAAAACATTGAGGGATTATCATCACTTAGGTCTTGATAACTTATTTCCCTCATACTCTTTTTTTCTTTACATATAACACTATGGGTGATGAACACAATTTATGGGTGAGTATCAAAAGGGTTGAACACATGTCAGATAGAAATGGGTATCCATAGTTGTATTGCAAGTGGTGTTGAATTCTGTTAAGTATGTGGCAGGCTGGCGGCTTCATTCGTGATACGTATGCCCTATATATAAGCATGCTTAATTTGGATGACATACTACTTGTAAGTATAACTATGGACAGTACATTGGATGAGACATATGAGACAATATCAATGAGACTTGTGTGTGACATTGTGATTGTGAATGACAAGAATACAATGATTTCAAATACTAAACTTATGAGCTCACCAACCTAGTCTTGACTTTGTTTAAATGCATGTTTTCTTTGGTGATGAACAGGTCTAGATTACAAGCAGTAGGATTAAGCTAGTGGACTTTAGAAGAGACCTATCTTAATTTTGTGATGTGCATACTTTTGAATGACATAACTATGAATCATCTTTTGTAAATCTTGTGCAGATACAAGATAGAAACTCAATCATTCTTTTTGGATAGATTTACTTAGTTAAATTATGAACATGGATTGTGTAATTTAACTTTGTAGTTCTATATCAATGTCATGTTAGCATTTCTCATTATATCTCATATGCTATGTAAACAATCTGATCACTATGATTATCAAACGATATCGTGCTCCGAGAACCTTTCGCCCGACGGGAAAGTTGATCTAGCCCGCCGGCTCGGGGTGTGACACCAAGCTTAGTCCTATATCTATTTTAACTCAAGTAAACACTGTTAAGTATGAATAAATGAACTTATTGAGTACATTATGAATGTACCATTTGTATTATCATGGTCATAGTTTATAAGTTACCATGGTATGTCAAATGAATTGAACAAAGGTTTAAAACATGGAACCAAATCAAAGAAATAAACATTATGATAACATAGAATTTTGGACTAAGTAGGGAATAGTTGTAAGGACTAAGTCACTAACACACGATTAAACAAAGAATCTAAGTAACATGAAGATTTTAAACATTAAATGAACATAAGCTTACAAATCATGAATTGTGTTAACACGATTAGGGTTTGAGCATGATAAACATATCAACAACAAGTGAGAGCATCATTCATTGATTCTTTGTTCATCATACATTTCAACCAATCAAGGTGAGTACATAGGCCCTCCTTTCCTCCTTTTAAATCTTTTGTGGTGGAACATGTAAATACTATTTTCGTAACTCAATTTCTTAAATGGTTTTCATTATTCAACTACTTGAATGGTTTTCATTATCCAAAAACTTGTGTTTGCTATGTTGGTATACATTAATACATTTGAACAATTGAACAACAAACACTGGATACAAGGCATTTAGTCATGGCTTGTCATGGCACATGACCTAATCCATTTCATTTCGTATAAGTACAAGTGGGTCTTCAATTAAAACATGTAACATGGATGCGCAGTTTGTAAACAAGCTTATTCACATCATGTATACCTATATTTAGGACTTCGAGAGCTGAAATCATTATTCTTAGATTTTAGACTTGAAGTTCACGCATTTGTACATTTAGGACTCAAAGGTTAGAAGTTATTAACTTAACCTCTAAGTTTGAGGTCACGCATTGGTTCAACGTTAGTACTGGGTAATCACAACAAAGGTACACGGGTTCTACACCAAGGTCAGAGTTGGCTTTAATTAAGTTTATAACCAAAGATGGATTGGTGTTGATTAGCAATATGAATTAACTGTTGATTAATTTTGACAGTTTAGATCATATTGAGTACATTTTCATTGACACAAAGTTGGTTTTAATTTATTTTATCACCATGGGCTGTGTTGGTTATTCGTCAGTCTTTGCCTAACTCCGAACGTAGTTTGGGACTTGGATTTAAGATGACAATAGGAGATACTTGATGATAGTTTGTGTTACATTAGCATGTTACCACAATTAGGGTTTTATACATATACATTTTATACACAGTGGTTATACACGGTAGAGGTTTGTACATATTTCATTGGTTGTTTGAACTCAGGTTTTATACAGGTTACACTCACAGGTTTTCATTGGATATCCTTTCGAACTTATATTTTCATATTCATAAACTATATGTTTATACAAGATTTTAAACCTATGTAACTCACCAAGTACTATTTGTAGTTGACAGATTTTCTTCACCTGTTTCAGGTGAACAAAGGTAGGCACATGACATGGACAACTAAAGCGACCTAGACTAAGATAGAACAAGATCGAGAAACAAGCTAGGATGGATTAGAAATTCATTAAATCCTTGTTGTTTAATTATCTTGTCTGATCTTATTTTTTAAACATTATTTTTGAGGTCGGTTAGTTGTATTCTTTTGGTAGTTAGTCATGACATGTAAACCTTACATTAATCGTATGAAATGTAGTAATTCATTGTGGTTGTTCATCGTTAATCTTATGCATTTGAATCAACCGATCATTCGATCAAGTCGTCGCCACGCCGTGGATTCCGCACGCGCCGCAGGGTTGTGACACGAAGCCATTTACATGAGTTGTTGTGTTGGCGATGGCTCATAAGCTTTATGCAGGTGCTGGTCCTCATTTGGTTACACTTACCATTGATTGATTTCATCAGTCTAGGGGGAGTTTGTAGAGCCTACTCCACAGACGAAGACTAACAAAATCAATACGTGACCAGATGAAGACCAAGTTTTGCAATTTTTGTGTACTTTGTATTTTGAGTACTTGTATATTTCGTGTACTTCAGTATTTCGTGTACATAGGTTCGAGTACTCCTAGGGCAGTATAAATAGACGCATTTGTACAATGTTCTAGGGTTGCGAATCCCGAGGCAGACACTTCTAGACGTATTGGAGCTGCTTGTACAAAGTTCACGTTTTTATAATAGAAATTCACTTTTCTATTACTTTTCTATCACTTTTCTATCTTCTAACATGGATTCGACACATATTAGAAGCATTTCTTGTTGATTGAGCTAATAAAGTTCGGATCTTAAGAGTTCAAGGACCTACATAATTGTTCTTTTGGGTTGCTTTCCCCTTCCTCAAATGAGAGTCTTCATGGTTGTTCTTTCCTTTCCTTCAAGGTGTTGTAGAACCATTCCATCCCATCCAAGTATTCGTTGTAAAGTAGAATGAGTTTGCTTGCTTTCTTTGAGTTTAGCCCTACGTCAGCCGCCAATAGATTCCAAACTTTATTGTTGTTTACCATCTTTTTTCCACCATCAAATTGTACAGCCATATAAAGATCATACGTGCTTACAACTTGGTTTTCAAACATTGGAGGTCATGAAATTTTTTGCATATGAACACATTTTACAAACCATTTAATCATATTCTCAAAACTTTTCCTTATTGATTCTTCATTAAACAAAGAAACATTGATTTTCTTTAGAAGATCCAAGAATACAACCATTTATTCTAACTTTGTAATAACTTGTGGTTCTTTGATGTTGTCAATTTCTTTTCCTTTCTCAGTTTTCTTTTTTTCTTCTTCTAGTTGCTATTCAATGTCCATTTGTTCAAAGTGATTCCACATACTTATGATATTTTCCAAATGATCAACATCCTTCAATTTAACTTTTGATCTTCTTTCGTCAATCACATATTCTTTAGAAACCTTTTCATCCTCTTTTACTTTGTGCTCCACATAAACTATGTAAGGTTTTGTGATGTAACACATAGTTCCTTCAAAAGTTACTTCAAATATGTAGGTCCCAAGCTGGTCAAGATACCAACTTTATACTAGAAAACAGCGCCAAATGGCTTCTATATTGTGCAGAATCTAGAATAAAAGATGAAATAAGTATTTAGCATATTTAAAGTAGCAAACTTTACAAGGAGTGATCAATACGTCTAGAAACATCGCCTTGAGATCCGAACCTGGATAGTACGCTATGTGTCTATTTATACTAATCTAGGAGTACATGAAAATGTAAAGTACACGACCTCAAAATACAAGAAAATCATCATCTTGAATCTGGGCTTGATTTTGTTTGTCTTCATCTTTAACTAGGACTTATAAAATCCCCGTAAACTGATGAAATCAATAAATCTGAAGTGTCTTTGAAAACGACCCAGCCCTTGCATACAAGTTATGAGTGATAGCCAAAGCCACCACCCGTGTAAACGATTTCGCTTCCTGGTCGTAGCCTCCTACAACTCGGATTGTATTCTGAAATTATACAGTCATATCAATCCTATCAAATTTTAGCAAATCCATTAAGTCAAGAATGCATATATCTCATAGTCTCGAACGATGACATCTCCATAAGTCAATTCATCAAAGTACCAGAACTTGAAGTCCCTGAGCGTGTCATCAGCTACTCTCATGTGCACCAGGACTGACTTCTCTACCTTTGGGTGGATATTTCGTGTCGATCCACGGTTGTAGCTTAATAGGATCAACTATATATTTGTGCCAGAATCTTCTCCCGTGAACAGGCTTCATCATTGGGAATTCCTTGTCACCCTGGTTCATTAGAAGTTTAGCAAAAAGATCTGCTTGATTCTACTTTAACATGTTCTTGAACACAGCGTTGTTGATACTTCGCTGATCAAATTAGGGAAAGAAGGAAAAGTCTTGAGGTCTCTTAAAATACACCAGATTCCCGTTGAATATATTAACTACATACAATTGCTCTTATCATCATAGCTCCAACAGACGACGCATGATCTGTCGTTGCGGAGTGCGTATACGTCTCCAGAGCTAGTAATGTACATGTATTCAGCTTTGGGAGCAGGCTTCCAGTCTTTCTTCTTTTCAAACCAACTCTCAATCATAGGGGTGTTCATCGGGTCGGATAACGAGTTATTCGGTTTTTCGAATCGGGTTTTTCGGGTTTGAAATTTTTTTGGTCTATCTGAAACCCGACCCGACCTGAAATTCAAAATATATTATCCGACCCGAAAAATCCGAGTAACCCGAAAAACCCAAATTTGTGCATCCGAATAACCCAAACAACCTGAATAAACCTGTTTTTTCGGGTTAATCGGATATCCGACCCGGAAAAACTAGTTTTTGCATATCCGAAATCCGACCCGACCCGAATCTAAAATCATATTATCCGATCCGAAAAACCCGAAATAGATTTCGGATTAGGTTTTTTTGGGTTTCGGATACGATTCGGATTTCTAATTTTTTCAGGTTTCGGATACGATTCGGATTTCTAGTTTTTTCTAGTTTCGAGATTCGGACAATCATCTCTTCGAGATCTGAATCTGAGTCCTCGTGTCTCCACCTCCTCCCTACAGGTGCAACATAGTTAAGATTGAGGAGGTGTCCAAAGAGACGACGAGTTGGAGGCTTATTTTCTTTTCCCCAGTATGAAAGAACTCGGTTGAGCGTAATGTCCGACATGTGTTCCAACCGGATAATATCTGAGTTGACTTTGGGAAGATTTGGCACTTGAGCACAAAAATCATCTGCAAGAACCTCGGATACATCAGAAACATCTTGTCACCCTTCAGATAGACGTTCTCCTTCATATGAGTAAACACCTACTCCGAGAAGTTGAAGGGAATATTCAGCACAAGAACAACGAAGGCACACTGAAGTGTTTCTCGTAAATCATCAAATCCCCCACGCCTTGATCCTAAGCAGTGAATAAGGACACGACCAAGATACTAGAATTGCGGGCATAGATAAGCTTTGTTTTGCACTCCAACTTCCAGATCTCCATCATACTTACACCTCATAAAGCATCCATAGACAAGGTATTTGTTCAGGCAAAACGACAACATCTTGCCCTCTGATCTTTCCACGAATAACAAGAGGATCGACCTCATAGTCGATATCAGCTGAATCCAAAAAATCTCTCTGATGAGACAAATACGGAACATGAACTATAGATATGGCTGTTAAGATCCTAGAGTGTCTAAGAAATGCAATAATCTCTGTAAACTGTGCAGCATTCCTTGTGTTGGCATCCAGGTGAGCGCATATTTTGTTCTTGGGAAATGCTTTGAGATTTTCCATTCTGAAATCAAAAGAAAATCAAGATGTTAGATCAGATCAGTATGAAATGAGACAAATTCAAAATTTAAACACAAGTGTTCAGCTAGTGCGAATGACCCAATTCATACGAATGGGTCCTAAAGCGAATGAGCTTGTGTGTCGGATGAACCTGTCATCCGAATGACTCACGAATGAAATCATTCTGTTGATTGAATTCATTCGGAGATACAGAGACTCGAATGACATCATTCGGTGGACCTCTCATCCGAAAGACCCCTCATTCGATCGGCCGAAGGGTCCTTGAACCCTTTTCTTCCAAAATCAAAATTTAGACCGTAAAAATGGTAATATTATGTTCAGAAGTGTCCGATGAATGTTTTAGAACATGTTTTAAGTGTATTAATGTCCATTTTGGCAGTTGATTTGTTCGAAACAGGTGCGAGTCCAAAACCCCTAGAAATTCGATCTGTTTTGAAACAGAATCAAGTCAAAATCGAAGAAGATTGATCCCAAATGTACCTGAAACAACAAACAATGTTATATGATCAGAATGGATCAAATACTCTGTGATAAAGGAAGAAGACGATCATGAAGGTGTTTTGGACGAAAAAGACTTCACACAGTAAGGGCGAAAGAGAACTGAGGTGAATGAGCCTAAAGGCCGAATGATCAGCATTAATTACTAGGACTCATCGGGAGAGTGGTAACTTGAATGACCTATTCGCATAGGCGTGCATCCGAAGAACTTATTCGCATGAGTGTGTTCCATTCGCTCGGCTGAGTCTCACGAATGACTCATTTAGACGAATGAGATTTAGCATATGATAACTTTCAAAGAACTTGGTTAGAACAGCACCCAAGACACAACACATTTCTAGATTTGACATTTTGAACATTTAGTGAATACCATTATGAAGTTTTTCTAGTTAGCTGATAAGTTAAGACAAGATTTGTGACAACCAGTACCTGATCGTCCGACAAGTCAGTACGGTACGTGTACTTTTAATATTTACTATGTGTAAATACAATGTGTAAACAGTTGTGTGACAACAGGACTAAGAAAACAAATAACAGTTGTATGTGTTTAAGTGAAAATTTTAAATACAGTAAATACAACAACTCATGAGAAACAACAATGTGAAAACAAAAGACGAAAACATATCGGTTGTGATCTGATATCCACAAATAACAAGAATCAGATGGCCGACAATTCAGAGAGAAAACAATGTGAATTCAATGATAACAATATGAAAACAGACAAGTTTAGTGGAGTCCGTAAGTGAGGAAATGCAATTCAAATAACAATTTAGCTTCGTTTACGAATAATAAACTGACAGTGTGTTTGCGTGGGTGACGATTCACACAAACATATCTGTGAGTTTAAAGTTCTGAATGATGACTGAAAAGTAGGAAACAAGAATCAGAAAGTGGTCAGGAACTTTGCTGTGACCACTCAAACTCCAACAACCACACAACCACAACCACTGCAGATCAAGAAGTTGTATACTGGCACGGCTCCTCAATGCAACAACTGTCAGTTTCACCATCATCCTGGAATCACGTACAGGCAATGCACTAGATGTGGAAAATTGGGTCACTGGGTGATTCACTGCAGAAACCCAACTGCCCAGAACAGGAGCAATAACGCAGCAATGATGGCTGCTGCTACTGACAACAGGTCTTGCTACAACTGTGGCGAACCTGGACATTTCTCGAGGGATCACTACAAAAAAAATGTCATACAGTGACACACAAAAAGTGTCACAGAAAACCATAAAAGTGCCACTACTGGCTCCTATAGGAATGAGTGACACACAATAAAAGTGCCACTAGAAGCAGTGCCACTAAAGCCTTTCAGTGGCACTTTTTTGTGTGCCACTCATTTCTTCAAAGATCTTTAATGGCACTTTTATTTTTGCCACAATATTAATTACAATCCCTATAATAGTTTAGTGGCACATTTTTTTTGCCATAAAATAGAAAAAAGCTGACACAAATTTCATGTCTATAAAAACTATTTATATTTAACAAATTATTTTTGATAGCCCATAAATCATTATTTATTATATAAAATAAAAAACATACTGAAAATATGCATAATTGTATAATCGTAATCAAAAGTGAAGTTTCAATCCAAACATTAGCTAGGAAATGCATAATAAGTTTCAAACAGATTTCAGATTAATCGTTTCAAACATTACCGAGGAAATACACAATCTTTCACGTTATCAACTCTATTCCTAGAAATCCACTATTCTTTTTATCTCTACTCCAGCAACGCTTCACAACTTGTCAACTATGCCTTCATCATCATGAGATCTTTAAGATGATAATTCGTTACCAGATAAAGAGTTGTTAAGAGTTGAAGAACCAATACGAAAGACCTAAAAGTAAATAGTAATAAAAATAATTGTTAATACAAAATACTAGCTGATATGCAAACAAATTAAGTAGGATAATAACCAAATGAGAATCCCACCTAGCTGATATGCAAGAACAATAATCGTTTCAAAGTTTTGATTAAGAAGTGTACCAGTATGTTCATATAACCAATGTTTTCAGAACCGGACCGGACGTTTTACTGGTTACTGGTTGGACCGGATTCAAGAACCAGATGACATAATAAATAATTAAAAAACTCCAAAAAAATTATAGTATTATAAACATATTTAAACAAACATAATTAACGTTCAAACAAACATAGTCATGTTTAAAAAATACAAGGTTTGATTTTTATGTTTAATTATTTTGATTTTAGTAAAAAAAAATGAAATCCGGTCCGACCGGTGAACCGGCACAACCGGTCGGTTCCCTTGAGGGCGGTTCACATGTGGTTTTTGGGCCAGTCAACCCCCGGTTCCAGGTCCGTCCCATCCGATCCGGTTCTGACAACACTGCATATAACTAAGAACTGTGGACAAGTTTGCATTGGAGATATGTTCATGGATAATATTCATCATAACATTGACAACACTCTTTAGCTCATAATTAGTTTGTGAATTACTCGAAGAATCACCTTTATCTTTTGAGGTTGTTCCAAGTAATTGAACATATCATCCTTTCTCTAGGTATTTAGCTTTTGAATAATCATCTCTTGTAAAATCATCTCAATCTCTGGGTGTGCTTGTTCACTTCCAATAGCTTTCAGTGAAGCCTAAAATGAAAAATAATATAGATAAGTTAAAAAAAAAGTAAGGAAAGACATGATAAATAGGAACGTTAACGCATTACCACAACGCCAACAATTTCATCATCGACAACACTTCCATCTCTCAATAGTTGTTTACTTGTATTATATGAGTTTTTTCTCCCTTTTCTCACAACCTAACTTTTATATAGCTGCTACAACTACAAACATGGAGCATGTGAAAAAATGAAATCTAATTCTCCGCCTTTGAGATAGAGATCTATTTTAAACAACAAAAAAACCTAAGCAATAAATCATTCTGCTATCATTTTATATCTTGTTACTTTAAGTCAATAACATAAATTTTATCAGAATATTCTGAGGAGTAGTGAGAAGTAGAAGCCTGCCTGCAACTAATTCTCTTATATTTTTTTTTAAACTGAAGTATCTCTTTGCACCTTTAAATATGGTTTCTTTATGATTAAGTTTCTTGCTTTTTATGTTTTGTCTTTAACAAAAAGCTTTGCAAGGACCTATACACAAAATGGTCAAATTTGGATGAATCACACTTCTTTGCCAAGAGAGTGTCTGGTGGCAACACAAATCTCTGTAGGTATCTTTTAGTTATTGCATAGTTTATAAAGTTGTCAATTTTCATAACAGTTAGACTTGTGCCAACCTTACTTTTTCATTGAAGAAAGTGACAGTATATATCCTAATAGCTCATGACCAAGTTATATCAGTTTTTTTTTTTTTTTTTTTTTGTATTGATTTGGTGGTCTTTTCCATTCTGCATTGGTGCCAAGTTGCTAGCAGTATTTGGAAATGGAATGGTACACTCGTTTATACATGCTCATACTTTAGAACCACTAGGTAAGCAATAAGGATCCTGCTTGAGAGTAATTACAAATTTCACATATGCCATTTTTATTGATTATAAATGAATATCTTCTTTTTAATTCTTAGCATATGCTCTTTCTCATTATAGCTACCATAAAACACTTTGTTCTGCTTTTTAACATTTGACAGATTCTAGGTAGAGCAGTACACCAATCTACAACCAAGAAAACTACAAATTACTTAAGAGACTTAGCCTCACACGGGCAATTGGAACGTCAGCCATAGTCTATCCGAGGCGGTGAGGAGGTGGAACCTTTTTGACCTATTTAATATTAAACATCTAAAAATTATAAGTCTTGCATAAAGTTGAACGCAAATAACAAAAAGTCGACCTAAAGTAAATCATATATAACAGAACTTATTGATTCTAAAACAACCTAATAAATCAAGTGATTATAGATAGAAATTAAAGAAATAGTAAACGTGAATCAAGAATTTAAAAAAATCCAATAAATGAAAAGAAACAATGGAAAAAATAAGGTAAGATTAGACCTAATACATGAGGGTATCGGTAGTAGTCCTCCAAATCCTGAGAAAATTCTTATTCAGGATAACCAAAAAGCTTAAATGTGAGTTGCTGCAAAACCTAATGAAAAACACAAAACATGGAGCACAAACCCCACAAAAGTAAACAAAATATGATTGAAGCAATTATTGGATCAATGAATATAGCATTATGTATGTTTGAAACATGGGAAACAATAAAACCTCCAAGAGAGCAGATCGACTGGTCCTATCAGACTCGCGAGCAAGTCGAATCTTCTTCATAACTTACCTGAGAGGATGAAAATAGAATAAACATAAACTGTCAATAAAAAAATACACAATTTGCTTGTCACAGCCAATAATTATGAAACCAGCATATGTAAACAAATAAAAAAAGAAACTTCACCTTTTTTTCATGTTTATGCCACACAAGTAGAGCAGAAGCAAAGGATCCTTGCCCAATCTGTTCTGATATTTCATAATTATCCATGATGATCTATATTCTTTCAATGCAATCTGGTAAGCTCTCTTATGATCAGCCCAGTAAATATACAAAAAAAATCAAGATTTTAAATTGTTCCATTAATAGCAATTGAAGATCAAATTAAAGAACCTCTAAACAATTAATAGCACAAGTATCTATGGCATAAAATTAAGAATCGGGTAAGGTTTAAAAGCCAAACTACCATGAGTGGTTGATGACATACTACTTGCAAGGAATAGAAAAAGACATTACAAAGCTCGGGTTGGCATGAAGTTATTTCAATTTAAAAATAATATGGCCAAATTAAGTAATTCGTATTGAACAATTCAGATATGCAAATTAATCTTGTTCTTAAAATGGAAGAGAATGGCAGCCCTGCAAATAATGTTGCGCTGGTCAAAGCTGGAATAAAAAGGAACTGGTCAAGATTGGAGCTGGCCAAAAGCTGTTGTGGCAATCAGGTATTGTTGCAAGTTGGATCTGTTTAAAATTAGAGCTGGTCAAAATTTGACGCTGGTCAAAATTGGAGCTGGTAAAAAGATGGAATAAAAAGGAGCTATGTCAGAAGCTTTTGTTGCAATTAGATATTGTTGCAAGTTGGAGATCGTCAAAATTGGAGCTGGTCAAAATTGGAGCTGGTCAAGTTACATCGCACCAATGACGGTTATGCACTCTTGGGATGTTGCTTCAGGCAAGCTGTTGTACCAGATGCGTGCACTTTGTGAACCTAATGTGGTTACTTACACCACATTATTAAAGAGCTTTTCAAGTTTCGCAATAATGTTATGATCATTGGTTTGCTTAGGCTAATGGATGAAAGAGGCTGTAAGTCTAATGTTGTTGCAAGTATGTGAAAATAGAAGAGGCCATGCATATGTTTCATGAGATAACAAGAAAAAGGATGAAACCCAATATAGTCAATTACAACACGATGTTACAAGGTTTATTTAGAGGGCCTGTGCAACAATCAACAAGTAGAAGAGGAGCCCTCTTTATTTCATATTTTGGGTGACAGCAAGCTAATTGGAGCTGGTCAACTAAAGGAAGCAAAGTATTCATCTAGCCAAACTTAAACACCAAACACATCGACTTTTTGATATCAAATTTCGTTTCATTGTGTAAGTGATATAAATTTCTAAAGGTGGACCATATGGGCTATCATTTGCATCTAATTTTACAATCTCCTCTGGTTTCCTACCTAAGATGTGTTAACAACATCTGTAGAGAAATGATTTCTTCTCAATTTAGATAAATATTTGAATATACTAAACTGAAATGCACATTTAAGTATCATATATCATGTCAATCCACTCCTTTAAGTTAATGAAAGAAACCAATTTTGCTAAGTATACTTTAAATGATGACACTGATAAAAATTAAAACCATGTAAATATAGCATTTATCATCACATTTTTGTCACACAATATCTTTACAATGTACTCAAGATTAAAACATACACATTACCTTTGTTGTAATCCAAGAAAGAACTTTGGTTGGAATGACCTATTGAGACTGGAGTGAAGTTCCTTCCAACATGAAAGTATGTGAATTAGTATGTAAACCTAATTGATTGAGGATTTAAGATTGAATAAAAATTATGAACTTTCCTGAAACAAAAAAAAATAGATTAAAGGAGGTTCCTAATTTTTTGTAACCTAAGTCATCAGATCTACCAATCCACCCAAAATCTAGTTTATAATTTTATATTACAAATATATCTATATATATCATGGAAAATAAACTTAACAATTAGAAAAATTGTTGACAGGAATTGGACCGTGGGTTTTGGTTGCGTGTGAAGACCATCAAACAGAAATCAAAAGAGGGGACGTCCTTGAAATCATGATTGAAGGAATGAGCACCTGCAAAATCGTTGTTGAGCCCCTAAAGCATCACCGAAATTGGTGGAGTGAGAGGTAGTTGTGATGGGTCTCAATTTGCATTCCTTTCAATAGCATGTTAACTGCCGATTTTGAATGTACATGATCAAATGTGATGGGTTTCAATTTGTCTTCATTAACATCCAAACATTATACAAATTTCTCAAAATCCATGAGAATCTATATCACTTACACAAATCGGTAGAAATAAGGAATCACTCATGAGAATGTAGGTTTATGAAATAAGGAATCAAGAAATAAGGATATCGATCGGAATAGACACACAAATCGGCAGAGGCACCACAAGGGTATCGATCGGAATAGACACACGAGTCGAAGGAGGCTGATGTCGTCGACCCTGATGTAGTCGCCCCTGATCGGAAACAGAGTTTGATCACTGATGAGAATGTAGGTTTATGAAACACAAATGGATGTCATCAATTTCAATTAGAAAGTGGGCTAATCGTGGATGTAGATTAGGGGTAAGGAAACATGGAGGGAATTTTTATTAAATGGTAAAAAGTATGGAGGGAATTAATTTTGCTAAAATTTAACATTTTAAGAGAGAATGAAATTTAAGAGGGAATTAGTTTTTGTAAAATTTTGTGTAAATGTTAAAATGATTTAGTGGCATATGTTAAATGCCATAAAAATGCATGTTAATTAAGGGGGTGTTTGTTTTTTTTTTAAAACCTCTTCTAACCTCTTATGTCTGCGCCACGCAGACGCGGGAAGAGGTTAGAGGTTCGCAGACCGTTTGTTTTCTCGCAGACATTTCATTAAAAAACGTCTGCGCGGCCTCTTCTTGGCGCAGACGTGGACCAAGCTCTTCTTGAGGTCTTCCAACCTCTTCTTCCTTCCACAACCTCTTCTTCTTTCTCGCAGATACTCCCACCGCCAAAGCCACACCTCCTGACTCCCATCTCCGTCGGCCTCCGTCGCTGCCGCCTCCGCCGCCGCCGTGAGGGTTTGCTCCCACCTACCTCCGTCGGTCTCCACCTACCGCTCGTGACCTACCTCCACACCTACCGCTCGCGGCCATGTCGATCTACCAAGGTTTCTCCTCGCCGCCGTGAGGGTTTGCTCCACCTCTTCACCGCCGTGAGGGTTTGCTCCACCTCTTCGCCGCCGCCGTAGGTGGAGGGGCTGAGCAGGGAAGTCGTCGCTCGCGGCCATAGGCGATCGAACCCTAGGTTTGAGATGAGCGGCGGTTGTGGAGTATCGGAGATGGTCGACGGTGGGTTGGAACGGTGGGGTTGGTGGCAGATCTGAGATGGTCGACGGTGGGTTGGAACGGTGGGGTTGGTGGCACTGAGATGGTCGACGGTGGGTTGGAACGATGGGGTTGGGACGGTGGGGTTGGGAAGAGTTTTTTAAATCAGAAAACAAACACCCCCAAAAGCTCTTCTTGCAAGGGTTTGGTCCACCTCTTCTGCAAAAGATGTCTGCAGATGTGGTCCGCAGACCGCAGACATTTTGCCTCTGAAAAAACAAACACCACCTAAGTGTGGCATATTTAAAGTGTCACTAAAAATATAATTTAAAGGCATAAATAATAAGTGTCACTAAACGTATGGGTCAAACAATTGTGGCTCACTCAAAGTGCCACTAAATCCTACAGTAGTGGCACAAAAATTAAATGTCGCTATAAACGTGTGCCACTACATGGCATTTTATTTGTAGTGGATTGTCCCAAGAGAATTCCACAAAGGGCTCCGGCAGCTAGAGGACGGGCCTTTCAGATTGGAGCTGCTGCCGATCGACAGGACCCGAATGTGGTCAAGGATACATTTCTCTTATCTGACTTTTATGCATCTATATTATTTGACACTAGTGCGGATCAGAGTTTTATCTCATCCGACTTTGCATGCCAACTTAATCTTGTTGAAGAATCTTTGGACTCCCCTTATATCATTGAGATAGCAAATTGAAACTGATAAAGGTTAACACCGTACTTAGGAATTGCCCACTAACACTTAGTGATCACACATTTTCCATCGATTTGATGCCGATGGAATTGGGCAGTTTCGATATCATCGTCGGAATGGATTGGTTATCTCTTAACAGAGTTGAATTCGTCTGTTTTGAAAAGCTATTACGTATTCCAGTGGAGAACAATCAGGTGTTGGAAATTCATGGAGATCAAGCAAGTCGTAGTGTCAAATTAATATCCTGCATGAAGGCACGCAAGTGTTTAAGGAAATAGTGCATCGCATTCCTAGCTCACGTTGTGGAGAAAGACTAGAAAGCAATCAAGATTCAAGATGTACCGGTTGTGAAAGACTTCGCGGACGTGTTTCCGGACGATTTACTGGGATTGCCACCGGAGCGATATGTGCAATTCCGAATCGACTTAATTCCAAGAGCTGTTCCTATGGCTAAGTCTCCTTATAGACTTGCACCATCAGAAATGCAGGAACTGTCCAATCAACTACAAGAACTACTAGACAAGGGATTCATTCGACCAAGTTTCTCACCATGGCGAGCTCCGCTATTGTTTGTCAACAAAAACGATGAATCCTTCAGAATGTGTATTGATTACAGAGAGCTTAACAAGCTCACCATCAAGAATCGGTACCCGTTGCCGAGGATTGATGACCTGTTTGATCAATTACAGGGAGCTTAGTATTTCTCAAAGATAAACCTGTGTTCAGGTTATCACCAGCTCCGGATTCAAGAGGAAGACATACCCAAGACGGCTTTTCGTACCCGATACGGTCACTACGAATTCATGGTGATGCCATTCGGATTGACGAACGCACCGGCAGTGTTCATGGATCTAATGAACTGGGTGTGCAAGCCATATCTAGATCAATTTGTACCAAGATCTTAGGTCATTTTATTGGTGGCCGGGTATGAAGAAGGATGAGGCTTCTAATGTTGGTAAGTGCCTAACATGTGCTAAGGTCAAGGCTGAACACCAGAAACCGTCAGGTTTGCTGGAACAACCAGAGATACCACAATGGAAGTGGGAACAAATAGCTATGGATTTTATTACCAAGCTACCCCGTACTTGTCACACCCCGAGCCGGCGGGATAGGATCGGTTGTCCCGTCGGGCGGAAAGTTCCCGGGGCGCGATATCGTGAGTGATAATCGTGATGATCAGATTGTTTACATTGCACATGATACAAATGAGAAATGCTAAACATAATAGAATTACGAAGTTAAATTACATCAGTATTGTTTATAATTTAACAATGTAAATCTACCATTAACATCATGTATTTCTATCTTGTATTTACACAAGATATACAAAATAATTTGCATAATGATGTCTTCAAAAATAATGCAGGTCCAAAAGCTAAGCCTTCTATCTGAAGTCCTAGTACGGAAGGAATAACTCCTTAGTTGACCTGTTCGTCACCTGAGAAGTCATGCAAAAAGATCAAGTCAACACATGGTTGGTGAGTTCATATAGTTTAGTATTTGAAAATGATTTGGAAATGGTATGATAATGATTTGAAAATGACTTGATAATGATTTGAAAATGACTTGATAATGATTTGAAAATGACTTGATAATGATTTGAAAATGACTTGATAATGATTTGAAAATGACTTGATAATGATTTGAAACCTCTTTTGGTAAAGACCCTAACCTCATTAACTCCACATGTAATATCCACATCGGTATGCTTATATATAGGGAATCACGAAAGGGTCAAGCCCAGACTCTATCCCACCACATACTAATATGTATATGACACTGTTGTTAATGATAATTAAGCATTTTTACCCAACACCTCTGATTTAGATCATGATATTGAAATCTGATATGCCTTCGATTTATTGGGTTCCTCGTAGATATATGATTTCCCAAAAAGACAGTGATAATAGTAAAATGTCAAATATTTAATTTATTAATTAAATAAAACATTTAAATACAACTAAGACATGATGATTGGGTATGATTTTACTCAATCAGTTAGACTTAGCTGTTGGTGGTTGTCCAAGTTGTAACCTCTCACACGTGACCCATGTCAGGCATAACTCACAAGGAGTACACCTGAACTGAGCGGGATTTTAATGATTTGCCCTTACAGCTTGACCCAAAGGTCTTCTGTACAAGCGGGGACTTTATTGTTTTGCCCTTACAGCTTGACCCAAAGGTCTTCTGTACAAGCGGGGACTTTAAGGATATCCTGTGATTCTTGATCTCTTGATTCTCCTGATTTTTGACTTTGATGATGATTTCATTTGATCGTTCATGTTATTGCCCGTTACAGCCTGACCCGAAGGTCTTCTGCATCTGCGTGGGACTTTATATGTGTGTTACACGTGATCTTGATTCCATATACAACTGACATCCACCTTACATGAGTATTAATGAGTTCATTAGATCATAATGATTTCATTAGTTCAATGATTCACACACACTTATGATTTCTGATTTCCTGAGTCTTTTGATTCTTGATTCTTTGAATTCCCATGATTTCAATGATAATTGATTTGATTATGATTCTTGGGCCTCAGTTCACACACTGAGTTATGATTCCCTTGAATATGATTTATTGATTTTGTTCATTTGATTTCACTTTGAGTTTAGGTTCTTGAATTTGAACTTGATGGACTAAGGGTTGAATTAGGATTTAAATTTAAGGTATTCTCATAAGAGTACTTAAATTTATTTGATAACTTGATCTATTCAATAATTTCCTAGACAGGAGTCCAGGAGTATCAACAACATATATATGTAAAAACATATAATAAATAAAAGCATTTAAATAAACAGTTTAAATAAAACAGTTTACGCATGCTTCTCAGCCCCGCGTTTAAAAACAAAAATGTTTAGAAAAGGGGCAATGAACTCACCTGTGTTGCTGTGCAAATGAACCACAAAAGATATGCGCGCTCTTTGATTGTTGCCTAGGTATCTTCAGTCCCTGAGTTGTTTTAAAAGAATTCGAATATGATAAGTATATACGGTAGTTGTCGTAACTAGGGTTGGTCTCGGTGTGCAACTAAGTGTCCTAAATTACTAATGTGTTTCTATGACTTTATCTAACTTAGTCTAACTTATTACCCAGTAATAACCCTAATCCCACATTAATCATTTAAAGACTTTAAGTAAAACCTTTTCAATTTAATCCATTTTAAGTTAATTATTTAGAAAAGATTATTTAATATAATTTAACAAAGTTTACAAATCATTTACTTCTACTATACATAACTAATTTAAAGAAAATTAACGTGTGATGGGCTTAAGTTAGCCCTATTGGGCCAACCTCGGCCCATTCACTATTCTGAGAATTTCCAAGTGATCTTTGAGCAATGCTTTGAATTACTAAGGCTAGATGATTTACATAAAGCATCTAGATTAGTTACATGTGTTTAATCATTTTCCTAGGGTTTGGACTTTAATAGATAAGTCAACCCCGTAACCTTTAGGTTATTGTTTGATTCACATGGTCCTATAGTAGACTTCAAGTGTTTTAAGCTAAAGTATTAGATATTAACAGCTCATATTGAGTTGTTAGTAGGTTTTGAGAAAAACCATTTTAATTAGTGACCCTAATCCTTGATGACATTGCAATTGAAATCTTTGTTATAATCCTAAAACCATGCATGTATCATGTAAAAACCCATGCACTCACACACATACACATACGCCATGCATACGTGATATGTGGGTATTATGGTTCACACTTCCCATGCATGAAATCTTGTTACCTATGTATGCTATGATAACCCGATTTAGTGGTGCCATTGGGCTACCGAATGACCTACTGGGCCGACAGAACGACCCGAGTCAACCAACTGGCCGAATGATTTGGTTGACTAGAAAGCTGGCCGACTGAGGACTGTCGGGCGAATGGACAAGGTCGAATGGTTCTAGTCGAATGAACCTCATCTTGGTCGAATGAGTCCTAACCGAATGTGACTTGTTTGGTCGAATGGCAAACTGCCGAATGAAATCTGTCGAATAGGTATGGTCGAATGAAAGTCCATTCGAGGAAGTCTTGGTCGAATGGGTAGTCTATGGACCGAATGAAGGCTGTCAGCGAATGGACAAGAACCGGTCGAATGAGGACCAATCGAATGAAGGGTGGCTGCCGAATGGGACTTGGTCATTCGGTGATTGGACAGTGAGTATGGTGGGGAGTCATTCGGCGAATGGAGTGGGATACCCTTTCGGCGAATGAGGGTCGATCCTCATTCGGTGGGCTGGTCATGTGGCCATTCGGCCTGTCGAGCAGCTGCCATGGCAGCCAAGGTTTTCGAGTAGAACGACTGAATACTGAACTAAGGCTTGATCCTACATAATTCTGGTGTATGAGTGAGTAGTTTCCCTAAGTTTTTGTGGCCTATACCCGGCTTAAAGTATGGGTCGAACTAGGGTTTAGAAAACCCTAAAACCGAACATGAAAGTCGATCTTTACCTCGAATCTGTTGGATAAACTCTTAGATCGGTTGTACTTCTATGATCTACAAGTTGTGGTGGTGATTTTGACACCAAAAACACATGATTTCATCAAGAAATGGGGAAGAAATCTTAGAGAGAAGGTAAGGAGTTCTAGAGAGAGAAAGTTCCGGGTTTTTTGGTTTTAGAGAGAGAGTGAAGAGGGTGAAAATGAGGAAGAAGACTCATTCCGGGTATTTATACCCCGGGTGAGTTCGGGTTCGTTTCGGTTGCTCGGTTTTACGTAAAGACGTCGTTTTCATTTCGTTTTCGTAATGAAACGTTACGGTTTTAAAATAGAAGCTATAAAATTATTTTAGGTTGTGATTCCTAATAAATTAACTAAATATCTTTTAATTATTTAAAATTACAAAATATTTATTTAACGTTTAAATCGAATCGTGCGGTTATCGCGCGTATTTGTTCGAATCGTCACCCGATCAAACACGACGATAACTACAATTTTCAATATTGTTTTCTAATTATGGAATATCATTCAGAACGTTAAACTTTCAGATTTATTCGTACAGATCGTCACCTATACGAATAATCTGTCGGTTTAGCATTCACGTAACGATATTCGTGTTGTTTTGTCCTGTAAGGCCTCACATACGTTTATACATAATAAGATCCTAACAAATAAATCACATGATGGTTCTGTGTTGCCAGATAATTATCTGACTCAAGAACCATTGTTCTGAACTGATTTCTCTGAAATGACTGTGAATTCACTGTTTTGATAATATGAAATGATACTGAAACTCGATATGAATATGAAATACACTGAATTATATAAGATTTGTACATGGTTACTGTTCACGTACTGTTTACGATCACTGTTCCGGTGACGTTTCCGGCACTGATGTTACAGTCTCCCCTTGTTAGAGAAATTTCGTCCCGAAATTTAAGATTAGTTATCGAGTACGGCTTTCTCTGTAAACAGTTGGGGATTACCTGAACTTCATGTGATCTTCGCATTTCTCAAGTAACTTAAGTCTGCGCTTTGAGTGCCATTGAACCCTTACAATTTGAATACGGCTTCGCCTCAGTTATTTAACCTTGCGATCCATAATCTCTAAAGGTTCCTCAATAAAGTGTAACTGATCATCATCTTGAATTTCTTCGAGTGGAATGACGAATGACTCGTCAGCAAGGCATTTCTTTAAATTTGAGACGTGAAACACGTCATGCACTCCACTGAGTTCATCTGGTAATCTCAATCTATACGCCACAAGACCAATACGTTCGATGATTCCGAACGGTCCTACGTATCGTGGGGCTAACTTGCCTTTTGTTCCAAAGCGTACTACACCTTTCCAAGGAGAAACCTTCAACATGACACGGTCTCCCGCTTGAAATTCCAACGGCTTACGCCGTTTGTCGGCATAGCTTTTCTGTCTGCTCCTTGTTGCTTGTAATCTTCTCTGAATCTGAGCAATCTTGTCAGTGGTCTCCTGAATAAGTTCTGGTCCAGTTATACGATTATCTCCCACTTCAGTCCAACAGATCGGTGATCGACATTTACGGCCATAGAGAGCCTCGAATGGTGCACATCCGATACTGCTGTGATAACTGTTATTGTAGGAGAACTCAATCAGTGGCAAATGAGAATCCCAATTCCCACCGAAATCCAAAATACAGGTCCTTAACATATCCTCTAGGGTCTGAATCGTACGTTCGCTTTGGCCGTCCGTTTGTGGATGGTAAGCTGTACTCAAATTCAACTGTGTCCCTAGAGATTTCTGCAGTGATTGCCAGAACCTTGAAGTAAATTTGCTGTCTATATCAGAGATAATCGATAATGGCACACCATGGCGTACCACTATCTCATTGATGTATAATCTTGCCAGTTTATCCATCGTGAAAGTTTCACGCATCGGCAAGAAGTGAGCAGATTTGGTTAAACGATCGATGATCACCCAAATTGTATCGTGACCACTGGAAGTGCGGGGTAGCTTGGTAATGAAATCCATAGCTATTTGTTTCCACTTCCAGAGCGGAATCTCAGGCTGTTCCAGTAAACCAGACGGTCTCTGGTGTTTCGCCTTTACTCTTGCACACGCAAGACATCTGCCGACGTATATCGGCTATGCCTTTCTTCATTCCTGGCCACCAATAAAGTCTCCGTAAGTCTCGGTATATTTTATCGGCGCTCAGATGCACTGATTTTCTGGCACGTGTGCCTTCTCAAGAGTAAATCTTCTTGATTTATCTTTCACCGGAATCCACCCACTATTTTGGTAGTAGATATTTCATCCGGTTTATCTCGAACTGTCTTCAGCTCTACAATCTGACACACTCCTTAAAGTTTTCATAGGTGGCTCTCACACTATAGATCTTGATCGTCGGTTTGAGATTCTTAAGTCACCCAGGTGAATCCGCAGGTTATTTGATATACCCGTATACATACATCACCATTTGTTTAATCTATTCTTAGCTTGAAAGTGTACATTATACATCGGGGAGGTCTACCTAAAATATGGTAGTACTAGTAGGATAAGGGTGATAATTTACCTTCTAAGTAATCCTATACCCGTCTGCGAGATGATGTACATTTATCTTACTTTTACCCGAAAGTCACGTGATTTTCGGAACTCATTGTAACTGTTGTTCCAACTGTTACTTATTCTCATCCTAGTTTCAAAATGAAAGAAACTAAGACATGGCTGTTCTTCCTTTAACAACTCCAGAATATTCCTGAGATGTCGTTCGTATGCTTTCTTGGTATTAGAATAAATCAGCATGTCATCCCTTAATGGTAATGACAAACTACTCTAGATAGGGTTTGCACACTCGGTTCATGAGGTCCACGAAAACCATAGGTGCACTCTTCTATCCAAAAGGCATTACCGTAACTTGAAATGCCCATTTTTCATTCGGAATATTTTCTCTGGCGTATCTTCATCTTGCATTCACAACTGATTTCCCTTGATCTACTTATTTGATCTAGATAAGAACCTAGCACAGTTTTCACATCTACCTTTCCTAACATCTCAGGGCCGGATTCCTCTAATTTCAGTAACTCAAATTCTAGGAGGTCTGAGTAGAAAATAAAAATTTACACACCAGTTTTGAACATCTTGAATTTCTATAAACTTCTAGTGTTCAATTCAATTAAGGTTCTATTTCTAACTACATTATTTAGGCTGTAATTAAAATTTACTCTAACTTAATTTACTCATTTAACATTTACTTAACCTAGAAATTTCTTAAGTCATGATTTTGATTATCTTTCTGGCACTGAATCCGTCTACAACTATCTTAAATTTATTGTTTTCTAGAATTACAACAGACTATGCAGTTTTGATTAATACACTAATAAATAATTTAATGTATTAAGCTGAGATTTGCATACCTATGGGGTCATCAGACTCCGAGTGTTCCCCAGGAGCTGGTAACGCGAGTAGTTCCTCAGTGACTGCTGGATCTGCGGAAGGTCTTCGCCTAGGGCAGTCCCTTTTGAAATGTCCAAGCATTCCACATGCGTAGCAGTTGTTATTAGGAGAGGATGTAGAGGTGTTCACTTTTTGTTTCTGGTTCCTAGTTAGGATATACCGACACTGTTGAATCCAGTGTCCTATTCTCCCACAATTCAGACAGTGTCTGCAGGGTTTCTCCTTGTCGTGGTGAAAACCACATTTGGCACATTTAGGATCTGTACCAACGTATTGACGGGGAGTAGAGGTCATTGGTGACCTACACTGCTGCATCCAGTGTCCCGTCTTTCCACAGCGCGTACATTGCGCACATGCAATTTCAGCTCGATGATGGTAGTGACAAGCTGAACAGAGAGGGGTTTTTCCCTCATAATGAGCACGGACTCCTGTGGTCGAATCCGGCAGAATTTGACTGATAGGTACAGCTTCAGTGTAGTCCACAGTTCTCTTTCGCCTTTTTGCAGAATGACGCTTAGGCTTCTTGCTGGTTTCTCCTTTTTCCGGTTCCTTCTTCTCTGCAGAAAGTAGTGGGAAGTTTCTAGCAAACTCCTCACTGTTCCTGATCTGGGTGATGATTCCTGGGAGAACCGCCACCAACTGTTCGGTGATCAGGGTTGCGAGCGCAACAGCTGCTGATTCCGTCTCTTGTGGAGGAAGAGGCGGTGATGGTTGTCTTCTTGGTGACATTCTAATCATAACCAATGGAACACTGGTTAGTGCAATGATCGAATGCAGAAGACACAATGCAAGTAAATTCCTAATTCCTATGTTCTCTACATGTAGGGTCCCTAGGTTATAGTCTAGGCCAAACCATTTAAATAAATGACCTATATTTCTCTATAACCATGGCTCTGATACCAATCTGTCACACCCCGAGCCGGCGGGATAGGATCGGTTGTCCCGTCGGGCGGAAAGTTCCCGGGGCGCGATATCGTGAGTGATAATCGTGATGATCAGATTGTTTACATTGCACATGATACAAATGAGAAATGCTAAACATAATAGAATTACGAAGTTAAATTACATCAGTATTGTTTATAATTTAACAATGTAAATCTACCATTAACATCATGTATTTCTATCTTGTATTTACACAAGATATACAAAATAATTTGCATAATGATGTCTTCAAAAATAATGCAGGTCCAAAAGCTAAGCCTTCTATCTGAAGTCCTAGTACGGAAGGAATAACTCCTTAGTTGACCTGTTCGTCACCTGAGAAGTCATGCAAAAAGATCAAGTCAACACATGGTTGGTGAGTTCATATAGTTTAGTATTTGAAAATGATTTGGAAATGGTATGATAATGATTTGAAAATGACTTGATAATGATTTGAAAATGACTTGATAATGATTTGAAAATGACTTGATAATGATTTGAAAATGACTTGATAATGATTTGAAAATGACTTGATAATGATTTGAAACCTCTTTTGGTAAAGACCCTAACCTCATTAACTCCACATGTAATATCCACATCGGTATGCTTATATATAGGGAATCACGAAAGGGTCAAGCCCAGACTCTATCCCACCACATACTAATATGTATATGACACTGTTGTTAATGATAATTAAGCATTTTTACCCAACACCTCTGATTTAGATCATGATATTGAAATCTGATATGCCTTCGATTTATTGGGTTCCTCATAGATATATGATTTCCCAAAAAGACAGTGATAATAGTAAAATGTCAAATATTTAATTTATTAATTAAATAAAACATTTAAATACAACTAAGACATGATGATTGGGTATGATTTTACTCAATCAGTTAGACTTAGCTGTTGGTGGTTGTCCAAGTTGTAACCTCTCACACGTGACCCATGTCAGGCATAACTCACAAGGAGTACACCTGAACTGAGCGGGATTTTAATGATTTGCCCTTACAGCTTGACCCAAAGGTCTTCTGTACAAGCGGGGACTTTATTGTTTTGCCCTTACAGCTTGACCCAAAGGTCTTCTGTACAAGCGGGGACTTTAAGGATATCCTGTGATTCTTGATCTCTTGATTCTCCTGATTTTTGACTTTGATGATGATTTCATTTGATCGTTCATGTTATTGCCCGTTACAGCCTGACCCGAAGGTCTTCTGCATCTGCGTGGGACTTTATATGTGTGTTACACGTGATCTTGATTCCATATACAACTGACATCCACCTTACATGAGTATTAATGAGTTCATTAGATCATAATGATTTCATTAGTTCAATGATTCACACACACTTATGATTTCTGATTTCCTGAGTCTTTTGATTCTTGATTCTTTGAATTCCCATGATTTCAATGATAATTGATTTGATTATGATTCTTGGGCCTCAGTTCACACACTGAGTTATGATTCCCTTGAATATGATTTATTGATTTTGTTCATTTGATTTCACTTTGAGTTTAGGTTCTTGAATTTGAACTTGATGGACTAAGGGTTGAATTAGGATTTAAATTTAAGGTATTCTCATAAGAGTACTTAAATTTATTTGATAACTTGATCTATTCAATAATTTCCTAGACAGGAGTCCAGGAGTATCAACAACATATATATGTAAAAACATATAATAAATAAAAGCATTTAAATAAACAGTTTAAATAAAACAGTTTACGCATGCTTCTCAGCCCCGCGTTTAAAAACAAAAATGTTTAGAAAAGGGGCAATGAACTCACCTGTGTTGCTGTGCAAATGAACCACAAAAGATATGCGCGCTCTTTGATTGTTGCCTAGGTATCTTCAGTCCCTGAGTTGTTTTAAAAGAATTCGAATATGATAAGTATATACGGTAGTTGTCGTAACTAGGGTTGGTCTCGGTGTGCAACTAAGTGTCCTAAATTACTAATGTGTTTCTATGACTTTATCTAACTTAGTCTAACTTATTACCCAGTAATAACCCTAATCCCACATTAATCATTTAAAGACTTTAAGTAAAACCTTTTCAATTTAATCCATTTTAAGTTAATTATTTAGAAAAGATTATTTAATATAATTTAACAAAGTTTACAAATCATTTACTTCTACTATACATAACTAATTTAAAGAAAATTAACGTGTGATGGGCTTAAGTTAGCCCTATTGGGCCAACCTCGGCCCATTCACTATTCTGAGAATTTCCAAGTGATCTTTGAGCAATGCTTTGAATTACTAAGGCTAGATGATTTACATAAAGCATCTAGATTAGTTACATGTGTTTAATCATTTTCCTAGGGTTTGGACTTTAATAGATAAGTCAACCCCGTAACCTTTAGGTTATTGTTTGATTCACATGGTCCTATAGTAGACTTCAAGTGTTTTAAGCTAAAGTATTAGATATTAACAGCTCATATTGAGTTGTTAGTAGGTTTTGAGAAAAACCATTTTAATTAGTGACCCTAATCCTTGATGACATTGCAATTGAAATCTTTGTTATAATCCTAAAACCATGCATGTATCATGTAAAAACCCATGCACTCACACACATACACATACGCCATGCATACGTGATATGTGGGTATTATGGTTCACACTTCCCATGCATGAAATCTTGTTACCTATGTATGCTATGATAACCCGATTTAGTGGTGCCATTGGGCTACCGAATGACCTACTGGGCCGACAGAACGACCCGAGTCAACCAACTGGCCGAATGATTTGGTTGACTAGAAAGCTGGCCGACTGAGGACTGTCGGGCGAATGGACAAGGTCGAATGGTTCTAGTCGAATGAACCTCATCTTGGTCGAATGAGTCCTAACCGAATGTGACTTGTTTGGTCGAATGGCAAACTGCCGAATGAAATCTGTCGAATAGGTATGGTCGAATGAAAGTCCATTCGAGGAAGTCTTGGTCGAATGGGTAGTCTATGGACCGAATGAAGGCTGTCAGCGAATGGACAAGAACCGGTCGAATGAGGACCAATCGAATGAAGGGTGGCTGCCGAATGGGACTTGGTCATTCGGTGATTGGACAGTGAGTATGGTGGGGAGTCATTCGGCGAATGGAGTGGGATACCCTTTCGGCGAATGAGGGTCGATCCTCATTCGGTGGGCTGGTCATGTGGCCATTCGGCCTGTCGAGCAGCTGCCATGGCAGCCAAGGTTTTCGAGTAGAACGACTGAATACTGAACTAAGGCTTGATCCTACATAATTCTGGTGTATGAGTGAGTAGTTTCCCTAAGTTTTTGTGGCCTATACCCGGCTTAAAGTATGGGTCGAACTAGGGTTTAGAAAACCCTAAA
Source organism: Mikania micrantha (assembly GCA_009363875.1). Lineage (NCBI taxonomy): Eukaryota > Viridiplantae > Streptophyta > Magnoliopsida > Asterales > Asteraceae > Mikania > Mikania micrantha. The sequence continues at coordinate 27,284,500 of CM018695.1, forward strand.
ACCGAACATGAAAGTCGATCTTTACCTCGAATCTGTTGGATAAACTCTTAGATCGGTTGTACTTCTATGATCTACAAGTTGTGGTGGTGATTTTGACACCAAAAACACATGATTTCATCAAGAAATGGGGAAGAAATCTTAGAGAGAAGGTAAGGAGTTCTAGAGAGAGAAAGTTCCGGGTTTTTTGGTTTTAGAGAGAGAGTGAAGAGGGTGAAAATGAGGAAGAAGACTCATTCCGGGTATTTATACCCCGGGTGAGTTCGGGTTCGTTTCGGTTGCTCGGTTTTACGTAAAGACGTCGTTTTCATTTCGTTTTCGTAATGAAATGTTACGGTTTTAAAATAGAAGCTATAAAATTATTTTAGGTTGTGATTCCTAATAAATTAACTAAATATCTTTTAATTATTTAAAATTACAAAATATTTATTTAACGTTTAAATCGAATCGTGCGGTTATCGCGCGTATTTGTTCGAATCGTCACCCGATCAAACACGACGATAACTACAATTTTCAATATTGTTTTCTAATTATGGAATATCATTCAGAACGTTAAACTTTCAGATTTATTCGTACAGATCGTCACCAATACGAATAATCTGTCGGTTTAGCATTCACGTAACGATATTCGTGTTGTTTTGTCCTGTAAGGCCTCACATACGTTTATACATAATAAGATCCTAACAAATAAATCACATGATGGTTCTGTGTTGCCAGATAATTATCTGACTCAAGAACCATTGTTCTGAACTGATTTCTCTGAAATGACTGTGAATTCACTGTTTTGATAATATGAAATGATACTGAAACTCGATATGAATATGAAATACACTGAATTATATAAGATTTGTACATGGTTACTGTTCACGTACTGTTTACGATCACTGTTCCGGTGACGTTTCCGGCACTGATGTTACAGTACTTCCAGCGGACATGATTCCGTATGGGTCATTATTGATCGATTGACCAAGTCCGCTCACTTTTTACCAATCAGAGAAAACTACAAGATGGAGAAACTAGCAAAACTCTATGTTAATGAAATAGTAGTATGGCACGGAGTGCCACTATCTATTATTTCTGACCGGGAAAGTCGATTTATATCGCGGTTCTGGCAATCATTGCAACAATCCTTAGGGACAAGTGTCAACTTGAGCACTGCTTATCATCCACAAACGGACGGTCAAAGCGAGCGAACAATTCAAACCCTGGAGGATATGTTGAGGACATGCATCCTAGACTTCGGTGGAAGTTGGGACAAACATCTACCACTCATCGAATTCTCCTACAACAATAGCTACCACAGCAGTATCGGATGTGCTCCATTCGAAGCACTATACGGTAGAAAATATCGGTCTCCAATTTGTTGGACTGAAGTGGGAGATAACAGAATCACTGGGCCCGAACTTATTTAGGAGACTACTGATAAGATAGCCCAGATTCAACAGAGATTAGAAGCAACACGTAGTCGCCAAAAGAATTATGCAGACAAACGGCGGAAGCCTTTGGAATTCCAAGTGGGTGACCGGGTCATGTTGAAAGTGTCCCCACGGAAAGGCGTGGTTCGTTTTGGGGCTAAGGGCAAGTTAACACCAGGGTAAGTCGGACCATTCGAGATAACTCAACGGATTGGTCCTGTGGCATAAAGACTCAGACTTCCTGATGAACTCAGCGGGGTACACGATGTATTTCATGTATCCAACCTTAAGAGATGTCTCGCTGATGAATCGTTAGTCATACGTCTAGAAGAAATACAAGTGGATGAACAACTGCATTTCATTGAAGAACCTGTAGAGATTATCGATCGTGAAGTCAAGAGACTGAAACGAAGCTGTATTCCTATCGTGAAGGTTCGTTGGCACTCCAAACACGGACCAAAGTTTACCTCGGAGCGTGAGGATCACATGAAGACAAAGTATCCCCACCTGTTCGAAGAGAGTAGTGCCTGAAAATGATGCTTAAATTTCGGGACGAAATTTCTTTTACAAGGGGAGACTGTGACAACCAGTACCTGATCTTCCAGAAAGTCCGTACGGTACGTGTACTTTCACTATTTACTATGTGTAAATACAATGTGTAAACAGTTGTGTGACAACAGGACTAAGAAAACAAATAACAGTTGTATGTGTTTAAGTGAAAATTTAAATACAGTAAATACAACAACTCATGAGAAACAACAATGTGAAAACAAAAGACGAAAACATATCGGTTGCGATCTGACATCAACAAATAACAGGAATCAGATGGCCGACGATTCAGAGAGAAAACAATGTGAATTCAATGATAAAATATGAATTCATACAAGTTTAGTGCAGTCCGTCAGTGAGGAAATGCAATTCAAATAACAATTCAGCTTCGTTTACTAATAATAAACTGACAGTGTGTTTGCGTGGGTGACGATTCACACAAACATATCTGTGAGTTTAAAGTTATGAATGATGACTGAAGAGTAGTAAACAAGAATAAGAAAGTGAAACCCTCATCGGATTCGTTCGGGTGACGATTCGAACGAATACGAGAGATACGACAAAACGACTTAATAATAATAAAATACAAGATTTAAAAGATTTACTAGGAATAACCACCTTTAAAATGTAAAAATGAAACTAATTCTATTAAACTCATAAAATACGCGGTTACGTTCCGGAAATGTAACGAAATCAAGACACGAGCAACCGAAACGAACCCGAACACCCGCGGGGTATATAAACCCTAAATACCCTCATCTTCCTCATTTATTACACCGCTTTTCTCTCTCTAGCTCCAATTTCCGGATCATCTCTCTCTCTCTCTCTAAGATTTCAACACAAAAACCTCAAGATCTTATTCATCTCTTAACCAAATCGTGCAAATAACCTATCAAATCGAAGCTCTTGACCTCCTCTACACGAAAGTACAACGGATCGGGAGTGAAAACAACCAGAAACAAGGTAAAATGAGCTGCAATGTTTGGATTTCTAGGGTCTTGTAACCCTTTATTCGAACCACAACCAAAAACCGTTTTTAACTCATCTAAGCCTTAGGAATTTACACAAAAACACCTAGGAAGTTAGTAGGAACTTGTGACATTGTATGGAGTGGTCATGAGACTCGACAACCGGGGGGCTGCACCCAAGCGAGTTCGAACGACCGAAAGAAGCACGCAAGCTGGCCGAATTGCCAAGGACCGAAAGGAATATGGCCGAATGGCCTTGTGTCCGAAGGAAACTCTCAACCGAAGGGGTCCCATGACCGAATGAACTCTCTTTCGTGTGCACACCCACATTCGGAACCCCAACCCATTTAGATGGCAACACTTATCCGGCCAAGTTCCATTCGCATGAGTCATCATCATTCGGCCTAGCCCTCCTATTCGGTCTACATATCTTAACATCCTAAATCTTGTGAACAACACTTTGAATCAATCTCATTTTATAACATGCATGGAATTATGAGTATTAACTAGTTTTTACTACAAAGGTGGTGAGAGGGTTTTGGATAGATCAACTTAATAGCATCAAAAACCTTTCGTTATAACGTGTTAAGTAACAATGTTTATCACCTAACCCACATATTAAATGTTCAAGAAATGGCAACTATTTTAAGTTATTACAAGGTCAACATGCAAAGTTTTAATATCAATAAACCTAAGTTTATACTTAGAAAATATACGGAACTTTCAAACTTTTGAGACATGTTATGGAGTTGAATCAAGTGACCATAAACCAAGGAGATGTAATATGTTAGATCTAGCCTAAAATGGTTAAGTCTTAGCATAGTATATCATCAAATGAGTTCATGAACGGTTAAATAACAAACGCTTACAAAAGTCAGACAACCATAGAGTTAACTTATGAATTCATAACTTATACTTATAAGTTACAAACAAATTGAATACGACAGAGGATCGAGAATACAACCTCAAGAACAACAGTGAGCGCGTGCATTTTCTATTATTACTTAGTCAACCACATCAACTACAAGGTGAGTTCATACGCCCCTTTTCTAATCTTACTGATTTTAAATTGCAGTGCTAAGAAACATGCTAATCCTTTTAATTATTTAAAAGCTTTAGTACAACATTTCAAATATACTATGATCTAGATAATATTGTTTTATCTTTATTATCACTTATCATTGTATGTATGCTTGTGTGATCATAACATAATTGAGATATCTAGGATGAATCATGATGACATAGTTTCATGATTACATCAACACAATAGAATGATACAAGTTGTAAGATTATATCTTATAACACTTTATTATTCTTGCAATAATGAACAATGAGATAACCATGAGATAACATTTTGACAATGAAAAGAGCTAACAAGAATGGTATGATGAAAACATAATTTCGTGATATCATTCACCACCTGAGTTAACTAAGTGTAGTAAGACTAGTTCTTACAACTTTATAGTTACAACTTGGTGAAGACTATGAGATAACATGAGACAAATACAAAGGATAACAAGAATGATAATCATGATAACATAATTTCATGATAATAATATCATTCACACATTTACTAACATCATGAAATAAGACAAGTTCTTATAACGCTTTGTTAAAGACTACGAGAACACATAACACGGAGAACAGACAACAGTGAGATGATAACTATGGGTGAACATAACAACAATTGATTACTATTAAACTGTTTGTATTATATCACAACAATCATGTGTTCATGAGTTCATATACAATTGTAAGTCCCTAATAGAGAATCTTTTACCAGTTAATTTAGTGCGACTAAACCGACGATAACGTAGTGGTACCAGTGGTTTGACAAACCGCCGACGAGTGAGGTCGGTACGTTGATCGTATTTTATCATTGGCCGGTAACGTATGACCGGTAACAGGGCAACATCAGTCAGGTTTGGTAAACGACACATGGTGATATTAATCTACAGTAACTAATTGTAATCAAATCCTTCGATTCTATTAACTGGTAGACTGAGGAATTGATTTTCTCTCATGTCGCATTTCTAGTAATAGTTTCGTTAAAGGCAATGAGAACACAAATGCGATAGAGGTAAATTGGATGCATTGTGATCTGCTTACGTGAGGATCATAATGGATCCCATTTAGGCTCTATGCATCCCAGGATGAGAACAATATCTATACGTTAACTGTCACTCCTATTATTAGTAGTGAATTACAGTTAACCCTACAAATGAGAGAATGATAATAAGGATAAGATTGGATAAATCTATTTTCCTTCAAACACTGAGGGTTTATCATCACTTCGGTTTTGATAACTTTATTCCCTCATATACTATTACTCTGTACATATAACACAACGGGTGATGAACAAAATCTTATGGGTGAATATCAAATGGGTTGAACACATGTGAGATAGAAATGGGTATCCATAGTTGTATTGCAAGTGGTGTTGAATACTGTTAAGTATGTGGTGGGATGTCGGCTGGGGACTTGTTTCCCCTACGTATGCCCTATATATAAGCATACTTAATGGGATGAAATACTATTTGTAAGTATAACTATGGAGAGGACATTGTGTGAGACATTTAACAATGAGAATCGAGTATAACATTGTGATTGTGTATGACAACAAATCAATGGTTTTCTATTACTAAACTTATGAACTCACCAACCTAGTGTTGACTTTGTTTAAATGGATGTTTTCTCAGGTGACGAACAAGTTTAGTCACCCAGCATTCAGGACTTAAGTTAGTGGACTTTTAGAAGACCTAGCTTCATTTTGTGATGTACATATTTTGAATGACAAAACTATGAATCATCTTTTGTAAATCTTTTGCAGATACAAGATAGAAACTCAATGATTCTTTTGGGTAGAATTACTTAGTTAAATTAGGAACAAAACAATGTAATTTAACTTTGTAATTTTGTATCAATGTCATGTTAGCATTTCTCATTTATATATCATGTGCCATGTAAACAATCTGATCATTTTGATTATCACACGATATCGCGCCCCGAGAACCTTCCGCCCGACTGGAAAGTCGATCTAGCCCGCCGGCTCGTGGTTTGACAACATTGAATACCCGAACAAAAAATGATCATTTGAAAAGAAAACTGAAAATATTTTTGTATTTTTCTGATAAGAAGATAATTGTACAACTAAACTATGACAATCAAAACACATATTTTTGTGAGCAATCTTTCAGGAAAGTAACATATATACCTTAACATATCAAATCAGCATCCTTGAATGTTATACTAATGACACATTTGGCTTAAGATGAAACTACTGATATGCTTGTCCATTTTAAACCTGACCATACTTCATTTGTAAACAAATCGGTGATCACCCATATCTTCTGACTAAGTTACCCATTTTAGTCAACCAATAAAGGTCAAAACTAGTTTATAATTCATCTCTGCATAGCTTAATACCTAGGATCATAAATTCTATAAGGTTCCAATTTATTATATTTTTGCATTTTTCTGATAATCAGTTTCTCAAATTCAACACATTCTCATGGACGGCTTCAGCTAGGTCTTTACAAAGCAATATGGGACGTGTCAGAACTGTGTTGACCAAGAATTTGGTTCTATCCAAACGGATGGCTTCAACTAGGCTACAACCCAGTGTATGGCACATGTATGGAATTGAACTTATTTTATTTTTGTATTTTTCTAACTTATCCTATCTGAATGGACGGCTTCAGCTAGGCTGCTACCCAGCAATGTGGCACGTGTACAGAGTCGGAGTTATTTTTATTTTCATGTGATTCATTCATTCTTATCTAAATGGACAGCTTCAGCTAGGCTGTGACCCAACAATGTGGCATGTGTACAGACTTGAACTCATGAATCATTGGAAACCTCATAAGATCCTATGATACCAGGTGTATGCCTAATTTTAATTATAACATGTTTATTCCTTAAATCAGTTTTCTAAACTGGATACCATAATTCAGACATTCTAAGCAATCACCAATAGTTTATAAAGTTGTAAAGTCGGCCTATCAGTACATCAAACCATAATACCCATGTGCTTTCAGTTTATGCATTCAATTTTGCTTTTAAAATATGACTGGTTAACACATCACTTTCCAAAACAAGATTTTCTCATTTTTACAATTTTTTTTAATTTTTTTGGTTTTTCAATGTAGTATTTTTTTCTCCCCTTAAAAACCTAAAACTGAAAATCTTTTTGGGTTGTTGTATAATCAAAAGACATAAAAATAAAACTAAACTACAAGGACATGATCATTTGTTTGACCCAAATGAAGGAATGACTTCATCTTTCTGAAAGACACCATTAGCCGATAACAGATATAGAAATCAGGGTTTATCAAAACCTTTTGTATAAGGATCGGCTTTCTGGTGATCGATGTGAATCTTAACAAAATCGATTAATTTCTTTTCAAAACAATCACGTATGAAGTGATATTTAATGTCGATGTGTTTTGTTTTTGAGTGCTGGACAGGATTTTTAGTGACAGTAATGGCAGCAGTATTATCAACAAATATAGGAGTGTTAAACAAATTTAACCCATAGTCCCTGAGTTGTTGCTGCATCCAGATGATTTGAGAGCCACAACTAGCAGCAGCAATGTATTTAGCTTCACAAGTGGAAGTAAACACCAATGTCTTCTTGCACTGCAAGGTAACCAGGCGTTTTCCAAAGAATTGGCACCCTCAGATGTTGACTTGAAGTCTGTCTTACATCCACCATAGTCTGAATTACTGTAAGCAGTCAGGTCAAAGTTATCATCATTAGGATACCATAAGCCCAGATACGGGGTAACCTTTAGATAACGCAAAATCCTTTTCACAACTATGAGATGAGAAACTCTAGGCTTTGATTGATAATGTGCACACAAGCAAGTAGCAAACATGATGCCTGGCTGAGAAGCAGTGAGATACATAAGAGATCCGATCATCCCTCGATACAGAGTGGCATCCATTAACTCCCCCTTTTCATCTGGAGTACTCCCGTGATTAACAGCCAGTGGGGTACCAGCAGCTTTTGCATCTAACATACTGAACCGGCTCAGAATGTCACCAACATATTTGGTCTGATGAATAAAGATCCATGCCTCAGACTGATCCACTTGCAATCCAATAAAAAATTTAATTTCTCCCATGGAGCTCATCTCAAACTTGTCCTTCATAACTTTCTCAAAATCTTTGCACAGAACATCATTTGTGGATCCAAAGATGATGTCGTCCACATATACTTGCACTAAGAGCAAATCACCATCCTTTTCTCGAATGAACAAAGTGCAGTCAATAACACCTCTTCTGAACCCGTTGTTCAGAAGGTGAGTAAAAAGTGTCTGATACCACGCTCGTGGAGCTTGGTGCAATCCATATAAGGCCTTGTCTAGCTTATAGACTTGGTCACGATGTAATGGATCTTCAAACCCGGGAGGTCAATTGACATAAACAAGTTCATTTATCACACCATGAAGAAATGCACTCTTAGCATCCATCTGATAAACTTTGAACTTCTTGTAAGATGCATAAGCCAGGAAAATTCGGATTGCTTCAAGACGAGCAACCGGTACAAACACTTCATTGTAGTCAATCTCTTCAATCTGTCTAAAACCTTGCACCACCAGAGGTGCTTTGTTTCTTACCACAATGCCATTATCATCATGTTTGCAGCGCAGAATCCACCTAGTGCCAATGACTTTAGCACCCTTAGGTCTATCAACAAGCTGCCAAACTCCAAGCTTCTTAAACTGCAGCAACTCTTCCTGCATAGCATCAACCCACAATCCTTGTTTGGAACAACTCCAATTGGATCAATCACCAATGGAGTTTTAACTTGAAAATCCTTGCTTTTTTTATCATTTGGTGTATTGACAAAGGTGTTTAAAATCAGCGGAGGACAATGGTTGTACTTCACTTTCTTACCCTTCCCTTTCAGATCAATCCCATCAGTGATCATGTGCTCAATGATATAAGATGAGTTATCATAGCTCAAGAGCTTTCGACTCAAAGTCTCATAGTCGCACTCAACAATAGCTAATTTCTTCTTAGTCTCATTGATGGTGTTGAGATAAGAAGTGACAGCATCTTGCTTATTAAGCACATCGATCTCAGCCTCATGTAATTGCATGTTTAATAAATCTATTTTAGCTTATAAATATTTTTCATTTTATCTTAAGACACGGTTTGCCTAAATACATTGGATGAGATCGTTGATCAGGTTTGCATTATGCTCCTGATAAGCCAAAACCTTACTTTCAAGATCAACACAGTTAAAACATCTAGAATTAGATGATGAGCATTCATCATATACCTGACCAGTCTGAGATGAAGCAGCAATATCTACCATGAAGGCAGATTGTGTAGCATGTTTATCTTCAGAATCAGTATCTGTCTCTTCTTGAGTTTCTGAATCTGAGTTGCTTTCATCTTCTGATCCTGATGATTCTGCCAGTGTAGTCTTCATTTCTTCTGAATCACTTTCAGCAATAGGTCCAACAACTTCCTTGATCTCTGCAATACAAGCTTTGTCATCTGCTCCCTTATCATAATTGAATCTGAAATCCCAGTTCCCCCCTTCATCATTCTGAACCAACAGTGCCTTGTTTGCATTTGAAGAACTGGTGTGAAAAGGAGTCTCAATTGGTACTAAACGTCTCTCAGGAGTTGCAGAAGATGATCTTTGATTCTAAAATGGATTCTTGTTTCCCATCTTCTTTGGCGTGCTGCATTGCCTTGCAAAATGTCCTTTATCACCACAGTTGTAGCAGGTAAATGAGGACATGTCAAAACCAAACTTTGAATCCTTGTTCAAGTTGATATCCTTCCCAGTTCTTCTGACAAAATCTTTCGCTCTTCTACAACACTTGCAAGAGCCCACATGATGTCAATCCTTTCCATGTCATCTGGATCAATCTGTGAGTAATCTTCATTGGTTAAGTGTGGATTTCCAATCCGTCCAGCTAACAATCCATCATAAGAGCTCACAAGTGTTGATAAGAGGCCCATATGCTCTTTAGCAACCTCCACTGTTACTTTGTCAAAATTGTTTGTCTTCAAGTTGATGACAGAATGGTTATCCTCTAAATGAGTGGTAGAAGTGGCAGCTGACTGACTGAAATGTGCCTTATTTGAAGGTGGAGCCTCTTTGGTCTGTGAAACAAAGTCTGTTTTCAGAGGAGCATGTGAAGGAGTTCTGTCTACAGTAGGAGTGGAGTAATAGATTGATTGATCTTGAACATGAGCTACTCGTTTAGCTTTCCACTAGTTCTCTATCTCCTGCTCCTTCAGCTTTTGAATAAAGTCATTAATATCCATGGTAGCAATCATCTAACTCTCCTTCAGTACCATAAGGAAAGATTCCCACTTGGGAGGTAATGCGTCAGCCAGACATTGAATCTTTTCTTGAGTAGTTGTCTTGCCTTGATGGTTGAAGCACTCACTAAGAAGTTGATAGAATCTGGCAATAAGTTCATCCAAAGGCTCGTTTCCCACATACATAAAGCTACTGAACTCCGTCCTTAAGGCCTTAGACTTAATGTTCTTCAGTGCATCATTCCCCTCCTATCTCTGTTACAAAGCATCCCATAGCGATTTAGAAGAAGTAAACTGTCTGAACTGATGGAATATGTCCGTGGCAATAGGCTGAGACAGTATTGCATAAGCCTTCTTCTCAAAATCATATAACTTTCTTTGAGGTTCAGTCATCCTAGTGACAAGCATAGGTGTTCCATCCTCATTTAGTGGTCTCAAATATCCACCCTCAATCATCATCCAAAGATTGGTATCCACTCCATTAATGTGAATCTCGAATCTATACTTCCAATGTGGGTAATCATCCAATGAAAGTAACTTTGGAGCTTTGTTGTAGTTTCCTGTCTCCGTCTCTGTAAGCAATAAGTTCTGAATTATGTGGTTCTAATTTGCCATCAATGCAAATTCCTCCATCTTGATGAAAGCAAGCTGATCAACATTTAGACAAATTTTCAATCTTGGGACCGAATGAAGCTATAACAGGCGAATGACGGGTACCAAATGGGGACCGAATGAATGAATAGAAACGAATGAAATGTTGGGACGAATGACAATGCAAGCGAATGACTTAACGACCGAATGAGTTGCCTGATACGAATGAATTATCAATCAACCGAATGAGGATCTATTCGTATTAAACTTTGAACGAATAAGTGAGTTATTCTCCCGAATGAAGCTATTCGCACGGTGCGGATGAGGGCTTATTCGCCTGAAGGTTCCATTCGCCCGATTTGGATTTTAGCAGCAAAAAAATCCTTCTAACATTGGATCTAGATCAATTTTGGCCACCAAATTTGGTCACACACTCAGGACAACACTTCTAAGCTTTAGGAATGAACGTGTTTTCAAAACAACCCAGAAAACCCACTTTTAAGTAATGAAATAGTAACTTTAAGCACAAGAAAAACAGGGTTTTCAGAAAACAAGACAGAACAAACTGTAATATGAAGATCTAGATTGAAAAACGAGCAGAATCAAGAGCCAAAGCTCTAATACCAGTTTGTAGGACCCCGAAAACACAACGGTTCCATGCGGATTTTGCTCGACAGCCCTTCGAATAGTGTGGAATCCTATTCGAGGGTTTTCCAATCGAAATACCAAGTCCCACGTGGTGAACCGATGATAAGGAATCAACGTTTAGTGCGAAATCGATCACCACGGGTTGAGAATCGAAGTTGGATGCAGGGAGGCGCACTGAAACGTAGGAGATGTGACAGGGAATGAGTTGAGGTCTGAAAAGTTGTGAAACATTCTGATTGCAGGGTTTTATATAGTTGGTACTCATTCGGCCGAATGACTTGTGCGAAACACTCATACAGGCGAATGGGTCAGACGAATGAGCTAGATACCCGAATGAGTCATGCGAGTGACTTAATTCGTTCGTCCCAGTCATTCACTAGAGTTCATTACATCCGAATGGACTCATTCGTAGGTCTCATTCTGACGAATGCGTCTGTTTGATATAGAGTCAAAGTCAAACATATTAAACTTAAATAAGCACAAATGAACAATACAGAATACTTGATTTCATTACTAATATAAACTTTTTACAATCATAATCGACCATTACATTGAACTAGGGACATTTCATGCATCAACAAGACTATAACCTCATCTCCCAAAGCATTGATGTACTTGTGAGGATAAAAGTAGTACAAGTATGGATCAGTGGAGACATTCCCAAGTACAATATCTTCATGCTCATCTTCATTAGATACTCCTAATGAAGTGGAGGGAATTTATTCAAGCTCTTTGTCAACGACGGCATCGAAAACTGAATCCATTCTTACGTCTTTAAACATGACAGGAAATCCTTCATTGACCATATCGTCAGCTAACCCTTCAAAAGTTATAGCATCAGGAAGATCCTCAAAAAGGTAAACATCAAATTCGTTAGTGGGCTTGCAAGAAGATTCATTTCCTTTATTGTCTCCACCTTTTTCATTGTCATCTTCTTTATCATCTTTCTTTTCAGGAGCTCCATCTTTATCATTTCCATCTTTATCATTATTGCCATCATCATCATCCTTTTTTATCATCACCATCGTCTTTCTTATCATCTTCAGCACCATCATCATCTTTCTGTTCATCATCATTCTTTTCATCATCCTTTTTCTCTTTTTGTTCACCAAGCTTTGATTCTTAAGAGCATCCACTTCTTTTCTCATATCATAATTTTCTTGCAATAGATATCTGATGTCATTCCTTAAACTTTTGACTTGTTCGAAAGTAATCAACATGCCAAACCTCAAGTTCTCAATCACTTGATCCTTCTTAGTTGAATCCTGTCCAAGTTCAAAAACTCGTCTTGAAGGATATCAAGATCGATTTGCACATACTCAGACTGATAAGTAGATGATGTCCCCATTGGAGACTTGCCTTTATCGATTTTTGTTTTGGGTGGAGATGGAGGATGTGATAAGTGAATGGGTATTGGTGAGTGTGGAGGGGAGATTGGTTTATGTGAAGGTTGAGAGGTTTTTGGTGGTGATGGTGGTGTTTGGTTGGCTTGAATGGTTGGTGGTGATGGTGGTTGCTGTGGTGATTGGGTGGCTTGTAATGGTGGTTGTTGTGGTGATTGGGTGGCTTGTAATAGTGGTTGTTGAGGTGGTTGGGTGGCTTCCGTTGGTGGTTGTTGTGGTGGCTGGGTGGAGTGTGTTGGTGGAGGATACCCGTCATTATGGATGCCATCTTTAATCTTTTCTTTAGAGCAGGTTTGGGTGAAGGAAAATAATCTTCATCTTTGTCATCTGTTGAGGTTGGCTTGGTGCTTCAGATGCCTTCCTCTTCTTCCACAAGTCCTATTCGTGTTGATTCGCAGACGCTTCTCAAAGACATACTCAGCTGATGACTTAGAAGATGTGGATTGTTCAGTCTCTGCAGCCTTAGCTTGATCGCATTCTTCTACAACAAAGGATATTGTATATGTAGGTTTCGTAGTCTCACTCCAATTCCTACAAACAATCTACCAAATTTCCTAAGTGTCCTTACACCAATAGAAATGTTCTTCCCCTTCTTGTTCATCACCATGTAAGAGAAAATGTCATGAGGCATCTTCTTCTAAACTAATATTCCCATATTCGGGACGAGATTTTTTTTATTTTTTATTGATGATGATTTGAATGAATCATGGAAAAGCCAAGAATCTTTACTTTCTCTTTCCTTTGATGTTGTCAAACATATCTTTGAAGATCATCTTGGAGAAGTTGAAGTCTACACCAAGGGCAATCGCCACCATGCAAGAACTCAAAGTCTGATTTAGGACGTCATATCCACCATTCCTTCCCGATAGGCACTGAGTCAAGACATGTGCCAGACACCTCCAGTATGGGTGCAACGGCTTCTTTTTTGTAGGAGGGTAAAGACTTTCATAACCCATACTCATCAGTGTTGATTCTACTAACTCATCATCCAGCTTAGTAGGATCAGCTGCTTTATCTCCAAACTGCAAGCATTCTCGTATAATCTGCCCAGAAATGATTACTAGTAAACCTTGAACTTTTCCAATTAAGTAGAAGTTTCCTTGAGAGTCCTTATCCTCAGCTACAGAGTTCCAATAGTCGTGAATAAAGCTCGAGCAAATAGTAGGACCCTCCATTATGGCATACTGTATCGGGGATAAGATTAACCCGAGGACTGTGGATTTGAACATGTCGTGCTTGGTGGATCCCCCATAAATTTATTCATGTTATGATAAGGAACAAATCTTTGATCAACCATTTTGGCAATTATAATATATCTCGACTCAGATCTATTTATAGCCACATTTTGGCAATTATAATATATCTCTAATATTTTTCTAGATAATTATAAAATAACTCTAAATAATTATCTATTATTTAAACAAAAGATAACCATTGACTTGCTCCAATAGTCTTTATCTTGATCTTCCCATCAGCTCAGGTCTATCTTCCATAAGCTCGGATCGGATATTAACTTGAACCCAACAATCACCCCCCTAATTTCCGACTCGAAACTAGAAGGTCTTTTACTCCAAGTAAACTTCGCATTTCTTGAAACTTTAACTTGCCAAGCGCTTTAGTGAGTATATCAGCAATTTGCTCCTTCCCGTTTATATGCTCAACTGATATTTCTTCTCGTGCTATACATTCCCGAATATAAGGATACCGAGTTTTGATATGTTTCGTCCGGCCATGAAATACGGAATTTTTCATAAGTGCTATGGCTGAGGTATTGTCAACTTTTAGTGTCACCCTTTCATGATCTCTACCCATAATCTCAATCAGCAATTCCCGTAACCACACCGCTTGACATGCAGCTGAGCTTGCTTCCCTATACTCGGCTTCGCATGACGATAAAGCGACGGTATTTTGCTTTTGAGAACACCAGGTAATAAGAGATGAGCCAAGACAGAACACATGCCCGGTTGTACTCCGATCATCATCTTCATCAATGTTGTGGCTGCTGTCACAAAACCCATTTAGAGCTCCTCTTTCTCGGCTGTACACAATTCCAAATCCGACAATACCCTTTAGGTACCTTAAAATTTGTTTCACCACCTTTGCATGGGATGTCTTTGGATTTTGCATGTACCAACTTGCTACGCCTACCGAGTATGCCAAGTCCGGTCGAGTTTGAATTAAATATCGGAGACATCCTATGATTTTCCTATAGTTTACTGGATCTACACATTCTTCATCTCCAGCCTTTGATAATTTTGAATTTTGATCCATTGGTATGTAAGCCTGATTGCAATTTTCCATCCCAAATTGTTTCAGCACTTTCCACGCATATGCTTCTTGTTTTATATGTATCCCATTTCTTATTTGTGAAACCTCTATGCCCAGGTAGAATGATAAAGCCCTTAAGTCGCTCATTTCAAATGGTTGTTCCATTTGCTTCTTGAATTGGTTTATCTTTTCAAGACTTGAACCTGTTATTATCAAGTCATCCACATACACACCCACTATCATGATGTTCCCCTCTATAGTCTTCATGTAAATAGCTTGCTCCTGGAAAAATTTTTGATAACCAAGTTCTTCCAAAACCCCATTGAGCTTGAGATTCCAAGCTCTTGGAGCTTGTTTGAGACCGTAAAGGACTTTTGATAAATGATACACCATGTCTTCACAACCCTTCTTTTCATATCCTTCTAGTTGAGAAAAAAACACGATTTCCTCTAGGTCTCCATGTAGGAAGGCTGACTTTACATCAAGGTGGTGGAGTTGCCATCCTTCTTGAGCGGCTAATGCAAGTATCATTCAAACCGTTTCTAGTCGGGCCACTGGAGCAAATACCTCCTCGTAATCAATTCCACATTGTTGCACGTATCCCTTGTCAACCAATCTTGCTTTGTATTTGATGATATTTCCTGATGCATCTCGCTTCAGTTTGTAAACCCACTTTAGTCCAATGGGTTTATGCTTGGGTGATAACTTAGTGAGAGTCCAAGTTCAGTTCTTTTCAATAGACTCTATTTCTACTTCCATGGCACTTACCCAGTATTTGCTTTCATTTGCTTCTGCATAATTTGTGGGTTCATTTTCTGAAAGTAGAAGGAGTGCTGCCACTTCTTCATCGTTTCGGTTTCATTTTACCCCATCCTGAATAATGAAGTCACTGAGCTGATCCCGAGTGATTTTCAGGTTGTGAATTATCTGCTGAGAATGGTATTGATGTTGATCAACATCTATATCGTTCAATGATTGGTTCCTTAATGTATTTAACTGAATCCCGACCTGACATCATGTTTGCAGTTTGTTTGTGTTCTAGATTTCAGGCAAAGCCTAAAGATTCACATATTAAAGCTGTAAAACGAATTTTTCGCTATTTGAAGGGAAAACCAAATCTTGGACTATGGTACCCTTATGATGATAGCATGGATTTTATTGCTTTTTCAGACTCTGACTATGGTGCTTGTAATCTTGACAGAAAGTCAACAACAGGAGGTTGTCAATTTTTTGGTAATAAACTGGTAAGCTGGCAACGTAAGAAACAACTTACTGTAGCCATCTCTACATGTGAGGCTGAGTATGTTGCTGCTTCAAGTTGTTGTTCACAAGTTTTGTGGGTTCAACAACAAATGCGAGATTACGATTTAAAATATACTACAACTCCTATATTTGTTGATAAAACAGCCGCAATAGCCATTACTAAAAATTCTGTTTCACATAAAAGAACAAAACACATTGATATTCGTCATCATTTTATTCGAGATTGTGCAGAGAAAAGGTTAACCCAGCTTTTGAAAATTAATACTGTTGACAACATTGCAGACATTTTTACAAAAGATTTTGATTCAACTCAGTTTACTTCTCTTGTAGAAGGTCATGGAATGATCAATTTTGATTGAAATAATTTGCAAAATAACACTTGAAAGTTTGTTTTTATTTTTAATTTTGTTTAACTTTCATATTTTGTTGTTTATTAGAATTTTAAAATCTTGAAAATTGAATCCAAGATTTATGAAAAATGATAGAATTTTGACTTATTTGATTTAATGTTTTTAAATAATATACATTTTCATTTGTTAACATTTTTGCATATGAATTTAATTATATTTAGTTGATGTATTAAATCATAGAAGTAATATTTATTTGGATTGAATGATTGAATTTGAATTTAAGATAAACTTAAAATATTTTACTTTCAATGATACTAGGTAAATTGTTCAAAATTTTCAATGAATTAATGAGTTCTCTATCTTAAAATTGATTTGCACTAACTGAGTTTCAACAAAAATGGATTGAGAGTAGATTCGATCATATATATACATATAATGCCATCAATGATCTTTTAATACATACTGAATTTCCTCTGTTATATGTCAATATAGATCTGGAAATTCATAGCATTCATTTATTACTATGCATAGTGACTCTTTGTTGTGTGTTTCACACAGACCTGTTCTCACAAGCACATATAAATTATTCATCTATTAAGTTTGATCAAAAGTAAAATTTCATGCCATTAATTTATTGCATATGTGAAAAGATCAATGGCAGTATATATTTTATTCTCAATAAATTTTGAGCTTGAATAAGTTAATATCTAATTAAGTATGAGACTCATTTAAATTTTTTTAATGCTTGGTATCAAATTTAAGTTGTAGTATTTTAAGTTTATCTGAATAATCAAATTTTTAACTATTCATAGTTTGATTATATTACTTATATGATCGGGTACTTAAATTGATATGATTTTATTTGAGAAATTTTATTGATAATAAGTTGAATATGATTTCATTTGGATCTTTTCAATGATTTTATAAAAATCCAAAAAGATTTTCTTTTATAGATTTTATCATTTTAAAATTTCAAAAATATTTTACATTTCACCTTTCAAGTGTGTTTTTCTTAATTTTTCACACAAGGTGTTTTTGATATCTGATTTGAGATTTTTCAAGAAAATTCAGATTTAAGTTATTTTTGAAAAAGTTTTGTGATCGATATTGTTAATATCGATAGATATAGTACTTTTCATAATATCGATACTACTAATATCGATAATATTTCTTTTATCGATATTATTAATATCGATGTTATGAGTATACTATATATAATATCGATATTAGTAATATCGACATTTGCATTAACTATACTACCAGAGCGAAAACAAAGCGTTCTTCCATCGGTTTTGATTGTTGTGCAAATTTTTGCTTGTTGTGGATTCATATCAGTTTCTTCATTACATTGTGATTAAAAAGGCTGGTAATAATACAATTTTTAACCGTAAAACACATTGAAATTTGATGACTTGTAATATTGAATTTTCATTCATTAAAATCGGTCAAATTCATGGTTGATTCAAAGGGTTTTTTTGTGTAAAATACTTAAACGATGTTATCTGTTTTAGATCTATATGTTTTTGTTTGGAAATTTGATGGTTAAAAAAATCTGTAATTTTTGAATTTTTGAAGTTGTTCTTACATCGATACTATTAGTATCGATACTATTAGTATCGATGAACACTGTAGTATCGATACTAATAGTATCGATGAATGTTTTCAAAGTTTTCTAAGTGCCAGACTTTAACACTGAACATTGATATGATTACATCGATATTATTAATATCCATACTTATATCGATATTGATAATATTGATATAATTTTTCATATTTTTTGAAGTATTGGTATTTTATCAGTGTATCGATATTATTATCGATACTGATAGTATCGATATTTAATATACTTAGAAAAAAATTTAGTATTGTCAAAAAAATATTATTTTATTTTCTTTTGATTCTCATTTTATTTTTCTTCTTTCAGGACAATTGTATAATGACAAGCATAATGTCATTGCCTTGGTGGATAAGGAACTGAAGGAAGTTCTTTATTTCATCAAATGATTTCTTTTTTGAAGCGTTCCAAAATATCTCATGCTATTTCAGCCAATCCAATGATTATCATGCATTATATCACTTCTTTCTGGGACAATGCTGAGTTTGATTGTGCTGCTGAGCCTCTTGTTCTAAAATCTAAGATTGGTGATATGTTGATCCATTTTTCAGTAGAAGATCTTAGAACTGCACTACGATTTCAGGATTCAAAAGATGATCCGTTGATAGTGTCTAATGATCTGATTTGTGGAGTGTTTAATCGTATGGGCTATAATGGAGATGTTACTACTTCTCAGCTGATAAAGAAGCATCTTTATGGACAATGGAGATACTTGTTTCATGTTGTGATTATGTGCCTCTCTAACAGGAAGTCTGGGATTGATATATTATCAAGACCATTCCAATGTCTTATTGCTGCACTGGTATTGAATAAACCATTCAATATCAGTCAATTAATCTTTGATTGCATGGTGAAACATATCACTGCTACTGAGAAGGAAAGTTTCCTTCAGTATCCAAGATTTCTTACAATGATTTTTGATCATTTGTACCCTCAGTTGACCAAGTCTGGTACAATAATCAAGATTACTGTAATGAACAAGAGAATTTTTGCTGATTATCGACCAAAGCGGGGACCTAATATTGCAGATACTCCATTATTTCGTCATATTGTTGATGAAAACTTTGAAGAACCAACTGATAATGCTTGGTTTCATGTTGATTCTCCTGTTACTGATCAACAAACTCATTCAGATGAACACATTCCATAAATTGATCCTGTCATTCCTGTTGATACTGAAGTACAATCTATTGCTTCACAGTTTAAAGATGTGGCTGGGTCTTCTTCTCATAGATCTAAACCAGTGCAGAAAGCAATTCATGATTCTGATATTCATAGGACTGCTGAAGGAGATGTGGTTGATACTTCAACATCAGATTCTGATTCTGATGATGATGATGTTGCTAAGAGTGGTAATTTTATTATTCGTGAAAGTTTTAGCAAACGACCATATTCAGAGATCATCAGTGATGCTCATCAGCAGGATGTTACTGTTCAAAAGAAAACGGGATCAAATGATAGTGATTCTGATTATGTTCCTTCTGACATAGATTTTCATTTTGATTCTCTTGTCCATACTTCTCCTTCAACTTCTGTTGCTCCTTTGTCTACACCTCCAGTTCGTGTTTCGCAATTTCTACCCCACCTGTTACTCCACCAGTTATGCCTGCAGCTTCAGTAGTTGATTCTCCAAATATCAATGTTATCTTAACTGATAGTTTTGCTACCCAGTCTTCACAAATTTTAGCATTTCAAGCTCACGTTCAAGAGTTGCAATATGAAAATATTCAGTTAAAGAATAGGGTCAACACATTGGAAGTTATTGTTGCTGATTTGTCCAAGAAGGCTGCTTTGATTATCCCTTTCCAAGATCGGCTGGATACTTTACAAGCTGAGGTGGCAGCTAGTAAAGATTATCAACATAGTGTTAACAAGATGGACTTAGTTTCCTTTACTACTATGAATGATAAGATCTAGTCTATGAACAAAATGATTAAATCTCTTCATGATAATGCTTTTCATGTTTTCAAAGATCCTTATCATCAGATTCAAGGAATTAAAGCTCAAATTCAAATTATGAATCCTCCAGCTCAGGGGGGAACTTCTTGTAGCGCTGAAGCGATTACACCATTTATGGGATTTAGAGATGATGATGATGATGATGATGATGATGATGATGATGATGAAGATCAAGATGATCAAGGTAATGATTAAGGTGGTCCTTCATCTGGCAATGATCCTGTTACTAGAAACAAGGAGCGAACAATATCTTAGGGGGAGTCAGCTGGAACATCTTCTACACCTGGACCATGATGATAAAGGAAAAGGAAAGATTCAAGAGGATGATTTTGTGAATAGTTTGTTTGCTGATGATGATGAAGATATTGTTAGAACATTTTGTAATAGTTTGCTTTTCAAAGTGTATAAGTTTATATAGGTTTTGCTAAGGTTCGTCTGGCCCACGAACCTAGGATTTGTCTTGCACAGGTTCGTCCAGCGAACGTCAAGGTTCGGCTGGCGAACCTAAGGGTTCGGCTAGGTTCGTCTGTTTGTTATGTATATATAGCAGGTTTGTCTAGCAGGTTTGGCAGTTTTTTATGTGTGACAGATCTGAAAGTGAGAGAATCTTTGTGTGAGAGATTTCAACTGTGTGTTCAAGTTTCATTGTAATCAGATTGTTTTGATCAATGAAATGATGTGTTTATATATATATGATTATGTATCTTTGATTCATATAGACCTTATCTAGATTCCACATAGATTTGATTGTTAATAGAATTCTGTTGATCGATCAAGAACTAATCTACAGATATGATTGATGCATTGGTTGATATAGATGATGATGACCTAGGATACGATGATCAAGCAGATGGTGATTATGTTCTTGATGTGGATCCTAGGTTAAATGAAAAGGAATATCATTTTGAACCTTGTTTTGATGATGTGGATAATTGTAATGATCAAGAGCTTGAAGAGGGAGAATGGTTTCCTGTTAAGGAGGTTAGAGATCTTTTTATGGATTTGGACTGGGAAGAAAAGTTTATTAAAGAGAGTGTTGAAAAGATGATTGTTGAATGTGTTGTTACATCAACAAAGGATGAAGTGAAATTAAAGCAAGCTGCGAAAGAAACTTTAAATGAAGATTCAGTTAAATTTTTGACTACTGCTAAGGTTATACAAATGGCTAAAGATGACTTAGCTAATATTCCATTAAGTCCAATTCAGAAAAGGAAATATATGAACAAGAAAGAGTGTGTTGGAAACATGTTAGCTTGGAAATTTGATGCACAAAGCAAGTTGTTTATTATCAAGAGAATTGATGGAGTGCAATATTTGAAGAAAACAGTTAAAAGCTTCAATCAATTTCCTTTGTGTGAATTAAGAGTTTTGGATGATACCGGATTGATTAATCATGGAGATGATTATATGGCTAATCTGATTGAGAGAATACTGAGAAAAGAGGTTCGTACAATGAAGTTTGAATATTTAAAACCTCAAACTTAAAAAGATACCAATAGTGGATTACAAGAAAATGGAAGGTGACATATGAATTCAGACCAGATAAATCTTTAAAGAGAATTCCTCTTTTAAAGTTTAATTTGGGTATCATGAAGAACCTTTATAGATGGTATTTGGATGGGTATACATCTAAAGTTGTGTTTCAAGATATAAACAAAGTGGAATTTTGTAGAATGTTTGATCATATTCACTTGATTAATCTTTCAGAGGAAGACCAGAGAATGTTGGAAGCAAAACAGATTCAGTATCATAAAGATCATAAGGATGAAGCTATGCAATTCAAGAATGTATTGGATGTTTGTATCAAGCATAAAATTTGTGTTGGTAGCCATTTACCATTGCAGTGGAAGGAATGAAGATTAACGCTGAGATGTTGCTAAGGGGGAGTCTGTTACTACCCTGATAGCAACAAGCTTCAGTTGTTAAACTAAAGACTGAAGATTGCTGTTGTTTCAAGAATGAAGATTGTTATGATTGTTGTTTTTGTCTTTGTTTTCAATATAATGTTTATATTTTATGTTTGTTTGTTTTGTTTTCGTTTTGTTTATGTTTTGTTTTTGAATAATTGTAAAAATTTGTTAAGTATAGATTTTGTCGATACTATTAGTATCGATAGTAGTTGAATCGATACTAATAGTATCGAAGTCAGTTTTATCGATGTTATTAGTATCGACAGTAATATTGTCGAAACTAGTAAAGTCGATGGACTTGTCTATAAATAGCTAAGTTCTAGTTGAACTTAGCATCTTTTTGGGTAGAAATCTAGATACTGAAATTTGTATTTTTTTTTTCTCTCATTGTATGTACTGAATTTCAAGATATTAATATAAGAAGAGAAGATCTTTGATTCAATTCTATTCTTCTAATATTTCTTTCTACTTGTTCAAACTTGATATGATGGATTCCGCACATTATATTATATTATACCAGATCATTAGATCCTAACTATAGACCTTCAAAAGTAGATTTAAAGATGTATGTTTTTTCTTAATTTTTTATTAATATAAGTAGGCCCTACATTAATTTTAAAAAAAAAAGAAAAAAAAACCTACACTATTATATTTACTTTAGTGTGATCCCCAAAATAATAAGATGTAGTTATTCGGTTAACGCAATAAACAAGAGTTAACATTTGATCCTCTCCCTATATATATGGTTTGATTCCTTTGTTAACTCATATTTATTACGTTAACCGGATAACTATATCTTATTGCTTTGGAACCTTCATTAAAGTAATATAAATGTGTAGGTTTTTTCTTCTTATTTTACTAATATAGGTGACCCTACATTAATTAATTAGATTTACTTTAATGTGGGCCTCAAAGTAATAAGATGTAGTTATTCGGTTAACGCAGTAAGAAATGATTAAGTTTTGATCATATATATATATATATATATATATATATATATATATATATATATATATGGGAAGGTTCCCATAAAAAGTCTTTTTTGCCTACGAAGGCTAAGAATGATTTTCAAAAATTCGAAAACCGACTCAAACAAACTCCGATTTAATTCATTATTACATCATTAGAACCGGCTTGTAATTCCCTAAAACCTAAACTTTAAATCATCAACAATAAACCATAGTAATAAAACCAAAATTATAAAAACAAACCCTAAACCTAAAGATAACACCTAAAAGCTAAAAAAACATGCCCTAAAATCCAAACTCTAAAATTCGTTGTTAAAACTAAAACTAAAAAGCAAATATTGTAGGGTTCGATTAGACGGTTCCAATGCTATCAAAATGAGTCACATCGGAGTTCGTTTGGGTCGGTTTTAGAGATTTTGAAAACTCCTTTTTAGTCTTTTTAATCAAAATAAACTTTTTATTTGATCATTACCATAGAGAGGGGCCGGTTAATGTACAAAGAGGTTAAATGGTACTAAGCATAAAAAGGAACCAGAACGCGCCATTTGTCATTTATGAAAAGGGTATAATCGTAACAAAAATCACATACCACATTATGCAAAATTACAGACCGTGATACTGGATAATTACGGACCAAGTGTAAAATCATGTTATATGAAATCACAAACCGTAATTTAACACTCATAATCAAAGACAAACTGTATAAATCACGTACCAGATAATAACAGATCGTTTTATATAAAAATCACGGACCGTAATTTAACACTTATAATCAAAGACAAACTATATAAATCACGTACCAGATAAACACAGATCGTGTTATATAAAAATCACGGACCGTCATTTTAAATACATAATCAATAATGAACAGCATAATTACAGATCAATAATCACAGACCATACTTAAAAATCACGGACCACATAAAAAAATCGAAAAAAACTATAGCAATATCATACTCAAATTAAAGACAATAAAACTCTTAATTTTATGGTGTAATTTAAAAAAAAAAATAATTAAGTATTTAAAAGTTATTTGATTTTAAAAAAAATGGTGGGACTTGATTTACCCACTCAAAAGTGAACTAGAGTTGGTTATTCCTTTTTTGCCCTTTAAGTTTTAATTCACGCAAGTTTTTACGGAAAAGTGGGAACCACAAGATCTCATCCATTGATTAATTTGATCAAAGGCTTAGATACCTTCCTATCCTTTTCACCGAAAAAGCCCTTTGTATTGGAACCGTCTCCTATATATATATATATATATATATATATATATATATATATATATAGGGGATGTTCAATTTAGAACCAGTGTATGTTAAGAACTAAAAGAACCATTTATAACCACAAGTTTAAAGGGTATAAAGGTAACTTCCCCTATTTTCGAGTAAAATTACTTTTATACCCTTCAAAACTTGTGGATATAAATGTGGTTATTTTAGTTTTTTACAATTTATTGATTCTTATTAGAATAAGTACCTGGACCCATATATATACACACACTATTGGGAATAAAGAAATCAAGATATTAATACATGGGTACGCCCTTGTTATTAACATAACCCAAATCAGATCAATGGAAACTCAAATTAGTCGGTTTATAAAACACTAAATTCCCATTGTTTCCTAGCATTCTTGATTGCTATATACTTTCTAACTATAAAATTTACATGATGGAGAATTCTTCATGTAGACCCTGAAGTTTACCTCTGAGTTTATGCTGTTGGATGATCAACACAGAAGCTGTTAGTGAGAAATCAGTTGCTGAAAGAATGTCCCCAATCGGACCCAATTCAGGACATGCCTCCCAGTCGTTCATACCCGCGGTTAAGGTTGAGTTAACCCGCCCCCCTCGTCCCACTATGAACAACTCGTATTCTCCTTCTAACGACTTTATAGTCGAATACGTCTCTCCCGAGTTGGAAAGATACTTCTCCATATACGCAACATGGCCGGAGGCGACATGTCGGCCATAAAACTCGGCAAAATACTCGTCGTCTTGTTTCATTTCTTCCTCGTATTCTGTCGTATTGGCTCGTGCCCTTGTTATCCTTGATGACACATTGTTTCCGTTTGTGTCGAGTAGGAATCGTATGATTGTGAGTTTCACTCGGGGGTGTCGTGCGACTCGGCCTGCGTAAGCTAGTGCTTCACGGTCGTCTTTTCCAGCTATGAATATGATTGCTGCGTTCATACGTTTGGTTGATCGCGATAGTTGGATGGACCCGAGACCTCGGTCTACTAAAACTCCAACTGTACATGGTGCGTGTCGTAGGACCTGTGTCGGAAAACAACAACATTTGAGTTGAGGTGCATTATATTTTATTTATTTTTGTTTTTTCTTTCAATTTTATACAACATTAATGTGTAAAGCTAAGCATTTTATTACAAACCAAGGGCTTCTAGCATGGTTACCCCTCTTGACTTCTTTATGGGAGGTCTTGGGTTCGAATTCAGGCTGAGTCATATATGCTGAATCAAGGTCAGAGGGTTTATCCAGTTGTGGGTTCCTCCTGGGGTGGGCTCGGGCATACGCCCCAGAGCGTCAAATCCGAGGGGACGGTTGAAATCCCGTCTTGTGTGTCGTTATACCAAGCCGTTCAAAAAAAAAGCATTTTATTACAATATTTATATTATCAAAATACCAATCTGATAATTTATTTAGAAAGATTTGGAATGTATTTTAGTGTACCTTCAACAACATTTGTCGACTCACACATTTTGTTTTTATTGGCTTTTTTAGAGTTTTAATATGCATAGGTGTTCATCGAATCGAATTTCGAATAACTCGGATATTTCGAATTTTGAATTTTTTAAGAGCATTCAAATTCAATTCCTATTCGAATTCAGAATTCGAATTAAATTTGATTCAAATTTAATTAAAGAAATTGTTTATACTTGATACATATGTTTATGCATTCAAAATATCAAATACACTATAAACATGTAAATGTTAAATAATTAACATTTAAGTTGTAATGCTAGTGATAACATTCAAACTAATAAAATTATTGGCATTATATAATTGGGTTGACATTTGTGTAATAAGCCTTTAGTTTGTGTAAACTAAACTACTTAACTAAAAAACCTAATTTTTAAATATAGTAACTACTTGTATATATATAATAAAAATATAAATAAAAATAATTTTATTCGAATTTCGATTCGAATACGAATATTCGAATCAAAATAGAATCAAATGTCGATATTTCGAGTCCGATTCGAAAACTGAACACACTTGTACATCACTTTTGTCATTTATACATCATATCTTAGTCAAATCAATTACAACACACGCATTCAGCATTACTTTTATTCATACACTAGGCTATTATCATATGTATTACACCGATTAAATATAAACTAGTTAATAGTTAATAATTAAAATTTAGAAAGTATAAAAATGATATTTTGATATAAAATTATTAACTTGCATATTAATAAATACTTTAACTAATAAAACAATGATTAAAAATTGTTCAATAACTAAATAAACAATACATGATCTTCCTGCTTTGTAACAATTGATATCATTGAACTAATCAACATTAAAAAATTCATTTTTTATGAAAATTTGTTTTTATAAAATATTTTATTTTCTAAAAAAATATCTTAAAATTTTTAATTTAAAAAAATAAATTTTATAAACTTTTTTAAGTGAATATTCTAACAAAAAGATTGATTTAAATTTTTTAAAACAATTTTTATATGAAAAAGGTATATATAGTATTATTTGACATTACTATTATTACTATTTAATATGAAAGATAATAAAAAAATAACATGTCAATGGTAGTGTAGAAAAACAAATCGACAAATAAAAATGTTTTTTTATTAATAACAATAGTAAATACATATATTATTTATATTTTAAAAAATGAGGAAGGTAGTGTATATAAGTACATCGATGTATCAATAATATAGGCTAGATTAAACAAAATATGTTTCTTATCTTAGAAAGTGTATGAATGATCATGAATTATTAGATTATTATTAATAAACGACTATGATTAAATCAATTTTAAGACACAATAATGTTACAGGATACATAATGTCAAGCAAGGATGACACAATAACTTTTTAAAAAAGAGGCAATGACATATAAAAAAGACACAGTTACTGCAATGTAAACATAAAAAAGATGACTATACACAAACGTTTAATAAAGATATAATGACGATAATTAAACATAATGAACTAAAAAAATTTCATTTTTATAGCAACATTACTCATTTTAAAGATAAAAATGATCATTTTTATGATATATTTTTTTAAATAATACCGTATGTAAAAGCTATAAACGTTTAAAAAATGTGAGAAAGTGGTCAATACAAAGTTATCCTCCAACAACTTTATTCTTAAAAATTTTGAATTTTTCCTCTCAAAGTTGATCTCATAACATTTTTTTTTATAATAAAAATGCTATTTAGTTAACCTAACCCCCACTAATCTAACTTTTTTTAAACCTAGTTTCAATGCGTTTCTTGGCATCTAAATTTTTAGCCTCTTTGAAACCAACTTTGGTTAGAAATTGATTAAAGGTCAAGATTTACCTTTTTGTTGACATTTCTAAACTCCACATAATCAGTGTTAACCTTCCCATCCGGTTGCTGATTCTTGTGAAACGGTAATATGATCATTGAAGCCAACAATTCTTCAGCCAGCACACAAATGTCGTGATGCATAGTCTCGAGTGGACAAAGCGTAAGCAATCGTTTCACATCAATCCCCTCACACTCGTCCTTCACATACGCGTCTATCGCGTTGCTGATGTTTTCTCTCATCTCTAAAACGCCTACATCCGTTATAGCCATCGCGTCCACTCCTTCACCACGTGATAGTGTCGATGCGGTCCTTTCATTCAACTCGATCATATCGTTCACATAAACCATCATTTTTGGCTCGGTTGGTCCGTGGGTGATCTCCATGAAGTTGATGGATGATTGAATGTTTTGTGGACCATGTAGGCATAGGATTATTCGTAGCTCGGTTGATGGGTTGAGCCATTGGAGAGCCGTTCGTTGTGTTGGTGACCGTTTTCTTGCTCGATTGATGATGTTTTTGACTACCAATGGGGCGTAGATGAAGGTCAGGAAACTCACGAGTATCATCACCACACTGTCTGAAGGGCTAACTATGTTTCTCTGTTGATTATGATTTTAACCCCACATTAGGAACAGTACATGAAAAATAATTTTTTTAAATGAAGATTTTAAAATTGGCAAAAATAACCAACAAAAATGGTCATTGGCTTCCTTACTTTGTAAATTATAAAAAAAAAGAAAGAAAATATTTAACATAAACTATTGAGATTTGGCTAAGAGGCGTGATTTTGAGTGAAATGACACAAATACAACCGGATAATAAACTGGATGTCTTCTCGTTTATTGGTTAAACCAAATTCAAGAATTGTAAAAACATTTAAACAAACCTAATTAATGTTTACACAAACATCTAAAAAATATAAGATTTGGTTTTAACGTTTTATCCTTGAATTTCAAAGGGAAAAAAATTCGGTTCGACCACCGTCCGGTTTACTTGTTCAACTTGTCTGACTGCTAACCAACCACATGGTAACCACTCGGGTTACACGAGCTAAATCAAATAACCCGTCTAATATTTTTGACTAGAATAACCTAACTTAATTAAAATTAATTATTCAGCCTCAAGTATTTTCGACACCTAGATCGTATGCACCAAGAACCATATGATGTGAGGTGTCACTGACACACGACATTTTATTTATGAGATTGAGTTATTAAAAAATTGAATAAATAAATAACTCAATGACCATTTTAATAAGACTGCCAATATATATCAAGAATTTTAATCTCATTTTTTTCTTTTTAAGTAGAAAGGAGATCGATGTTGAAACTTACTTGCTTAGCCAAGATGGCCATGAAAATATGAAAGTGGCCCTTGATACTGAGAAGCAATCCCGACGACACCGAGTCCCGCCAGTTAAAACCCAACATGACCCCAGAGATCAAGCACCCAACAACCTTCCCCACGAGTATGGTCACAAACAAGAACAATATGCTAACCCATGTGAGCCAGTTTCCACCATCAAACCCAGAAAAATCAACTTCAAACCCAACCCAAAACATAAACGCCGGGAAAAACAATAGCCCGAAGAAGTACTTCACCTTCCCGGTCAACAACTTCGACAACCTTCCGTCTCGTGGCATCACGATGCCCACCAAAAACACGCTTAGCATCATGTTGAATCGCGCGATCAAAGGCGAAAGGCTACAAACCAGTACAAGACTTGCGAGTGACACGATCAGGTGTGAACCTTTCATCAACTTCCCCGGCGGGTTCTGACTATCGACCCATCTCATGAGCACAGGGATGAACCTAGCGGCCAAAATGGTCTGGACTACAAGGACCCCGAGCATTAACAGTATCTCTCCGATCGTGCGGACTGCAAAACGGTCAATGGGGTCGAAAATTATGTAGCCGACGGTGAATAAGAGAATCGAGATGAGGTCGGATATGACCGCGGTGGATATTAGGAACCGGCCGATGTCGGATTTGCCTATCTTGAGGTCGTTGATGATGCGGGTGAGGAGTGGGGATGCAGTCCCGCATAGGACTAGGGAGATGAAGACATCAAACTCAATGCTTGGGTGGTAGCTAAGATGTAGGAATGGTGTGACGAAAAGTGATAGGAGGAAAGTTAGTAGTAAACCGGTGAATGCGACCTTCATTTCGCGAACGGGTAACCGGGTGAAGATTGCAGGGTCGATTTGGAGACCGGTCACAAACATGTGGCAGATCATCCCGAACTCGGCTACATAGCCAAGCGCCATATTCGCGTCATCGCTGAAGTTGTTGCGTAAAAATGGTAGGTTGCTCAAAAAGAATCCTACCTGTGTAAGCAATTAAAAAATAATGTTTAAAAAAGGACGACTCTGTTGTAATTGAATTAGCGACTAAATTGTACGGTTTTTTGATGGAGCGACTGAAAACAGACAGGGGGGAATTGCAACAATCGTTAGCGACAAGGTTTTTTATGTTTGCTAAAAACAGTCGCCAAGTAATTAAACGGTCCGTATACGCATTAGCGACAAGGTTTTTTATGTTTGCTAAAGCACAGTCGCTATAGTCCTTAGTGGGTTTTGTACTGGCCAAAACCTTTGATCTTTGCGACACTATTCACGACTGAAAAATCCCGTAACAGTCTAGGCAAAGTTGCTACAAATTTTACCATATTTGCAAAAACAGTTACCAGATAACGGTCACTAATAGTGATAATTAGCTACTGTATTGGTTAAAATCATCATTGACCGTTGGATTTTGCGACAGTTGTTCCATCACAAAAGGAGAGCAGGGTAGATAATTATAGAGGGATATGGACGTTACAATGGCTTCAGAGATAATACGAGGCTGTGAGTAAGGCCGTAAGAGCATATGCAAGACGTTACACAACGCTATCGTAACAATGAAAATCAACATATTAACGGCGATATTAGCGACTTTCATCACCGTCACTTGTGTGCATCTGGGGTCTTTTGCATTAATATTATTATTATCATCCATTCTTTGATATATTTTTCTGGCTCGATCAGATGATGTATATCTTGAATTTCCGTCTGGAATCTTGAGAAATGGTCGCTACCAGTAGTGACAGGATTCTTGAAACGACGAAATGAATTGCATCTGAGAATTGTAGGTTGGATTTGAGAGATGAAATTAACAACGAATGTGAAGAAGAAAACTGCCATGATGAATTTCAGAATAGAATGTGAATTCGTGATGGGTTGGTCACTAAATATGAGAGAATATTAGGGATAGTGAATGAAGCTCCATCTTTCTCTCACACACCAGATTTATTTAGGCCAAAAATGGGTGAAAAATGAAAATAGCCATTCAATGGAAAGCACCGCCCCTAGTCACAAACCGTAAACATTTGTAATAGGTAAACTATTTTGGTGAGAGTAATTTGGTCAAACAAATAAAGAGTAATTCATTAACCTAACGATTGCGTGTTTTACAAAAATTTAAAGTTTAAGATAATATGAGTAATGTATGAAATATAAAACAAAGAGTAAATAATACCATATCACATTAACAATCTAGGCAATTTACTCTTTAAATTACAACGAAACATGAGTGTTTTTTAGGATGAAAAATTAAGTTAAGATACATATCCAGCTAAAATCTTATTCAACAATATAGTTTGAAAAAAATGTAAATGACTTTATTTAAATAGGAAGAGAATAAAATAAAAACAAGTTTCATTTTATCAAACAACTAATAAATTATCCGCCGCCTACTTCGAATTTATTAAGTTAAATAAAAAACGTAATATATTTGACTCAACATATCCATTTAAAAATTTTCGCCGAAACGTAGAACAACAAAACACATATACAAATAAGAACAAAAGCCTACTATATTTGACCGAACTCACTTTCAAGAAAATTTTATACTCAAACATAGATGAACACGAATTTATACGGACTCTTACACAAAACAAAGCACATGAGAAAATATTATTTTTAGTTAAGATACAAAAGGGAGAAGATCAAAGTAGTCAATGAGATGAAATAGTTAACCCCAAAATCATAGGGTGAAGATTTAATAAACGAATGGATAAATACGAAACTTTGGAAACCTAAGGAGGGTCAAAACAAAATTTTATAATTTTTTTTAAAAAGATGAGGGGGTAAAAATATGAATGTTCAAAAAAAAAAAAAGAGATAAAGAAGGGATTCGAATCAATGCCAATGGCTTCAAACTAAAATGCCTAACCAACTCACCAAAGAAAATTTGCGTACAAAGGTTGAATTGTTTTTACTTAACCAGGAAATTGTAACAACGTGCACACGTATCAATCACCGACATTGGTTTTTATTATATATATAATTTGTTTTTTGTATTTAATTTGGTTTTTACTTGATTTACATTTTTTATTATATTTAATTTTTTTGTAAACTAACTAAAAATATAGTAAAAAAATTATGAATCCAGTAGAAAAATAAGAGTTTTTATTTTAAGACAAAGGCTTTGTGTTTAACGAATCAAATCCATGTTAAAACAATATTGAAACTTGATTACGATTTGACGATTTCCTCTCTTTACCTTAATCTCTTGTAACCTTTCAACTCCTTTTGCTAGCAAATGATTCAAAATCATAATTTGTTGTTTCCGATTTTTTTGTACATTATTCTGATTTGAAAGGCAATAAAGTTTGTCATTGTCCTTATGTAATCAACTAATATTAAATATATGGGGATCCACTAAGAAGAGAATTTTCCTAAGAAGAATAAGAATTCATCATAATCATTAATTATTTAGATCAAAGGCCTTAATTAATTAGTATTAATCACCAAATATTTATTGTTGATTTTTAAGCATAAGGGCAGTATGGACATTTTCGTTCTCAATTTCTCACTAAAACAACTTCCCAAACTTCAAAACGTGACAGTTGGCTATCTATTAATCGTATTCCTATTTCCCTAAATTCTAACTCACCACATACCGATACTCCATCTCAACAAATAAAAAACACCCCTCCAAGATCCCCACTTCAATTATCTCCATCCATTCGTTCCAACACCCACTCAAATTCACATACCAACTCACTGACCGAACCAACTCCCAATTAACCTCCAACCCTTCCCCACCTTTGCCAATTTCACCTACATCTGATCATACTCATTTCGTTATTTCTACCTCAACTTCTCAACTACAATTTTCTCCTCCTAAAACTCGCACAAGCCAACAACCCAACTCAAAATACCACAACAATGACTTTGTTCTTTACCATTCAGTTACTCAACCTTTTCCAGATTCATCTACTATTACCCAACTCCTTAAACAAACCTCAATGGTGTTCCACCATGCAAGCCAAATAGGATGCCTTAATTCGAAATCAAACTTAGTCTGTTTTCCCTCCTGAATTGGCTCCTAATCTTGTTGGTTGCAAGTGAGTTTTCTGCATAAAATTTAAACAGATGGCACGGTTGATCGACTTAAAGAACGTCTTGTTGCTAAGGATTTCATCAACGCCTCGGGCTCCATTATATTGAAACTTTTAGCCCGATAGTAAAACCGGCAACACTTCGTCTCATTCTTACACTACCCGCTTCAAATGATTGGTGTCTTCGACAACTCGATATAAACAATGCTTTCCTCCAAAACACTTACATAATCTGTTTACATGTCTCAACCTCCTGGATTTATCAATCCCGACTTTCCCTATTATGTTTGCAAATTACAAAAGGCTATCTATGGTCTTCTTCAAGAATCTCGTGCTTGGTATGATTCCCTCAAGTCATTCCTTCTTTCCTCCAGGTTCAAACCTACTATTTTTGATCTGTCTTTATTCATCAATACCTCTACTAACTCTTCCATTTTCATTCTTGTCTATGTCGGTGATATTATTATCACCGGACCCAACTCCACCCTCATTAACACATTCATTAAAATTTTTGCTAATCAATTATCCCTTAAAGATCTAGGAAACCTTTCTTATTTTTTAGGTGTCGAAGTTCTTTCTCTCCAAAATGGCTTATTTCTTTCTTAAAGCAAATATGTTCTTGATCTTCTCACTAAAGCCAACATGAGTGATTGTAAACCCGTTTCTACGCCTATGACACCATCAGCTCCACTAACCACAACCAATGGTAAACCACTTGACTCACTTACAAATTACCATTCCTTTGTAAGGGCATTACAATATATCTCACTTACGAGGTCGAATGTTAGCTTTCCTATGAACAAATTATCTCAATATATGCATCGACCCACTGATCTTCATTGGGACGGTTTAAAATGATTGTTAAGGTATTTACATGGTACATTACACCATGGCCTTTTGATACGATGCAACTCACCTCTCAATCTTCATGCCTTCACCAATGCCGACTGGGCTGGTGACAAACAAACATATAGAAGTACAACCGGTTACATTGTATATCTTTGTTCAATCCCATCTCATGGAGCTTCAAACGTCAACAACAATGGCTCGATCATCCATAGTAGCCAAATTCCGGGCCGTGACTTCCACGACAACTGAGGTTCAATGTATTATATCTTTACTTTCAGAACTTGGCTACATGTCACAAACATATCCAAATTTTTTGTGACAATTTAAGTGCCACACATTACTCACGCGAATCCCGTATTTCATTCACGAATGAAGCATTTGGCCCTTGATTTTCTCTTTGTTCGCGAAAAGGTTCAAGACGGGTCTATACGGGTTACTCACATTTCTGGTGATGATCAACTTGAGTATGCTCTCACAAAACCACTATTAAAACCACGACATCAACAATTGTTTTCCAAGATTGGACTTCTTTCATGGTAGTCTATCTTGCGGGGGAATATTAGTCTACCTAAATTAATAACTCCTCTATAATTTCCTCCATAAATTTATCTTATATTTATTATTAATTCTATTGTTGGCAGTCTCACTAGTTTTATGTAAATTAGCTAAATTATAGGACCCATAGTTGGAACATATTCTATTTAAGTAATGTTATTCTCCATTGTAAATGTATAACAATTTTACCAAGTTCATATAACTATGACACTCTAAGGGGAAAATTCATTCTTGAATATTAATACACAGTTCAAAATAGTTATCAACATGTATTCACCCCAAAAAGGATAAAAAAGGGAAAGTTAGCATGAGATAATCCCTAATTGTAATTGTTTATGAATGAGCTGGTGTGGAGTATAATAGTAACTAATGTGTTGTGTTTGGCTCTTTGGTTCTCTTCTCTAAATTTTGTAACAAAGTTAATATATATTCAATAACTTTGTGAAACATGGTTAGAGTCTTTTATTTGTATGTACACCTAAGCAACTATCCTATGGTATAGAAGTTTAAAACTCGACAAGATAGTGAGTAACTGTCACACCCTGCCAAGGCGGAACACACGAGATGTGACGGTCATGGATTCACAGTCATTGTTTACTTTGAACGACTTCTACATGCATTAATAATAAGTTTTTACATCATGTATTAAATTACAATCATCTGATTTATAACAAACATATGTTCTAAACTTCAAAATATGATAGGTAAGACTTCACAAACATGTCCTAAGTAAATAGGCTATGCTAGAAAAATCCAAAAATATGTATGTTAACGTGATGAGACTCCATGCAAATCATTCTCAAAATATGTCCCATGCTTGCTACAGTTATCTGAGAAATATATGCTAAAAACAGTCAGCATAAAGCTGGTGAGTTCACAGGTTTAGACACGTAAAAATTGAGTTGTTTCATTTGACCACAAGTTTTTTAAAAACGTGTTTATTGTTCTCAAAAACAAAATCATGAGTTGTGTATATCAATTATTACCATGAGCTCCCATAACCGAACTCGACATGATTGAATTGCCTCATCCCAATGTTCTATTGCAAAACATTGTATTGAGATGAATATTATGCACCCGATCTGACCTACAATCAAAGTTATAGCTACTAACCACTGGCAGGGGTTGTCACTCCCGAATAGTACTATTCCCAATAATTCACGTTTACCCACAATTTACAGTTATAGAATAGGGGACTTAAAACGATAAATGTGACTCATGTAATAATGTTTCGAACAAAAACCACTTGTGTCAATGAAACGAATACAAACATGATTTCTCCCCCTATGAGTTGTTAAAAACATTGTAAAATAGGGGCCGTGAAACTCACTGTAAAGTTGGATCCCTGACCTGAGAGTGTGAATGTTGTCTTGTGTTGGATTCACTTCCAGGTTCCTACAACATTCCGGATTCATGTTGAGTCTCTGAAATTATGAGGTTTGGTGTTATTTTGTGTTATGGTTATCTCTATTGTCGGGTTTTTGTAAGAAATGTCTATTTTTGTTTATCAATATCCAAAGCTTTGAAGTATTATATTTCAATAATAACCTTTTAAAATCACTTCTATTTTTGTATTCGAGTTAATATTTTATTTTCAAGACAAATATATATAAAAGAAGTGTAGATATGCATTTTTATTATTTTCGTTTTTAGGCAGAGTATGCTTAACATTTTTGAGTAAAATTTTAAAATATCAAACGTTTTTGTAAAATCATGAAACTTTACAGTCTAGTATTTCAACGCGTTCCGAACAACTTTTATTCATAAAAGTTTTAGTGATTTGGCTCGTAGTAGACCGAAACAACCATCCAAGTTAGAAGACCCATACTCATTACGAATGTGTTCACCAGACATCTGACTTAGCAACCTTCTGCTTAGACCGGCAACGATAAGGAAGGAGATCTATGGATAATGGGATATAGAAGTCAGGTGCGACGGTCAGCTCAGTCTGTCTAACTCTGCGCACTGATTTTGTAAAGGCTGTTTCGGGTATCATTTGTTTGAGTTAGAAAACGTGTAAGTATTGGTTGTAAAGCTAATTCAACGAGCTTAATCATGGAGTTTGAGTTTGATCAATTTCATGTCTTTAGGACAAAGTGTTAGAAATTTAGTAAAAATAAGTTTTTTACTAAAGTTATGAACGTGATTTTTATCCTTAAGTTGAGTGGTTGAAATGTGGAATATGAAACTTGATTACATCTTTTAAACTAAATTCTTAAATAAACTTTATAATTTAAGTAAAATTTGTTTTATTGTGTTTATGACTTTTAAATTGAATTGATAAGTACATATTAATAAGAGATGGTTCATTGGTAAAAGTTAGATGAATAGGTTTTGAAACCGCTCCCAAGCAAGATAGTAGGGCTCATCCGGGGCCATTCGGAATGAATGGATCTCATCTCTCAGGCGAGCGGCCTTAGCATGTGGGAAGTACTTTTTAAGAAAAGCATCCCGAAGGCTAGCCCAAGTGATAAAAGTGCCTGGCGGATGAGAGTCAAGCCAAGTAGCTGCTCGCCCCGATAAAGAAAAGGGAAACAGGTGCATGAAAATTGCATCTTCGGTGGCACCTTGAAGATTAAAGGTGCCACAGATGCGTGTGAGTCAAGCAAGGTGCGCGGGTGCATCTTCATCATCACGACCTCTAAATTGAGCATTATTAATAGCGGTTATGATATATGAAGGAATCTGCCACGAATTTTCATTCGGGATCGGTGGCAGTGTAATGGGGTTGTTAAGCCCCGTGAAACCCGCGGTGGCCTGCTGATGCACCGTTTGGCGTTGAGCCATGTTAGAATTAAACTGAGAAGGAATAGAATAAATAGAAGAATTACTAGAGGGAAAGGGGGTAGAAACAGAATAATTTGGAGATGTAGGTGTAGCAGCACTTACCTCGCTAAAAGAACCTCCTGCAAACTCTCGCGATTCGCTCCTTGAAGGCAATGAAAGCTCAGGTGGCGGTCCGTGTGAGCGTAAGTGTGGCATACACTACTAAACCTACAAACAAACAAAAATCATTCAACAAGAAATAAAACAAAATAAAATAAAATAAAATTGAAATAAACTAGACACAAATATGCATAGATAAGAACAAGAACTAGTAAGCACAATCGACTAAGAAGTCCCCGACAACGGTGCCAAAAACTTGATGTCGACGGAGCTTAGCTATAAAACTAACTAAAAACCGACTCTAAAATAGACACAAAGTAATAAATCTAGTCTCTCTAAAACCTAAGCTACCGACAGGCAAGCGTACCTATCGTGTGTAGCAGAGCAAAGCAAGTCCGGATATCGAATCCACGGACCTCTATAGACTACGCTAACTAAGACTCAATTACTTATCTATACACATGTATGTAACTTAAATTAATATTGCAAATGGGGGTTTCGCTAACAATCTAAGAATACCTAAAAAGAACAATTCTTGAACAAAAACAGACTAGCAAACAAAGACTAAATCAGAGGAGGTGTCACACCCCAGGCCGGCGGGAACGGATCGTGTTTTCCCGTCGGGCGGAAGGTTCCCGGGGTGCGATATCATGAGTGATAATCAAATGATCAGATTGTTTACATAGCACATGATAAATAAATGAGAAATGCTAATACATCCATGACATAGAATTACAAGATTAAATTACAATGTATCGTTCATAATTTAATCTAGTAAATCTACCAAAAAGAATCAATGTAACTATATCTTGTAACTGTACAAGATATACAAAAGATGATTCATTGTCTAGTCATCAAAAGTATGCAACATCAAAAGTAGCTAGGTCTTCTAAAAGTCCACTAGCTAATCCATGCATATAAGTAGCTACACATGTTCGTCACCTGAGAAAACATGTATTTAAACAAAGTCAACATTAGGTTGGTGAGTTCATAAGTAAGTTAATGTAAAACCTTGATTCATTCACATGCACATTCACAATGATAAATATGTTACTTGTATGCTTGTCAGTTTCACTTGTTCACACAATGGCACCTCAATAGGTATATTTACAAGTATTATATCATCCTAGTAGTGATGCTTATATATAGGGCATATGTAAGGGAACTAAGCCCTAGCCAACATCCCACCACATCACCACTAGAACTCTACACTACTTGCAATACAACTATTGATTTCCATCCTCAATTCTCATGTTTATCCCACTGAATCACCTGTGTTCTCATGAATAGAATAATATAATGATAGCGTTGTAGTTATCAAACCGAAGTATTGATAGCCATTTTGTGTAATAAGGATATTAGATTTAATTAATCTGTTCCTTGTATTATTCTATTTTCTGTGCGTTAACTGTTGTTACACTTTTAAATTATTAAAAGTGATAGTTAACTGTATGTAATATATTCTCAAATGCAACGTATAGAGCCCAAAAGGAGTCCATTGTGATCCTCACGTAATCAGATTACAATGCACCTGATTCACCTCTATTCCGCTGTGTGATCCCAAAGCCTTCATCGAAACTGTTACTAGTAATATGACATGATAGAAAATAAATTCCTCAGTCTACTAGTCCACAGGTAACGATGGATGATGTACATCTATGTGTTATTGTTCTCAATGTGGGGATGTTCTCATGTGATTAACAAAGTTGAATAAGAAGTTGTCTTATTACGTTATGTCAATCATTGTGTGAATGATGTGATTTATCATGAAGTTACGTTATCATGATTATCATTCATAAATTCCAATATTCACCATGTAATCCTTAAGCCGTAGTAAGAACTAGTCTTAGTACCCTGAAGTGACGCAGGTGGTGGATGATCAATGCGTTCATACTATCACATAGTATGTTTTTAAGTTATAACTAAGTGTTATAAGTACTTGACTTATCACACTTGGTTAATTATAATGTGGAATGATATTTAGAAGATATTTTATCTTCTAATCATTCATGTGTTGTGTAGTGTCATTTGTTTCACTGTAGTAGTTCTCATTTTTATTTGTGTATGAATTATCTCAATATTTGCTCATGTATGAATAACCAAGTGTTATAAGATCACATCTTACAACTATGTTATTCAAATATGTTGATAATTATGAAATTATATTATCATAATCATCTGAGTGTCCCTGTTATCTTATGATCATACAAGCAGGCATACAATGATAAGCGATAATAAACAATTTAATATTATCTAAATCAAAGTATAAATAACATGTTAAGCAAGACTTTTAAATGAATAAAAGTAAACATGTTTCTCAGCCCCGAGAATTTAAAATCAGTAAAGATTAAAGTAAAAGGGGCATATGAACTCACCTTGTAGTAGTAGGGTTGACTTAGCTTAAACGAAAGAATGCACGCGCTCTTTGTTGTTCTTGTTGTAGTGTTCACAATCCTGTATTGATTTCATATGATTGTGACTTATAAGTATAAGTTGTATCGATTTGTGTGCGTGTATGTGTTAGCCCTATCATTGGCTAACACTTGTGAGTCACGGTCTTGATTCGGCCCTTATTCAATTGCCTTTGACCTTACAACCATTTGGTTATTTAAGTTAATCTTGATACATGGGGTTACTTGTTCTATGTTTAATTTGTCATAATTTTGTGATGAATTGTAACCCATTTGTGCTTAATCAACTTCTAAATAAACTTTAGATTCTAAGCTGGAAATTAGAATTCTCAATCCTTATTAATCTTAAAATCGCTTGTTAATCATTGTTGAAGAACATAGAATTTTGTCTCTTCATGTCTTACTAAACCGCATTGTCATCCTTTTTCAGTTAAGTTTCATGTGTTGAATTAAATTCAAAGCCATGTGGATCAAAAGGTCAATTGAATCAATGATTGATGTTGGGCCGGTTAGCACATAGACCGAATGTTGTGTGCGCTTGATGGGCTTCTACGGTTCACTAAATAAATTTAAACCGATCCCATTGCTATTGGGCCTACTGATGGATCGAATAGATAACAGTGGGCCGAGACAAGCCACTTGGGTCGAATACAAGGGCCTTGGGCCGAACGTGTGATGTGAGGTGGGCTGCACATCGTGGGCCGATTATTTGGTCCTGGGCCGAATGGTTGTAGGTGGCTAGTTAGGTGGTCAAAATACTTGGGCCCAATTACAATAGTATGGGCTGAATCAATACGTTGTGGGCTCGTTCAAGGAAGTGGTTTTGGCCGATGGTTTAAGGTGGAGTGATGATCGCATGCATCTGGCTTCGATCACCAGCAGGTTGGCGAACCTACTACTCACTTGCCTCAGGTTCGTTTAGATCATCACCCTCCCAAGGTTCGGCTGGGGGCATTGGTTCGGCTACCTGAGGGTTCGTGCATCCAGGGAGTTGTAACAGGGTTCGTCTAAGGTGGCAGCACCTGGGTTCGTGAGTACCATTGGTTCGTTGGAGACATAAAGATTCGGCTATTTCAGTACGAGGTTCGCAAGTGGGAACAAGGTTCGTAGTCCGAAGATTCGGGAGCTGCCACGAAGGGTTCGTCGAAGTACAAGGTTCGTGGATCACAGAATGGTTCGGCTGAGGTGTTGATAAGCACAGGTTCGCTGCATGCTGGGTTCGCTCGAAACAAAGGTTCGCACGAGGAGGTTCGCGGCAGGGCAGTGCTTTGGTTCGGCTGGGTTCGCCATCCTTGCAACAGGTTAGGCCGTCTCCATCACCCAGCCCTCGCATGAACCTGCAACTCTTCCTCAAGCCTCGGCTTCCCATGACGCTGCTCCCACATCAACGGTGAATAAGAATAAAGTGTTGGAGATCTAGGGTTGAGTAACAGTAGTTCTAACCGGTTGAATGTGTGTGTGGAACAAAATCTTAGAAAACCCTATTTTCGTAGGTCTTTGATGCAGCATACCTCGGATTTGGCTGACTAAATCGCAAGATCCCCTATACTTTCGTGTAGAGCTCGTCACGGGCTTTGCGTGGGTTCAAGAATCACTCAAATTGGTTGAGAAACAAAGAAGTTATGGAGGATTGAAGGTGGTTAATAGTGGTGAGAAGTGGTGGCCGGAAATTTGAACTAGAGAGAGAATGGGAAGTGATGAAATGTATAAATGGAATTCATTTAGGGTATTTATACCCCGGATGAGTTCGGGTTCGTTCCAGTTGCTCGGTTTGCGATTACGTCGCGCATCCGGAACTTTTATGCGTAATTTAATTGTAATAAATAAAAGAAGATGATTTTAATTAATTGATGAGTTTCAAAATTGTAAATATGTTAAATATTTTATTTTTATTAAATTAATTCCGTTCGGGTCGTGTTTTCGTTTTCGTTTCGTCGAATCGCGTCACCATCGCGCGTATTCGTTCGAATCGTCATTCGAACGAACACGACGATGGTTTTGCTTTCCGACTTTTGTTTTCTACTTTCCAGTCATCATTTCACAACGTTAAACTCACAGATATGTTTGTGTGGATCGTCACCCACGCAAACACACTGTCAGTTCGTTATTCTGAAACGACACTATGTTATTGTTTTAACTTGTGTTTCCTCACTGTCGGACCCAACTAACATCCTGTTTTCACATAGTTTTCACATTGAATTGTCGGCCATCTTATTCCTGTCATCTATGGATATCAGATCGCAACCGATTTGTTTCTGTTATTCACTTGAACACTGTTGTTTCACATGATATGTTGTGTTAACTGTACTTAAGTTTTCACTAAAATACACACAACTAATGTTTCAAATGTACGTTGTACTTACTGTATCTAATTTTACACAAAAATACGTACAATGATTTCTTGTATTTAAGATTCTGATAATACAAGTAATGTATATACACATAGAATTACACATAGTTACTGTTTATAGTACACGTACCGTACGGACTTGCCGGCCGGTCAGGTACTAGTTGTCACAGTCTCCCCTTGTTAAAGAAATTTCGTCCCGAAATTTAAGCATAAAGGTCGGGCTTTACTTCTCGAACAAGTGGGGATACTTTGCTTTCATGTTGTCCTCGCGCTCCCAGGTAAATTCTGGTCCACGCTTGGAGTTCCATCGAACCTTTACAATAGGGATACGGCTTCGTTTCAGTTTCTTAACTTCACGTTCCATAATCTCTACAGGTTCTTCAATGAAATGTAGTTGTTCATCAATTTGTATTTCCTCCAATGGTATGATCATTGACTCGTCTGCTAAGCACCTCTTGAGATTTGATATATGAAACACATCGTGTACTCCGCTGAGCTCATCAGGGAGTCTGAGTCTGTATGCCACTGGACCTATACGTTGAGTAATCTCAAACGGTCCGACATACCTAGGTGCTAGCTTGCCCTTAGCCCCAAAACGAACTACGCCTTTCCAGGGGGACACTTTCAACATGACTCGATCACCCACATCGAATTCCAAAGGCTTGCGCCGTTTGTCTGCGTAACTCTTTTGGCGGCTACGTGTTGCTTGTAAACGTTGTTGTATCTGGGCTATCTTATCAGTAGTTTCCTGAATAAGTTCAGGCCCAGTGATTTTGTTGTCTCCCACTTCGGACCAACAAATTGGAGACCGACATTTTCTACCATAAAGTGCTTCAAATGGAGCACATCCGATGCTGCTGTGGTAGCTATTGTTGTAGGAGAACTCAATGAGTGGTAAGTGTGTGTCCCAACTTCCACCGAAGTCTAGGGTGCATGTTCTCAACATATCCTCTAGGGTTTGAATGGTGCGCTCGCTTTGTCCATCCGTTTGTGGATGATAAGCAGTGCTCAAGTTAACACTTGTCCCTAAGGATTGTTGCAATGATTGCCAGAACCGCGAAGTAAATCGACTGTCCCGGTTTGAAATAATAGATAACGGCAAGAAGGTTTCTGGTGTTCTGCTTTGACTTTGGCACATGTGTGCGGACTTGGTCAATCTATCAATGATGACCCAAATAGAATCGTATCCGTTTGAAGTGCGGGGTAGCTTGGTAATGAAATCCATAGCTATTTGTTCCCACTTCTATTGTGGTATCTCCGGTTGTTCCAGCAAACCCGAAGGTTTCTGGTGTTCTGCTTTGACTTTGGCACATGTGATATATTTGTCAACATAAGTAGCAACATCTTTCTTCATACCTGGCCACCAATAAAACGACCTGAGATCTTGGTACATCTTATCGGCACCAGGATGAACTGAATAACGTGTCTTGTGTGCCTCGTCAAGTATAAGTGTTCGAAGTTCATCGACCGCTGGAATCCAAACACGGTCCAGATAGTAGATAACTCCATCTTGTTTTGTCTTGAAGTGTTTCTCGGCTCCACAATCGAGCTCGCGTTTCAAGTTGTCTCTTGCCACTGCTTCTTGTTGTGCTTGTAAAATATGATCTCTCAAACTTGTTTGCACAATCATTCCCATTGCGCGAACGCGTAAAGATTTGACTCTTTCCTTCCAACTCAAAGCATCTGCAACAACATTTGCTTTGCCCGGATGTATTTGATCACACAATCGTAATCGTTCAGGAGCTCAACCCAACGTCTCTGTCTCATGTTAAGCTCCTTCTGATCAAATATGTGCTGTAGACTCTTGTGATCAGTGAAGATGGTGCACTTGGTACCATAAAGGTAGTGTCTCCAAATCTTTAATGCAAATACAACAGCTCCCAGTTCGAGGTCGTGTGTCATGTAATTCTTCTCATGTATTTTCAGCTGTCGTGAGGCATAAGCAATGACTTTGTCTCGTTGCATCAAAACACATCTGAGTCCCTGATGGGAAGCATCACAATAAACTACAAAGTCATCATTGCCTTCTGGGAGTGTTAAGATTAGAGCATTGCACAATATTTGTTTCAGTGTCTGAAATGCCTCTTCTTGTTTCTGAGTCCACACAAAAGGTTCAGACTTTTGTCTGAGCTTGGTGAGAGGCAAAGCTATCTTAGAGAAATTCGAGATGAATCTCCTGTAATAACCCGCCAATCCCAAGAATGATCGGATCTCTGTCGGTGTTGTAGGCACATCCCAGTTCTTGATTGCTTCAATCTTGGTAGGATCCACATGAATACCATTACTGTTAATCACGTGACCCAAGAACTAAACTTCTCTTAACCAGAATTCACACTTTGAGAATTTGGCATAGAGTCGTTCCTTCTTTAGGAGTTCCAAGACTGTCTTGAGGTGCTGCTCATGTTCCTTCTCATTCTTTGAATAAATCAGTATATCATCAATAAAGACAATAACAAACTGATCTAAGTACGGC
Source organism: Mikania micrantha (assembly GCA_009363875.1). NCBI lineage: Eukaryota > Viridiplantae > Streptophyta > Magnoliopsida > Asterales > Asteraceae > Mikania > Mikania micrantha. Next base: position 27,329,146 of record CM018695.1, read on the forward strand.
TTACACACCCGGTTCATCAAATCCATGACACAGCCGGTGCGTTCGTCAATCCGAATGGCATCACCATAAATTCGTAATGACTATATCGGGTACGAAAGGCCGTCTTTGGTATGTCTTCCTCTTGAATCCAGAGCTGATGATAGCCTGATCTCAGGTCTATCTTTGAAAAGTACTGTGCTCCCTGTAATTGATCAAACAGATCATCTATCCTCGGTAACGGGTACCGATTCTTGATGGTAAGTTTGTTGAGCTCTCTGTAATAGATGCACATCCTGAAGGTTCCATCCTTCTTTTTCACAAAAAGAACCGGAGCTCCCCACGAGGAAAAGCTCGGTCGAATGAATCCTTTATCAAGTAGCTCTTGTAATTGGTTGGACAACTCCTGCATTTCTGATGGTGCAAGTCTATAAGGAGACTTAGCTACAGGATTTGCTCCCGGAATCAAATCGATTCGGAACTGCACTGATCTCTCCGGTGGCAGTCCCGGTAAATCATCCGGAAACACGTCCGCATAGTCCCTCACAATCGGCACGTCTTGAATCTTGGTTACCTTCATGCACCATATCATTCTGACGCGACGTTTCACTTGATCTCCTCGAATCCCTGGAATTTGATCGTTCTCCGTTCCAACGTAGGTATTAATTATACTCAATTCTATTATATAAGTGGCACCTAATTAATCTATAGTTAATCCTAGTTATGTTACTAATTACCTATAATATATAATTTTAACATCCTACATAATTTAAACATATATGATAAAAAGGACATACCCTCGAAGTCATCCGACTCCGCGTGTACATCTGGGGCTGGTAGGGCGAGTAGTTCCTTGGGGGTGGTTAATGTGGTTGGAACCGTTGAAGTTGTAACATCAGTGCCGGACGCGTGCCGGAACAGTGATCGCAACAGTAAACGTACAATAGTTCAGGTACACATTACGTGAAACTATGTTTATACAATTGATGCATTTAGATTAACATGAAACTATTAAACGGTTGTCTGAATCTGACTGAAATCCTAGGATTTAACAGTCAGAAAACATGTCAGACAACACAATGCTGAAACATAAATACTGGATGTGATATCATTTGGTGTAAACGTATGTGAGGTTAAACAAAACAAAACTATAACAATTGTTGTTGCGGAATACTAAACCGACGAGTTATTCGTATAGGTGACGATCTGTACGAATGATTATGATAGTTTAACGTTCTGTGATAATGATTTAACAGTAGAAAACAAGAATCAGGAAGCCAAACCATCGACGTGTTCGTTCGAATGACGATTCGAACGAATACGCGCGATGGCGGCGCGATCTGACGAAACGATAACGAAAATGAATAACGATACGAACGATCATAAATTTAAGGAAATATGATATTTCCTATTTTACAATTTTGAAACTCATCATAAATAAAAAAAACTACACTATTTTATTAAATCGTGAACAAATTTAAACGAAACGCGTAAAATACTAAATTTCGATAAAGAAATCAACCAAGCAATATTTAGAATAATTTTTAGAAATAAATAACATTCAAATCGTTAAAATAAACTCTTTTTAATTTAAATTTACAATAGACGCGCGTAACGTGTCGGATACGCGACGAAACTACAAACCGAGCAACCGAAACGAACCCGAATACCCCCGGGGTATATATACCCTAAATGAGGTGATTTCCTCATTTATGACATGATCTCTCTCTCTCTACTATCTCTCTCCCGTTCACTTCTCTCTCTACCAACAAAACACACCATTTTCACACTTTGAAGCTTTATAACTTGTTCAAATCTCAACCAATTCGCGTGTTCTTGGAGCCTAAACGAAGATCTCGACTCTCTCTACATAGAAGTACAGTTATTTTGCAGATTCGGCCAACCATTTTCGAGGTATGAAGCGTTTAAATGGCTGGAAATTTGGGTTTTCTACCCCTAGATCGACACACACACACAAAACCGGTCCTAAACCCATCCCACGGTCTCTACACCTTCGAAGATCTTCGTCCCACTAAGTACAGTAGTGTTAGCCGACTAGAAACAGTGAACCACGATGAAGAGGATGACCAGGAAGGACAGGTTCGTGGTATTGCTGGAAACGGTAGGGGAGCCGAACCCATGCACGCATGGGAACGAACCTGTGGGTTGGCAGTTAGCACCGGCGAACCCTGGGGGTGTGGCCGAACCTGCTGGACCACGAACCATCATCCAGGCCGACAAACCTTCATGTTGGCCGAACCATTAGCATGCTACCGAACCTTCATGCAGCGAACCAACATTGGAGGCGAACCCTTAGGCTGCTCCAACCCACGAACCATTCTCACGAACCTTCTTGCTAACATTATTCACGAACCATAGACATGGCGAACCCTATGATCACGAACCCGCTGACATGAACGAACCTTGTATATGTTTAAGCTACCGAACCTGTTAGACCAACCATGCCGAACCCTTGATTGTTGCAGGTCACGAATCTTTGGTTCGTTTGTCACCCTCAGCCGAACCTTATTACTCTTGACCGAACCTTGTGGTGGTCACCGAATTATGGGCGAACCTTGGCATAGGTTCGCTGGAAATGAAGATCACAGCCACCACGGTTAATTGAAGCTGGTTGTCTGGTTTCTCCTCGGCCCAACACTTAAACCCTTTCGGCCCAATACCCTTAGTCGGCCCACATATTAAACATAAACATGGGTGTTTAAATCCTAACGGTTGAGGCCCATTAATCGGTCCAAGAACATGTCATGGGCCTATGTGTTTACTTTGGCCTATGCTTGATAACCGGCTCACAATAAACTAATGGCCCAACAGTTTCTTTGAAATCGGCCCATAATGATCTTAACAGGCCCAATCACTCCTTGGCCCAAACCCTCTCGGCCCAAACACATTGAACTGATTCATAACAGCCCATTACATATTATTCGGCCCATGTGGGCCCAATTGGCCATGGTCTAATAATTCGGCCCACATGGTTGATTTTATAACTTAACACGTTAGAATAACGCAAAAGAGATTGCATATACGATATTTGTAGATCAAAAAGGTGATTTATTAACATCGTATGTGGGAATATGATAACATTTGTATAAACTAATACAAAGGTAGTTATGATTGTGACTTTATGAATTTAACAAACCTTGAAAACATGAAGCTTATACGGGGGTGAAGTTAGTTTATAAGAACAACATTAAGTCACAATTTAATAACAAATTATAACACAAGAAATAAGGGCCGAATTGAGACCATGAGTTACAAGTGTTAGCCCACAATAGGGCTAACACTGATACTTACACACACAACGAACTCTTACAAACTTATACTTATACACTACAACACTATGAAATCAATACAGGAGCGCGAACATAATATCAAGTGCAAACAAAGAGCGCGTGCATTTTTATTCTACATAGTCAATCACTTCGGACATAAGGTGAGTTCATTTGTCCCTTTTCAAACTTATTTGTTTTACTTCGGGACTGAGAAGCATGTTAAACATTTTCATAAAATTATTGAAAGATTGTTTAATGCTTTAAACTTAAACTTGATGCTTATGTTGAAACTTTTGATTGAAACTTATACATTAAACTTGTAGCTTGAAACCATATGCTGGATCCTTATGAGACTTGATGCTTATACTTGAGAAACTTTATACTTTAAACATGAGACTTGATGTTTAGACTTGAGAAACTTTACACTTTAAACATGAGACTTGATGCTTATACATGTGAGACTTTATTCTTTAAACATGAGACTTGATGCTTATACTTGTGAATCTTTATACTATAAAGTTGAGACTTGATGCAAACCTATGGGATTCATGATGAGACAATGTGTGAACACTTGAAACTTTATGCTTGAAACTACTACTTGCGCATGAAACATGGTACATGTATCTAATCATAGGCTACGTAATTGCTAAACGACTGGTAGTCCAGAGCTTGTACCTATGGATTGAGATATATGTAAAACATAAACGTAACGAGACTAAGCTATTACCTATATAAGAGACATGTAATTGCTAGACTACTGGTAGTCCAGAGCTTTTGGTCTGCTTGTATGAGGTATGTAATTCCTAAACATAAACATAACGATGCTAAGCTATTATCTATATAAGAGACATGTAATGGCTAAACTACTGGTAATCCAGAGCTTTTGTCTGCTTATATGAGATATGTAATTGCTGGATTACTTGTGTATGCATGGCTTGTGTCTATGTATGAGATATGTAATTGCTAAACTACTCGTAAACCAGAGCTTTTATCTTGTATAGGAGACACGTAATTGCTAGACTAAACTTAACTAATCTGTGAGCTACGTAATTGCTAAACGACTGCTAGTGCAGAGCTTGTACTCACGTATGAGATTAGGGACATCTAAACTATGTGCGTGTGAAACTTGATGCTTGATAAACATATTTTGAAACTAACACTTGTGAACAATATAGACTTGTAAACTTTGAAACAGAAAACAAAAGCTTGATGAGGAATGCGTTGATTGGTACGTAAAATGCTTAATTATTATTAACAACAGTGTCATATCTGGATTAGTATGTGGTGGGATGTTGGCTAGGGCTTGTCCCTTACATATGCCCTATATATAAGCATACCGATTTGGATATTACATGTGGAGTTAATGAGGTTAAGGTTTTACCGAAGGAGGTTTGCTAAGACTATTTTAAACTTTATGAACTCACCAACCATTGTGTTGACTTTGTTTTCTTACATGCATTCTCAGGTGATGAACATGTTTAAGCAAAGGCTTTTGGATTTGCATACTAGGCGTCCCAGATAGAGGACCTAGTAGACTTTTGAGAAGCACATCTTTTGTTGATGATACATATCACTTTTGATATCTTGTACATATACAAGATATAAACATGTTATTCTTTTGATAGGTTTACTTAGTTAAATTACAGAACATTGATAATGTAATTTAACTTTGTAATCCTAGTTATCATTTGATTGTGCTTTAGTTATTCTTAAACATTGATGTTATGTAAACAATCTGATCATCTTGATTATCACACACGATATCGCGCCCGGGAACCTTCCGCCCTACGGGGACTCCGATCCAACCCCGCCGGCTCGGGGTGTGACAGATTGGTATCAGAGCTCAGGGTTATAGAGAATAATAGCTCATTAAACCTGACTTGAATGATCCTGTATTAAGAGCTAAATTGGCTAAAGGTATGGGTCATAATTATTACGGGGAGCCCGCATGGCCCAACGATCTTTTATATATTTTTCCGGTAGTAATTCTAGGTACTATTGCATGTAACGTAGGCTTAGCGGTTCTAGAACCATCAATGATTGGTGAATCGGCAGATCCGTTTGCAACTCCTTTGGAAATATTACCCGAATGGTATTTCTTTCCCGTATTTCAAATACTTCGTACAGTCCCCAATAAATTATTGGGTGTTCTGTTAATGGTATCAGTACCCGCAGGATTATTAACAGTACCCTTTTTAGAGAATGTTAATAAATTCGAAAATCCATTTCGTCGCCCAGTAGCGACAAAAAATAAACGGTTTGGCCTAGACTATAACTTAGGGACCCACATGTAGAGAACTTAAGACTTAAGCTTGCATTATGTTTTCTGCATTCGATCACTGCACTAACCAAATTCTTTTGGTTATGATCAGAATGCCGCCGAGAAAAAAACCTACTCTGCAAGTCTCTGCTCCTCACTCTTCGACTCCTACACCACCTGATTCACCACCGCCACCTCCTCCTCCACACTCTCCACCACCGGGTTCAAGCACTGCTCAGACATTAGATCCTGCTACTATCGCCTTGGCGACACTGCTGAGTACCCAACTGACAAGCCAATTGAAAGATGTCATCCTGGAGATGATAAATCGGATTCAGGGACATGGCAACACCTCTGCCCATACCACCGGAGAGGCTAGTGGAAACACTGGTCATACTTCTAACTGCTCCTACAAATCATTTGTAGGATGCAAACTCCCAAGCTTTACTGGAGTCGAGGGAGCTGTTGGGCTGATCCAATGGCTCGAGAAAATGGAGAACACTCTGGACATAAGCAGTTGTACAGAACACCATAAAGTTCTCTATGCAGCCGGGTCATTTAGCAAGCAAGCATTGACATGGTGGAATGCTCAGATCCGAGCAAAGGGAAGAGATGAGGCAATGGCGATGCCTTGGGCAGAATTTAAGCTTCTTCTGAGGAATGAGTTTTGCCCGAAACATGAACTGCAACAACTGGAGATTGAGCTCTCGAATCATGAGATGAAGGGAGCTGATCATATGACTTTTACCAACCGCTATCATGAACTGGTAGCCCTGGTGCCAGAGATGGTGCCAACCTTGGAAAAGCTAATTGATCGCTATGTAGCAGGATTACCTTCATGTATACAAAGCGTTGTACTGGCTTCATACCCTCTGCTACTTTGGAGTCAGCCATTTCCCTCTCTGCTAAGCTTACCAAGGTAATGGTAAAGTCTGGAGTCTTAAAAGATGAGGCTGGAAAATCCAAGGAAACAACATCAAAGAAACCCGAGTACCACCAGAAGAGGAAACAAAAAGTCGTTAAAAACTATGCGGCCGTCACCCCTCTGCGACATGCACCTGCAGCACCTGTCAATCCTGCTACTAGGGGCTATGGGGGAGAACATCCCAATGCACTCACTGCAAGTATCATCATCCTCCTGCAGCTCAATGTAGGAAGTGCACTAATTGTGGTCGGTTTGGCCATTGGGTTACTAAGTGCCGTGTTGCTGTGAATCAGGCTACCAACACTGCAGCACGAGCACTACCTCCACCACCACCACCACCACATAATCCGGGCAGCAACAACAACAACAACAGAGGATGCTACACCTGCGGGGAAACGGGTCATTTCTCCCGCAACTGTCCAAAGAGAGTGCAACCTGGAGCACAAGCACCTCGCGGACGAGCTTTTGTTATCGGAGCCAATGCTGCATGCCAAGACCCGAATGTGGTCATTGGTACATTTCTTTTACATGACTCTTATGCCTCTATACTATTTGATACTGGTGCAGACCAGAGTTTTATTTCATCTGATTTTGAACAACTTAGTCTTACTAAGGAAACTTTAGACTCCCCTTACATTATCGAAGTAGCGAATGTGAAACAAGTTACAGTTAGCACTATACTTAGGAACTGCCCACTTACACTCGTAGATCACACATTTACCATCGACTTGTTGCCGATGGAGTTGGGCAGTTTCGACATCATCGTGGGGATGGATTGGCTCTCGCTCAATCGAGTTGAAGTCATCTGTTCCAAGAAGCTACTTCGGATTCCAGTGACGAATGATCGTGTATTGGAAGTTCGTGGGGATCAAGCAAAGCGAAACGTAAAGATCATATCATGCATAAAAGCGCGTAAGTGTCTGCTAAAGAAGTGCAAGATTTCTTGGCTCATGTGGTGGAGAAAGAGAAAGATAAGAAAACAATACAAGACGTACCGATAGTGAAGGAATACCCTGAAGTGTTTCCTGAAGATCTACCTGGTTTGCCACCGGTGCGACCGGTAGAGTTTCGTATTGATCTAATTCCTGGAGCAACACCTGTTGCTAAATCTCCTTACAGGTTAGCACCTTCGGAGATGCAGGAATTATCTAACCAACTACAGGAACTACTTGACAAAGGTTTCATCCGACCGAGCTACTCACCTTGGGGAGCTCCGGTTTTGTTCGTGAAGAAGAAGGATGGATCTTTTCGTATGTGCATAGACTACCGAGAGTTAAACAAGCTAACCATCAAGAATCGGTATCCATTACCGAGGATTGATGATCTGTTTGATCAGTTGCAAGGAGCTAAATACTTTTCGAAGATCGATCTGCGTTCCGGATACCACCAGCTCAGAGTACAAGACGAAGACATACCCAAGACGGCGTTTCGTACCAGATACGGGCATTACGAGTTCATGGTGATGCCTTTTGGTTTGACGAATGCACCCGCGGTTTTCATGGATCTCATGAACCGTGTGTGTAAGCCGTATTTGGATCAATTTGTTATTGTTTTCATTGATGACATATTGATCTATTCTAAAAGCAAAGTAGAACACGAGCAAAATCTTAGAACGATCTTGGAACTGTTAAAGGAAGAGAAGCTCTATGCCAAATTCTCTAAGTGTGAGTTTTGGTTAAAAGAGGTTCAATTCCTAGGCCATGTTGTTAACAGTGAGAGAATACATGTAGATCCTGCCAAGATCGAAGCAATAAAAGATTGGGACACTCCGAAGACACCTACGGAGATACGTTCTTTTCTAGGCTTAGCAGGCTATTACAGGAGGTTCATCTCGAACTTTTCTAAGATAGCTCTGCCACTCACGAAGCTAACACAGAAAAGCGAGCCATTTGTTTGGGATCAAAAGCAAGAAGAAGCCTTTCAGACTTTGAAACAAAAGTTATGTGATGCTCCAATCTTATCTCTCCCAGATGGTTGTGATGACTTTGTTGTGTATTGTGATGCATCCCATCAGGGACTTGGCTGTGTACTTATGCAGCGGGACAAATTCATTGCGTATGCTTCGAGACAATTAAAGATTCATGAGAAGAACTTCCCTACTCATGATCTGGAACTGGGAGCTGTGATATTTGCATTGAAGATCTAGAGACATTACTTGTATGGCACCAAGTGTACCATATTCACTTATCATAAAAGTTTGCAACACATATTCGATCAGAAGGAACTCAACATGCGACAACGACGTTGGGTTGAGCTTCTGAATGATTATGACTGTGTAATCAAATACCATCCGGGCAAGGCAAACGTTGTAGCTGACGCCTTGAGCCGGAAGGAACGAGTCAAACCCTTGCGCGTCAGAGCAATGGGAATGACTGTGCAGACAAGCTTACACAACAACATCATACAAGCACAACAGGAGGTGATTGAAAGTGAAAACTAGAAGAAAGAACTTGATTGCGTTGTGGAGAAACATTTGGAAACAAAACCCGATGGACTTGTTTACTTCAAGGATCGTATCTGGATTCCTGCAGTAGATGAGTTGAGAAAACTTATTTTTGATGAAGCGCACAAGACCAAGTACTCTGTGCATCCCGGTGCTGATAAAATGTACCAAGACTTACGTGCATTTTATTGGTGGCCGGGTATGAAGAAAGACATAGCTGAGTATGTTGGTCGATGTCTTACATGTGCTAAAATGAAGGCGGAACATCAGAGACCGTCAGGTTTACTCGAACAGCCTGAAATTCCACTTTGTAAGTGGGAACAAATAGCTATGGACTTTGTTACTAAGCTACCCCGTAATTCCAGTGGACATGACACTATTTGGGTTATTGTTGATCGGTTAACCAAATCTGCTCATTTCTTGCCGTTGCGAGAAACCTACTCGATGGATAAACTAGCGAAGCTTTACATCAACGAGATAGTGGTACGCCATGGTGTGCCATTGTCTATCATCTCAGATCGTGATAGCAGATTTACATCAAGATTCTGGCAGTCATTGCAGAAATCTCTGGGGACGCAATTAAACTTGAGTACAGCTTATCATCCACAAACGGATAGTCAAAGCGAACGTACTATTCAGACCCTGGAGGACATGTTAAGAATTGTGTTCTAGACTTCGGTGGTAATTGGGATTCTCACTTGACACTAATCGAGTCTCCTACAACAACAGCTATCACAGCAGCATCGGTTGTGCCCCATTCGAGGCTCTTTATGGTCGAAAATGTCGGTCACCGATCTGTTGGTCGGAAGTGGGAGATAATCGTATCACTGGGCCAGAACTTATTCAAGAAACTACAGACAAGATCGCTCAGATACAACAAAGGTTACAAGCAACACGAAGCAGACAAAAGAGCTATGCCGATAAACGGCGTAAGCCGTTGGAATTCCAGGTGGGAGATGGTGTTATGTTGAAGGTTTCCCCATGGAAGGGCGTAGTTCGTTTTACAAAGAAAGGCAAACTAACACCACGATACGTGGGACCGTTCGAAATCGTCGAACACATTGGTTCTGTGGCGTACAGATTAAGCTTACCCGATGAACTTAGTGGTGTACATGACGTGTTTCACGTCTCAAACATGAAGAAATGCTTAGCTGATGAAACTCTTATCATACCAGTTGAAGAAATTCAATTGGATGAAAACTTACGTTTTGTTGAAGAACCGTTAGAGATCATGGATCGCAAAGTTAAGAAACTGAGGCAAAGCCGTATTCCTATCGTTAAAGTTCGTTGGAACTCAAGACGCGGACCCGAGTTTACTTGGGAACGTGAAGATCACATGAAGAACAAGTATCCCCAACTCTTTGCCGAGGAAGTCGTACCGAATAACGAGTCTTAAATTTCGGGACGAAATTTCTCTAACAAGGGGAGACTGTAACATCAGTGCCGGACGCGTGCCGGAACAGTGATCGCAACAGTAAACGTACAGTAGTTCAGGTACACATTACGTGAAACTATGTTTATACTATTGATGCATTTGGATTAACATGAAACTATTAAACGGTTGTCTGAATCTGACTGAAATCCTAGGATTTAACAGTCAGAAAACATGTCAGACAACACAATGCTGAAACATAAATACTGGATGTGATATCATTTGGTGTAAACGTATGTGAGGTTAAACAAAACAAAACTATAACAATTGTTGTTGCGGAATGCTAAACCGACGAGTTATTCGTATAGGTGACGATCTGTACGAATGATTCTGATAGTTTAACGTTCTGTGATAATGATTTAACAGTAGAAAACAAGAATCAGGAAGCCAAACCATCGACGTGTTCGTTCGAATGACGATTCGAACGAATACGCGCGACGGCGACGCGATCTGACGAAACGATAACGGAAATGAATAAGGATACGAACGATCATAAATTTAAGGAAATATGATATTTCCTATTTTACAATTTTGAAACTCATCATAAATAAAAATAAACTAAACTATTTTATTAAGTCGTGAACAAATTTAAACGAAACGCGTAAAATACTAAATTTCGATAAAGAAATCAACCAAGCAATATTTAGAATAATTTTTAGAAATAAATAACATTCAAATCGTTAAAATAAACTCTTTTTAATTTAAATTTACAATAGACGCGCGTAACGTGTCGGATACGCGACGAAACTACAAACCGAGCAACCGAAACGAACCCGAATACCCCCGGGGTATATATACCCTAAATGAGGTGATTTCCTCATTTATGACATGATCTCTCTCTCTCTACTATCTCTCTCCCGTTCACTTCTCTCTCTACCAACAAAACACACCATTTTCACACTTTGAAGCTTCATAACTTGTTCAAATCTCAACCAATTCGCGTGTTCTTGGAGCCTAAACGAAGATCTCGACTCTCTCTACATAGAAGTACAGTTATTTTGCAGATTCGGCCAACCATTTTTGAGGTATGAAGCGTTTAAATGGCTGGAAATTTGGGTTTTCTACCCCTAGATCGACACACACACACAAAACCGGTCCTAAACCCATCCCACGGTCTCTACACCTTCGAAGATCTTCGTCCCACTAAGTACAGTAGTGTTAGCCGACTAGAACCAGTGAACCACGATGAAGAGGATGACCGGGAAGGACAGGTTCGTGGGATTGCTGGAAACGGTGGGGGAGCCGAACCCTTAGGGTTCTCCCGAACCCATGCACGCATGGGAACGAACCTATGGGTTGGCAGTTAGCACCGGCGAACCCTGGGGGTGTGGCCGAACCTGCTGGACCACGAACCATCATCCAGGCCGACAAACCTTCATGTTGGCCGAACCATTAGCATGCTACCAAACCTTCATGCAGCGAACCAACATTGGAGGCGAACCCTTAGGCTGCTCCAACCCACGAACCATTCTCACGAACCTTCTTGCTAACATTATTCACGAACCATAGACATGGCGAACCCTATGATCACGAACCCGCTGACATGAACGAACCTTGTATATGTTTAAGCTACCGAACCTGTTAGACCAACCATGCCGAACCCTTGATTGTTGCAGGTCACGAATCTTTGGTTCGTTTGTCACCCTCAGCCGAACCTTATTACTCTTGACCGAACCTTGTGGTGGTCACCGAATTATGGGCGAACCTTGGCATAGGTTCGCTGGAAATGAAGATCACAGCCACCACGGTTAATTGAAGCTGGTTGTCTGGTTTCTCCTCGGCCCAACACTTAAACCCTTTCGGCCCAATACCCTTAGTCGGCCCACATATTAAACATAAACATGGGTGTTTAAATCCTAACGGTTGAGGCCCATTAATCGGTCCAAGAACATGTCATGGGCCTATGTGTTTACTTTGGCCTATGCTTGATAACCGGCTCACAATAAACTAATGGCCCAACAGTTTCTTTGAAATCGGCCCATAATGATCTTAACAGGCCCAATCACTCCTTGGCCCAAACCCTCTCGGCCCAAACACATTGAACCGATTCATAACAGCCCATTACATATTATTCGGCCCATGTGGGCCCAATTGGCCATGGTCTAATAATTCGGCCCACATGGTTGATTTTATAACTTAACACGTTAGAATAACGCAAATGAGATTGCATATACGATATTTGTAGATCAAAAAGGTGATTTATTAACATCGTATGTGGGAATATGATAACATTTGTATAAACTAATACAAAGGTATTTATGATTGTGACTTTATGAATTTAACAAACGTTAAAAACATGAAGCCTATACAGGGGTGAAGTTAGTCTATAAGCACAACATTAAGTCACAATTTAATAACAAATTATAACACAAGAAATAAGGGCCGAATTGAGACCATGAGTTACAAGTGTTAGCCCACAATAGGGCTAACACTAATACTTACACACACAACGAACTCTTACAAACTTATACTTATACACTACAACACTATGAAATCAATACAGGAGCACGAACATAATATCAAGTGCAAACAAAGAGCGCGTGCATTTTTATTCTACATAGTCAATCACTTCGGACATAAGGTGAGTTCATTTGTCCCTTTTCAAACTTATTTGTTTTACTTCGGGACAGAGAAGCATGTTAAACATTTTCATAAAATTATTGAAAGATTGTTTAATGCTTTAAACTTAAACTTGATACTTATGTTGAAACTTTTGATTGAAACTTATACATTAAACTTGTAGCTTGAAACCATATGCTGGATCCTTATAAGACTTGATGCTTATACTTGAGAAACTTTATACTTTAAACATGAGACTTGATGTTTAGACTTGAGAAACTTTACACTTTAAACATGAGACTTGATGCTTATACATGTGAGACTTTATTCTTTAAACATGAGACTTCATGCTTATACTTGTGAATCTTTATACTATAAACTTGAGACTTGATGCAAACCTATGGGATTCATGATGAGACAATGTGTGAACACTTGAAACTTTATGCTTGAAACTACTACTTGTGCATGAAACATGGTACATGTATCTAATCATAGGCTACGTAATTGCTAAACGACTGGTAGTCCAGAGCTTGTACCTATGGATTGAGATATATGTAAAACATAAACGTAACGAGACTAAGCTATTACCTATATAAGAGACATGTAATTGCTAGACTACTGGTAGTCCAGAGCTTTTGGTCTGCTTGTATGAGGTATGTAATTGCTAAACATAAACATAACGATGCTAAGCTATTATCTATATAAGAGACATGTAATGGCTAAACTACTGGTAATCCAGAGCTTTTGTCTGCTTATATGAGATATGTAATTGCTGGATTACTTGTGTATGCATGGCTTGTGTCTATGTATGAGATATGTAATTGCTAAACTACTCGTAAACCAGAGCTTTTATCTTGTATAGGAGACACGTAATTGCTAGACTAAGCTTAACTAATCTGTGAGCTACGTAATTGCTAAACGACTGCTAGTGCAGAGCTTGTACTCACGTATGAGATTAGGGACATCTAAACTATGTGCGTGTGAAACTTGATGCTTGATAAACATATTTTGAAACTAACACTTGTGAACAATATAGACTTGTAAACTTTGAAACAGAAAACAAAAGCTTGATGAGGAATGCGTTGATTGGTACGTAAAATGCTTAATTATTATTAACAACAGTGTCATATCTGGATTAGTATGTGGTGGGATGTTGGCTAGGGCTTGTCCCTTACATATGCCCTATATATAAGCATACCGATTTGGATATTACATGTGGAGTTAATGAGGTTAAGGTTTTACCGAAGGAGGTTTGCTAAGACTATTTTAAACTTTATGAACTCACCAACCATTGTGTTGACTTTGTTTTCTTACATGCATTCTCAGGTGATGAACATGTTTAAGCAAAGGCTTTTGGATTTGCATACTAGGCGTCCCAGATAGAGGACCTAGTAGACTTTTGAGAAGCACATCTTTTGTTGATGATACATATCACTTTTGATATCTTGTACATATACAAGATATAAACATGTTATTCTTTTGATAGGTTTACTTAGTTAAATTGCAGAACATTGATAATGTAATTTAACTTTGTAATCTTAGTTATCATTTGATTGTGCTTTAGTTATTCTTAAACATTGATGCTATGTAAACAATCTGATCATCTTGATTATCACACACGATATCGTGCCCGGGAACTTTCCGCCCGACGGGGACTCCGATCCAACCCCGCCGGCTCGGGGTGTGACAGAAGTCATTGGGAACTTCCTCATAGGGCAGTCTCTTGCAAAATGTCCAAGCATTCCGCAGGTGTAGCAGTGGTGTTCGTGTTGAGAGGAAGTAGAAGTACTTGCTCTCTGCTTCTGATTCTGTGTTGGAAGGCTTCGGCACTCCTGAATCAGGTGTCCCTTCTTCCCATAGTTCAGACAATACCTACATAGTTTGTTCCCGGCATGATGAAAGCCACACTTGTTACACTTGGGATAATCACCAATGTATTGATGAGGATTTGGTATCGTTGGGGTTTTGAAATAAGCAGCCCAGTGTCCTGTCCTTCCACAATGGGTACACTGTCGACATATGCCATAGTGATGATGTCGACAGAGTTGACAGAAAGGGGTCGTCCCCTCATAATTTTAATTACCCTTTTTAGACAAATCTGGCATGACTTGACTGATCGGGATGGCCTTGGTGTAGTTCACAGGTCTCTTCTGCTTTTTAGCAGGATGATGCTTGTGTTTCTTGCGGGTGTCACTCTCCGCAGGTTCTTTTCCTTTGGTGGTGAAAGATGGAAAACTCCTAGCATACTCTTCACTGCTCCTGATTCTATTGATGATCTCAGGAATGATTGCAACCAACTGCTCAGTGATCAGGGTTGCCAGTGCAGCAGTCGCTGGTTCCTCCTCAGGTGGGGGAGGATGAGGTGGTGACGGTGGTTGTCCCTGTGGCATGTCAATCCTAACCGAAAAATCATCGGTTAGTATTTACGCTCAAATGATATAACGTATGCAAGTAATCTTGTGTCCTATGTTTTTCTACATGAGGGTCCCTAGGTTATAGTCTAGGCCAAAAAATTTGAAACAAGATGACCTATATTTCTCTATAACCATGGCTCTGATACCAATCTGTCACACCCCAGGCCGGCGGGAACGGATCGTGTTTTCCCGTCGGGCGGAAGGTTCCCGGGGCGCGATATCATGAGTGATAATCAAATGATCAGATTGTTTACATAGCACATGATAAATAAATGAGAAATGCTAATACATCCATGACATAGAATTACAAGATTAAATTACAATGTATTGTTCATAATTTAATCTAGTAATCTACCAAAAAGAATCAATGTAACTATATCTTGTAACTGTACAAGATATACAAAAGA
Organism: Mikania micrantha; assembly: GCA_009363875.1. Taxonomy (NCBI): domain Eukaryota; kingdom Viridiplantae; phylum Streptophyta; class Magnoliopsida; order Asterales; family Asteraceae; genus Mikania; species Mikania micrantha. Next base: position 27,344,852 of record CM018695.1, read on the forward strand.
TGATTCATTGTCTAGTCATCAAAAGTATGCAACATCAAAAGTAGCTAGGTCTTCTAAAAGTCCACTACCTAATCCATGCATATAAGTAGCTACACATGTTCGTCACCTGAGAAAACATGTATTTAAACAAAGTCAACACTAGGTTGGTGAGTTCATAAGTAAGTTAATGTAAAACCTTGATTCATTCACATGCACATTCACAATGATAAATATTTTACTTGTATGCTTGTCAGTTTCACTTGTTCACACAATGGCACCTCAATAGTTATATTTACAAGTATTATATCATCCTAGTAGTGATGCTTATATATAGGGCATATGTAAGAGAACTGAGCCCTAGCCAACATCCCACCACATCACCACTAGAACTCTACACTACTTGCAATACAACTATTGATTTCCATCCTCAATTCTCATGTTTATCCCACTGAATCACCTGTGTTCTCATGAATAGAATAATATAATGATAGCGTTGTAGTTATCAAACCGAAGTATTGATAACCATTTTGTGTAATAAGGATATTAGATTTAATTAATCTGTTCCTTGTATTATTCTATTTTCTGCGCGTTAACTGTTGTTATACTTTTAAATTATTAAAAGTGATAGTTAACTGTATGTAATATGTTCTCAAATGCGACGTATAGAGCCCAAAAGGAGTCCATTGTGATCCTCACGTAATCAGATTACAATGCACCCGATTCACCTCTATTCCGCTGTGTGATCCCAAAGCCTTCATCGAAACTGTTACTAGTAATATGACATGATAGAAAATAAATTCCTCAGTCTACTAGTCCACAGGTAACGATGGATGATGTACATCTATGTGTTATTGTTCTCAATGTAGGGATGTTCTCATGTGATTAACAAAGTTGAATAAGAACTTGTCTTATTACGTTATGTCAATCATTGTGTGAATGATGTGATTTATCATGAAGTTACGTTATCATGATTATCATTCATAAATTCCAATATTCACCATGTAATCCTTAAGCCGTAGTAAGAACTAGTCCTAGTACCCTTAAGTGACGCAGGTGGTGGATGATCAATGCGTTCATACTATCACATAGTATGTTTTTAAGTTATAACTAAGTGTTATAAGTACTTGACTTATCACACTTGGTTAATTATAATGTGGAATGATATTTAGAAGATATTTTATCTTCTAATCATTCATGTGTTGTGTAGTGTCATTTGTTTCACCGTAGTAGTTCTCATTGTTATTTGTGTATGAATTATCTCAATATTTGCTCATGTATGAATAACCAAGTGTTATAAGATCACATCTTACAACTATGTTATTCAAATATGTTGATAATTATGAAATTATATTATCATAATCATCTGAGTTTCCCTGTTATCTCATGATCATACAAGCAGGCATACAATGATAAGCGATAATAAACAATTTAATATTATCTAAATCAAAGTATAAATAACATGTTAAGCAAGACTTTTAAATGAATAAAAGTAAACATGTTTCTCAGCCCCGAGAATTTAAAATCAGTAAAGATTAAAGTAAAAGGGGCATATGAACTCACCTTGTAGTAGTAGGGTTGACTTAGCTTAAACGAAAGAATGCACGCGCTCTTTATTGTTCTTGTTGTAGTGTTCACAATCCTGTATTGATTTCATATGATTGTGACTTATAAGTATAAGTTGTATCGATTTGTGTGCGTGTATGTGTTAGCCCTATCGTTGGCTAACACTTGTGAGTCACGGTCTTGATTTGGCCCTTATTCAATTGCCTTTGACCTTACAACCATTTGGTTATTTAAGTTAATCTTGATACATGGGGTTACTTGTTCTATGTTTAATTTGTCATAATTTTGTGATGAATTGTAACCCATTTGTGCTTAATCAACTTCTAAATAAACTTTAGATTCTAAGTTGGAAATTAGAATTCTCAATCCTTATTAATCTTAAAATCGCTTGTTAATCATTGTTGAAGAACATAGAATTTTGTCTCTTCATGTCTTACTAAACCGCATTGTCATCCTTTTTCCGTTAATTTTCATGTGTTGAATTAAAGTCAAAGCCATGTGGATCAAAAGGTCAATTGAATCAATGATTGATGTTGGGCCGGTTAGCACACAGACCGAATGTTGTGTGGGCTTGATGGGCTTTTACGGTTCACTAAATAAATTTAAACCGATCCCATTGCTATTGGACCTACTGATGGATCGAATAGATAACAGTGGGCCGAGACAAGCCACTTGGGTCGAATACTAGGGCCTTGGGCCGAACGTGTGATGTGAGGTGGGCTGCACATCGTGGGCCGATTATTTGGTCCTGGGCCGAATGGTTGTAGGTGGCTAGTTAGGTGGTCAAAATACTTGGGCCCAATTACAATAGTATGGGCTTAATCAATACGTTGTGGGCTCGTTCAAGGAAGTGGTTTTGGCCGATGGTTTAAGGTGGAGTGATGATCGCATGCATCTGGCTTCGGTCACCAGCAGGTTGGCGAACCTACTACCCACTTGCCTCAGGTTCGTTTAGATCATCGCCCTCCCAAGGTTCGGCTGGTGGCATTGGTTCGGCTACCTGAGGGTTCGTGCATCCAGGGAGTTGTAACAGGGTTCGTCTAAGGTTGCAGCACATGGGTTCGTGAGTACCATTGGTTCGTTGGAGACATAAAGATTCGGCTATTTCAGTACGAGGTTCGCAAGTGGGAACAAGGTTCGTAGTCCGAAGATTCGGGAGCTGCCAAGAAGGGTTCGTCGAAGTACAAGGTTCGTGGATCACAGAATGGTTCGGCTGAGGTGTTGATGAGCACAGGTTCACTGCATGCTGGGTTCGCTCGAAACAAAGGTTCGCACAAGGAGGTTCGCGGCAGGGCAGTGCTTCGGTTCGGCTGGGTTCGCCATCCTTGCAACAGGTTCGGCCGTCTCCATCACCCAGCCCTCGCATGAACCTGCAACTCTTCCTCAAGCCTCGGCTTACCATGGCGCTACTCCCACATCAACGGTGAATAAGAATAAAGTGTTGGAGATCTAGGGTTGAGTAACAGTAGTTCTAACCGGTTGAATGTGTGTGTGGAACAAAATCTTAGAAAACCCTATTTTCGTAGGTCTTTGATGCAGCATACCTCGGATTTGGCTGACTAAATCGCAAGATCCCTTGTACTTTCGTGTAGAGCTCGTCACGGGCTTCGCGTGCGTTCAAGAATCACTCAAATTGGTTGAGAAACAAAGAAGTTGTGGAGGATTGAAGGTGGTTAATGGTGGTGAGAAGTGGTGGCCGGAAATTTTAACTAGAGAGAGAATGGGAAGTGATGAAATGTATAAATGGATTTCATTTAGGGTATTTATACCCCGGATGAGTTCGGGTTTGTTCCGGTTGCTCGGTTTGCGATTACGTCGCGCATTCGGAACTTTTGCGCGTAATTTAATTGTAATAAATAAAAGAAGATGATTTTAATTAATTGATGAGTTTCAAAATTGTAAATATGTTAAATATTTTATTTTTATTAAATTAATTCCGTTCGGGTCGTGTTTTCGTTTTCGTTTCGTCGAATCGCGTCACCATCGCGCGTATTCGTTCGAATCGTCATTCGAACGAACACGACGATGGTTTTGCTTTCCGACTTTTGTTTTCTACTTTCCCGTCATCATTTCACAACGTTAAACTCACAGATATGTTTGTGTGGATCGTCACCCACGCAAACACACTGTCAGTTCGTTATTCTGAAACGACACTATGTTATTGTTTTAACTTGTGTTTCCTCACTGTCGGACTCAACTAACATCCTATTTTCACATAGTTTTCACATTGAATTGTCGGCCATCTGATTCCTGTCATCTATGGATATCAGATCGCAACCGATTTGTTTCTGTTATTCACTTGAACACTGTTGTTTCTCATGATCTGTTGTGTTAACTGTACTTAAGTTTTCACTTAAATACACACAACTAATGTTTCAAATGTACGTTGTACTTACTGTATCTAAGTTTACACAAAAATACGTACAACGATTTCTTGTATTTAGGATTCTGATAATACAAGTAATGTATATACACATAGAATTACTCATAGTTACTGTTTATAGTACACGTACCGTACGGACTTGCCGGCCGGTCAGGTACTAGTTGTCACAGGAGGAAACACTCTACCTAGGCTCGAATCATATACATTCTTGACAAGGTTCTATCAATAATGGAACTGACGTGACACCGGGATCTTATGATACTAAACTCAAAGGAAACTTAGAGCACCCTCGACCCTTCTCAAGGATAGTCAACTAAAAGTCGTAAAAGTCGTTAATCCGCCGATTGAATGGATTTCCCTCACAGGTCATCCAACTGCTTATGAAATATCCGCTAAATTATCTACCTCACAGCACGATAATCTCAAAACACCTAAGAAATAACTGTTAAACACTCTACCTCACGGCGCGAAAGTCACAGTTCACTTAAATGCTAGGGATGACTTGGGTTTTCCTATTGGACTCGATAAACATGAAATGATAGATGAACTAGGACGATCTTCTCACAAAGGCTCTAACTAGCAATCTAACACCCAAGACTTATCGAAGACTTCTCACTTCACAGCTATTGAAGTCGATTGCACACCTAAACCATCTAAATCCTGATGAAACACTCCTATGAATTACTTGGCCACAGTAATTCACCCACTAATCAAAGACACACAGTAATTGATCTAGCATGCACCTATTGTGTGACAGACAATCACCAAGACACACGAGGGGTATAATAGCAATCATCAAACAGTTATAGACACGCTTTTACATCCATTATTCAAAACCAAATCTTTAAATCAGAAGTTTCAACACATCATATTGTTCCAAAACCGAAATAAACCAAAATCAATCATGTATAATCATCTAACCTAGGCAGTTCTAAATGTTTAGCCAAGAAACATTGTCAAAACAGTAATCATAACAAGTTTACAAAGCTTGAAACACATAGTAATCAGGAATGAAACAAAGAACGAGTAAACCGAATGGTTAACACCCGAAAACACAATCCCGGGGCTTCAATCCTTCGATCTCTTACTTCAAGAACCTCCCAATCGCTTCTAATCGCCTCTAGCCGTCCAGAACTCGTCCCAAATCGTCTGATGCCCAATAATCTAGTCTCCATCCGTTTAAATTAGGTTAAACTCGATTTTCTGAAAATTAGACCTAGTCGCGTACTGCGACGACTGCACTCAATTCCTTCGCGCTACGCGATGGGTCTCGCTACCCGACAAAACAGTCGGGTCAACCCGCAATCATTAAAAGGGCAGTTTAGTGATTTTCCTCTGTCGCGTACCGCGACAGGGTTTCAGATAAGCTTCGCGATACGCGAAGGGTTCCAGAAATCAGATTTTTCTCTCTTTAGCTTCAGGTCCGTCTTCATCCAACCAGGAGCTCGATTTCTTGATCTTTTGCATCAAATAAGCATGTTTATTACCTGCAAGCATGAAATTACCAAATTGTGAAGCTCCAGCTAAATCGATTCCAAAACCAAACAAAACTGTACAGAAACTTGATAAAAACAAATGGAAAAACAGATGTGTTTCACAACACATCACATCCCCACACTTATCTCTTTTTGTCCTTGAAAAAGGCTTATGCAAAAATCTGGGATCGTAGCTAGGTAAAATGGTTTCCACACAATTAAACTCATTAATTCAAAATTAAATGCTTTGGAAAAGATTGCAAGTATTGTTATCCTATTAAACCCATACTGATTATTCAAGTCCCTTAGTCATGGTCTTGTTATGTTAATGCTCTACATTTCATTTCATTAGACCCACACTTAGTAAATTTTAAACCAAATCAATCCTGAATTCTAGCTTTTAAGTTATCCTCACATATAAACAAACAAGAAACTTCTCAAATCAGATTTTTTTAATGAAAGCAGATGGAAGCGTGAGCAATTTTTTTTTTCAACCCATTGAACTTAGCTTAGTGGTGTTTCAACCAGGCTGTAACCCGGCGTGTGACACATAAGTTTTTAGTCCAACTTCTTTTCTTTTTTTATTTTTCTTTTTAGCTCATCTCATTTGGTGAAACGGGGCGCCATAAGACTCGGATTTATTCTCATAAAAAGAGTACTTATGTGCCAAACAAAAATCAAAATTTCAAAACTCTTGCCTGTTATTATGTAAAGACTCCTTTAAAACTAGGAAACAGTTTCATTAATTCCAAATTCCCAAGATGTTCCCCACGAAAATCATGTATTTAAATGATATTATACCAATCCTATGGGACAAATACAACCAGTTGAGCCTACCTACACATCCCATAACCAAAGCATAAAACCCAAACCAACAAGTTAAACATGAAAGAAACCACAAAACCCAACTTTTCTATCATTTCCCATCAAGCTTTTGCAACCAACTTAAACAAGGACAAGAAAGATCTAAGCTAAAGATGTAAAAAAAAATTCAAAAATTTTTAAAAATTTTTAAAAATTTTGACTCAAATACTTAACTAAACTAACATTCAAAAACTAACTACTACAAAAAAAAAATAAAAATAAATTGTACTAAAACGAAGTTTCCCATCCCCACATTTAAACTTTACATTGTCCCCAATGTAGAGAAAAAGGAAAACCCAAAGAAAAACTAAAAAATAAAAATAAGTAAAAACTGAAAATGACTTAGCTGGTTGAAGAGAAGACTGACGAGTGCCAGTCTTTCCAAATAGCTCCACAATCTACCAACTAACTACTACAAAAAAAAAATAAAAATAAATTGTACTAAAACGAAGTTTCCCATCCCCACATTTAAACTTTACATTGTCCCCAATGTAGAGAAAAAGGAAAACCCAAAGAAAAACTAAAAAATAAAAATAAGTAAAAACTGAAAATGACTTAGCTGGTTGAAGAGAAGACTGTCGAGTGCCAGCCTTTCAATATAGCTCCACAATCAACCATTTTGCTCCACAAGCTGTAAACATACAAACAATATCTTCCAAAACAAAGATCAAGCACATCCAAGCATCCATACATACTAAAAATGATATCCAAGATTAAGTCCAACCACAACCCATCCCTACCATTTAACTAAAATTAACAATGAAAATAAAACAAATCAACCTAAGAAAACTAAGAACTAACTAAAAAAAACAATTGAAAAAAAACATCTATCCAATGCAACAAAAATGAAATTAGAAAGACACCTTATCTTGAAATCGACTTAGAACACCTCGCCTTTGTGCTAAACCCGTCAATGAAAATGAAAATGGTGGAATGGTGGTGAAAGACGGTTAAATGGGCGTATAATGGGTGAAGAATGGTGGTAAAAGCGGTGTAGGAGAGGTAATTTGGAGTTATAATTCGAAAAATTGGCTCTTGAAAGCATTTTAACACTTCAGGGGTCCGTCGCGTACCGTGACGCTGGGAGCACAAACCTTTCGCGGTACGCGGCGAAAAATTGACCAGCCTTTGACCGAAATCTCTCGCGTAGCGCGACGGCTAGGCTTGTATTTTTCGTGTGACGCGACGATGTCATTTTTCCAGAGAGTTTCCGGATTTTCCATGCCTTAGCCAAAATTTTCACCCCAAAAACACCAAATCATCTTAAAACCATTCTAAGGCAAAGAAATACATACCTGGTGGCTCCAATTCATCTTTATGGCATCAAATTGATTAAAAACCTTCAAAACACATTAAAACACACAAAAAAACGTAAACGAAAACGATAAACGAAAAACAATCACGAAAAATGAAAAACACACCAAAGAGACTAGGAACTACTAATTCTACAAACTCTACACTTGGGAGTTTAACCCAAGAGCTCACTCAAACTCAACTCAAATGGGAGGATCCAAAGAGATCTCCTCCCCTACAATCACCTCATGACCACTATCATCACTAACCAAAATCACACCATCCACTTGATGGACTAACTCACCACCGGCGCTCACAGAATTTGCTATCTTTAGACAAACACTCTCATCACCCACTCTAAAAGTGATTTTACCCTCATACACATCTATGATAGCCTTGGCAGTGCACAAGAATGTGCGCCCAAGAATGATGGGAACTGCTGTGTCCGCCTCCATATCCATCACAACAAAGTCCACGGGGAACACAAACCTATCCACTTTGACTAACACATTCTTCAAAATTCCCCGTGGACATTTAACCGATCGGTCGGCCAATGAGAGCGTCATGCGAGTGGGGAACAAGTCACCAAGAGCTAGCTTCTCATAAAGAGAATACGGCAGCAAATTGATGCTAGCTCCTGAGTCCGCCAAGGCATGTCTCTTAGCATCATCCCCAAATAAACACGGCGTTGTAAACATTCCCGGATCTGCAAGCTTCTCGGGAAGCTTGTTTAAAATCACCGCGGAACACCCCGCGCTCAATGGGATATTGGAAACCTCTCCCAACCGATCCTTACTCTTCAGCAACTCTTTCAGAAAGTTAGCGTATTTTGGTATACGCTGAAGGATATCAATGAGAGGGAGATCGATCTTCAATTGTCTGAAGATATCAAGGAAGTGCCCGTATTCCTTCGCGTGCTTTTGATTAGTTAAACGCGCCGGATAAGGAACACGGGAAAGATCAATCTCCGAGGTGGGCTTAAACATGACCGACTTCTTCCCAACTGCCAGCTTCTCAACAGGAGACTCTATGGTAGGTGCAGCACTTGCTGGGACTAGCCTCATGGGCACCCTCCCAGGAGTCTCCATCTCGATCTCTTCGTCCACCGGTTCTTCAACATCAACCACAACCGGTGAAACTACTCTTTCTCTCTCCGCCTTAACAACACGGGTAGCATGAACACATCTCCTCCACTTCTTCCACTGCGGGTGGTGACCGCCTTCACATGCGCGTTTGGGTTGGTTTGGGGCTGACCATGGAACTGACCCTGAGGTCGTTCATCCAACCGCTTGGCGATGTCACCAACTGTTCTCTGCAAATCAAGGAATGCAGACTGTTGATTTTTAGGAAGGACGTCATGTTCATGTAGGATCTTTTGTGTAGTAGCATCCTTAGCCACTAACTGAGTAAGCAATTCCTCTATCCTACCCAAGCCACCATTTCCACCCGATGAACTGCCGAAACTACCACTAGGATGACCCTGACCCTAGTTCTGAGAATAACTATTGTGGAAACCAGGGGGATTACCTGAAGAGCGAAATGTTTGGTTCTGAGGATTTCCCCAACCGGAGTTGTAAGACTGACCAAACCTACCTTGCCCGCCTACAAAATTGGCTTGTTCCTGGCCCACTAAACACTCCGAGGTGGCATGACCACCTCTGCAAATCTCACACCGATCCACTCTCATCTTCAGATCCCTAACATCCCTAGCTAAAGACTCAAGAGCAGCAGCAACACTAATGTCTGTGTTCACATGGTGAACACCCCTCATTGATGAGGAAGAACTAGTGATATGAGTTGAATTCCTATTTGCAGACCGCTGATCATATTCGGTCTGAGCAAAACTCTCAAATAAATCATTGCATTCAGCAACATCTCTCTTACCCATGAGGTGGCCTCCTGCAGAAGTGTCAAATCGGGCACGAGTCTCATATGTGAGCCCATTTTAGAATTTCTCCACCAGGGCCCATTCAGAAAGACCATGCTGGGAGCATCGACTGAGAAGGTTTTGAAACCACTCCCAAGCAAGATAGTAGGGCTCATTCGGGGCCATTCGGAATGAATGGATCTCACCTCTCAGGCGGGCGGCCTTAGCAAGTGGGAAGTACTTTTTAAGAAAAGCATCCCGAAGGCTAGCCCAAGTATTAAAAGTGTCTGGCGGATGAGAGTCAAGCCAAGTAGCTGCTCGCCCCGATAAAGAAAAGGGAAACAGGAGCATGAAAATTGCATCTTCGGTGGCACCTTGAAGATTAAAGGTGCCACAGATGCGTGTGAGCCGAGCAAGGTGCGCGGGTGCATCTTCATCATCACGACCGCTAAATTGAGCATTATTAATGGCGGTCATGATATATGAAGGAATCTGCCACGAATTTTCATTCGGGATCGGTGGCAGTGTAATGGGGTTGTTAAGCCCTGTGAAACCGGCGGTGGCATGCTGATGCACCGTTTGGCATTAAGCCATGTTAGAATTAAACTGAGAAGGAATAGAAGAAATAGAAGAATTACTAGAGGGAAAGGGGGGTAGAAACAGAATAATTTGGAAATGTAGGTGTAGCAGCACTTACCTCGCTAAAGAACCTCCTGTAAACTCTCGCGATTCGCTCCTTGTAGGCAATAAAAGCTCAGGTGGCGGTCCGTGTGAGCGTAAGTGTGGCATACACTACTAAACCTGCAAACAAACAAAAATCAATCAACAAGAAATAAAACAAAATAAAATAAAATAAAATTGAAATAAACTAGACACAAATATGCACAGATAAGAACAATAACTAGTAAGCACAATCGACTAAGAAGTCCCCGGCAACGGCGCCAAAAACTTGATGTCGACGGAGCTTAGCTATAAAACTAACTAAAAACCGACTCTAAAATAGACACAAAGTAATAAATCTAGCCTCTCTAAAACCTAAGCTACCGACAAGCAAGCGTACCTATCGTGTGTAGCAAAGCAAAGCAAGTCCGGATATCGAATCCACGGACCTCTATAGACTACGCTAACTAAGACTCAATTACTTATCTATACACATGTATGTAACTTAAATTAATATTGCAAAGGGGGGTTTCGCTAACCATCTAAGAATACCTAAAAAGAATAATTCTTGAACAAAAACAGACTAGCAAAAAAAAGACTAAATCAGAGGAGGAAACGCACAACCTAGGCTCGAATCATATACATTCTTGACAAGGTTCTATCAATAATGGAACTGACGTGACACCGGGATCTTATGATACTAAACTCAAAGGAAACTTAGAGCACTCTCGACCTTTCTCAAGGATAGTCAACTAAAAGTCCTAAAAGCCGTTAAACCACCGGTTGAATGGATTTCCCTCACAGGTCATCCAACTGCTTATGAAATATCCGCTAAATTATCTACCTCACAGCACGATAATCTCAAAACACCTAAGAAATAACTGTTAAACACTCTACCTCACGGCGTGAAAGTCACAGTTCACTTAAATGCTAGGGATGACTTGGGTTTTCCTATTGGACTCGATAAACATGAAATGATAGATAACTAAGATGATCTTCTCACAAAGGCTCTAACTAGCAATCTAACACCCAAGACTTATCGAAGACTTCTCACTTCTGAAAATTAGACCTCGTCGCGTATCGCGACGGCTGCACTCAATCCCTTCGCGCTACGCGATGGGTCTCGCTACCCGACAAAACAGTCGGGTCAACCCGCAATCATTAAAAGGCCAGTTTAGTCATTTTCCTATGTCGCGTACCGTGATAGGGTTTCAGATAGGCTTCGCGGTACGCGAAGGGTTCCAGAAATCAGATTTTTCTCTCTTTAGCATCAGGTCCGTCTTCATCCAACCGGGAGCTCGATTTCTTGATCTTTTGCATCAAATAAGCATGTTTATTACCTGCAAGCATGAAATTACCAAATTGTGAAGCTCCAGCTAAATCGATTCCAAAACCAAACAAAACTGTATAGAAACTTGATAAAAACAAATGGAAAAACAGATGTGTTTCACAACACATCTCTAAGGTCTTCTTCAAGAATCTCGTGCTTGGTACGATTCCCTCAAGTCATTCCTTCTTTCCTCCAGGTTCAAACCTACTATTTTTGATCTGTCTTTATTCATCAATACCTCTACTAACTCTTCCATTTTCATTCTTGTCTATGTCGGTGATATTATTATCACCGGACCCAACTCCACCCTCATTAACACATTCATTAAAATTTTTGCTAATCAATTCTCCCTTAAAGATCTAGGAAACCTTTCTTATTTTCTAGGTGTCGAAGTTCTTTCTCTCCAAAATGGCTTATTTCTTTCTTAAAGCAAATATGTTCTTGATCTTCTCACTAAAGCCAACATGAGTGATTGTAAACCCGTCTCTACGCCTATGACACCATCAGCTCCACTAACCACAACCAATGGTAAACCACTTGACTCACTTACAAATTACCGTTCCTTTGTAAGGGCATTACAATATATCTCACTTACGAGGTCGAATGTTAGCTTTCCTATGAACAAATTATCTCAATATATGCATCGACCCACTGATCTTCATTTGGCCAGTTTAAAACGATTGTTAAGGTATTTACATGGTACATTACACCATGGCCTTTTGATACGATGCAACTCACCTCTCAATCTTCATGCCTTCACCAATGCCGACTGGGCTGGTGACAAACAAACATATAGAACTACAACCGGTTACATTGTATATCTTTGTTCAATCCCATCTCATGGAGCTCCAAACGTTAACAACAATGGCTCGATCATCCATAGTAGCCAAATTCCGGGCCGTGGCTTCCACGACAACTGAGGTTCAATGTATTATATCTTTACTTTCAGAACTTGGCTACATGTCACAAACAGATCCAAATTTTTTGTGACAATTTAAGTGCCACACATTACTCACGCGAATCCCGTATTTCATTCACGAATGAAGCATTTGGCCCTTGATTTTCTCTTTGTTCGCGAAAAAGTTCAAGACGGGTCTATACGGGTTACTCACATTTCTGGTGATGATCAACTTGAGTATGCTCTCACAAAACCACTATTAAAACCACGACATCAACAATTGTTTTCCAAGATTGGACTTCTTTCATGGTCGTCTATCTTGCGGGGGAATATTAGTCTACCTAAATTAATAACTCCTCTATAATTTCCTCCATAAATTTATCTTATATTTATTATTAATTCTATTGTTGGCAGTCTCACTAGTTTTATGTAAATTAGCTAAATTATAGGACCCATAGTTGGAACATATTGTATTTAAGTAATGTTATTCTCCATTGTAAATGTATAACAATTTTACCAAGTTCATATAACTATGACACTCTAAGGGGAAAATTAATTCTTGAATATTAATACACAGTTCAAAATAGTTATCAACATGTATTCACCCCAAAAAGGATAAAAAAGGGAAAGTTAGCACGAGATAATCCCTAATTGTAATTGTTTATGAATGAGCTGGTGTGGAGTATAATAGTAACTAATGTGTTGTGTTTGGCTCTTTGGTTCTCTTCTCTAAATTTTGTAACAAAGTTAATATATATTCAATAACTTTGTGAAACATGGTTAGAGTCTTTTATTTGTATGTACACCTAAGCAACTATCCTATGGTATAGAAGTTTAAAACTCGACAAGATAGTGAGTAACTGTCACACCCTGCCAAGGCGGAACACACGAGATGTGACGGTCATGGATTCACAGTCATTGTTTACTTTGAACGACTTCTACATGCATTAATAATAAGTTTTTACATCATGTATTAAATTACAATCATCTGATTTATAACAAACATATGTTCTAAACTTCAAAATATGATAGGTAAGACTTCACAAACATGTCCTAAGTAAATAGGCTATGCTAGAAAAATCCAAAAATATGTATGTTAACGTGATGAGACTCCATGCAAATCATTCTCAAAATATGTCCCATGCTTGCTACAGTTATCTGAGAAATATATGCTAAAAACAGTCAGCATAAAGCTGGTGAGTTCACAGGTTTAGACACGTAAAAATTGAGTTGTTTCATTTGACCACAAGTTTTTTAAAAATGTGTTTATTGTTCTCAAAAACAAAATCATGAGTTGTGTATATCAATTATTACCATGAGCTCCCATAACCGAACTCGACATGATTGAATTGCCTCATCCCAATGTTCTATTGCAAAACATTGTATTGAGATGAATATTATGCTCCCGATCTGACCTACAATCAAAGTTAGAGCTACTAACCACTGGCGGAGGTTGTCACTCCCGAATAGTACTATTCCCAATAATTCACGTTTACCCACAATTTACGTTTATAAAATAGGGGACTTAAAATGATAAATGTGACTCATGTAATAATGTTTTGAACAAAAACCACTTGTGTCAATGAAACGATTACAAACATGATTTCTCCCCCTGTGAGTTGTTAAAAACATTGTAAAAATAGGGGCCGTGAAACTCACTGTAAAGTTGGATCCCTGACCTTAGAGTGTGAATGTTGTCTTGTGTTGGATTCACTACTCGGTTCCTACAACATTCCGGATTCATGTTGAGTCTCTGAAATTATGAGGTTTGGTGTTATTCTGTGTTCTGGTTATCTCTATTGTCGGGTTTTTGTAAGAAATGTCTATTTTTGTTTATCAATATCCAAAGCTTTGAAATATTATATTTCAATAATAACCTTTTAAAATCGCGTCTATTTTTGTATTCGAGTTAATATTTCATTTTCAAGACAAATATATATAAAAGAAGTGTAGGTATGCATTTTTATTATTTTCGTTTTTAGGCAGAGTATGTTTAACATTTTTGAGTAAAATTTTAAAATATCAAACGTTTTTATAAAATCACGAAACTTTACAGTCTAGTATTTCAACGCGTTCCGAACAACTTGTATTCATAAAAGTTTTAGTGATTTGGCTCGTAGTAGACCGAAACAACCATCCAAGTTAGAAGGTCTAACTCTGCGCACTGATTTTGTAAAGGCTGTTTCGGGTATCATTTGTTTGAGTTAGAAAACGTGTAAGTATTGGTTGTAAAGCTAATTCAACGAGCTTAATCATGGAGTTTGAGTTTGATCAATTTCATGTCTTTAGGACAAAGTGTTAGAAATTTAGTAAAAATAAGTTTTTTACTAAAGTTATGAATGTGATTTTTATCCTTAAGTTGAGTGGTTGAAATGTGGAATATGAAACTTGATTACATCTTTTAAACTAAATTCTTAAATAAACTTTATAATTTAAGTAAAATTTGTTTTATTGTGTTTATGACTTTTAAATTGAAGTGATAAGTACATATTAATAAGAGATGGTTCATTGGTATAAGTTAAATGAACAAGTTTTAAATCTTGGAGTCATAAGTACATATTAATAAGAGATGGTTCACTGGTATAAGTTAAATGAACAAGTTTCAAATCTTGGGTATAAATAATGAACTTGTATGTTTATTTTTTGATTGACTTGATTTTGAACCAAGTTGTGTAAAACATGAGAGATATGTTCTCTCTATTTCACCGACATGGTTCGTGAAATGATGGGGAACTTGGTGATTCAAGAAAGTTTGCCATTTAATCATTTTGACAATCCACGCTTGACGAAGATGATTCAAAAGGCGCTACAACCACGTTATCATCAAGTAAGTCGAACTACTATTAGACGTGATTGTTTGAAACGTTGGCGTCAAGCCAAAAAAGAATTAATTTTAGGTTTTCAAAACTTAAAAACCAGTGTTAACCTAACAACGGACGTTTGGTCGGCACCTCACGGTTTGCCCGAATCGTACCTTTGCGTTACCGCGCATTGGATTGATCCCGATTCATGACAAATGATGAAACGTACGATTGCGTTAGAAATGTTTCCATATCCTCACACGGGGGATAACTTGTTTTACATGTTAGATGGAATAATACAAACATTCCATTTACAAGATAAAATACTTTCCATAAGTTTTGATCACGCTTCAAATAATACGACTGCTGTTCAAAAATTAAAACTTAAATATAAACCGATATGTAACAGTGCTTTTTTTCATACAAGATGCGTTGCTCACATTATTAACTTGGTTGTGAGTGATGCTCTTGCGGTTCCGGGAATGAATATGTTAAAAGAAAATTTTAAACAAATGTTAAAGGATGTTTTTATGAAAAGCCGTAGAAGATATTTGGAATATCAAAAATTATGTGAGGATACGAACTCCCTCTTTTTAGGTCCGTCTTGGGACGTACCAACAAGATGGAATTCGAGTTGGCGTATGTTTAACAGCGCCTTACGACAAAGGGAAACCTTGGAAGTATTTCATAACAATTTAGTGCAAGAACGAAAGGCTAAAAAATTTAATAGCCGATGTTGGGACGCCATAGGAGAATTTACTAGTTTATTTGGAGTTTTTAAAAATTCAACAACAATTTTATCGGGAGTTTATTATCCCACGTCCTGTTTGGTTCTTCAACAATTATTTATAATGACAAGAAAAATTAACGAATTTCCATCGACGGGTGAAAGTAATGAGATATATACGGGAATGTTACTTCCAATGAAATTAAAACTATTGAAATACTTTCAAGAAATGCCGACCGTATTTACTTGTGCGACGGCATTAAACCCATGTTTCAATGGTGCCGGCGTTGAAACATTAGTTGATGAAATAGTTGGTGCTTTGGGTTTGGATTTGGAAGACCCAAACTTTGCAACAAACACTAAAAATAACTTTAACATATATTTTCAAAATATGTTTGATCCTTATTTACAAAAATATGGTGAAACATCCAACATACAACAAACAATGTATGCGGCTTCTTGTTCGAGTAAAAGCCAAGATGTTAACTTTGATTTATTTAACACATTAAGACAAAATGTAACAAAACGAGCCCGAGGTACTAGCGCAAGTAGCGAACTAGGAAGGTACCTAGGGACAGATTGGATTTCCGGTCTTACGCCGGAAAAATTTGAAAACTTTGATATTTTGGCCTGGTGGAAACAAAAGGAACCCCACTTTCCAATTTTATCTGCCATGGCCCGTGATTTACTAAGTGTCCAAGCTTATACGGTAGCTTCGGAGTATGCTTTTTCTCTTAGTGGCATGGTTTTATCGATACGAAGGACGAGGCTTACTCCTGCATCATTGGAGATGTGCATTTGCTTGAAAGACCATTTGGACGCAATGGAACGTGTACAAGACTAGACACAACTTGAAGGCGAGCTTAAGATAGAAGTGACAATACACGATGTTGAAGTTGAGGAAGGAATGACGTTCCCACTTTCCGACGAAGAACAGGCAATGGATGAATGGATGCGGAACAATAGTCCGGAACTACAATCCGAAGCACCAAGCGAAGACTAATTTCTATTTTCGATTTTGTATTTGATTTTGTAACTTTAAAGCTTGTGTAATTAATTTATTTTAATGAAATATGCTATTTGAAATCCTTACTAATAAAGTTCATTTAATTTTATTTAATCAAAACCTTAAACTAATAATTACTAAACCCTAATAAACCTTAAACTAATCAAACTAATATTGAACTAATAACTAATAAACCTTAAAATAATCAACTTATAATTACTAAACCCTAATAAAACCTTAAACTAATCAAACTAATATTAATCTAATAATTAATAAATCTTAAAACCTTAAACTCATAATTACTAAACCCTAATAAACCTTAAACAAATCAAACTAATATTAATCTAATAAATAATAAATCTTAATTACTAAACCCTAATAAACCTTAAACTCATAATTACTAAACCCTAGATTAATATTAGTTTGATTAGTTTAAGGTTTATTAGGGTTTAGTAATTATTAGTTTAAGGTTTTAAGGTTTATTAGTTATTAGTTTAATATTAGTTTGATTAGTTTAAGGTTTATTAGGGTTTAGTAATTATTAGTTTAAGGTTTTAAGGTTTATTAGTTATTAGTTTAATATTAGTTTGATTAGTTTAAGGTTTATTAGGGTTTAGTAATTATTATTTATTAGTTTTAGATTTGATTTTGTTAAGTTTTTTTATTATGATTTTATTAATTTAACTTTTAGGTTGAAAACGTATAATACAAAAAAAATGGTTTAATACGGTTACGGTTCAACACTCTAAGTCTAACGGACGGATCAAACGGATTAACGGATAAAAAAAATAAAAAAAAGGTCTAAAAACCGGTTTTTGAACCGGTTTGGGCGGTTAACCGGTCCGGTTAATAACCGGTTCGGTTCCATCGGTTAGGCTCCATAGGTTAAAAAAACCGGTTAATAACCGAACCGGGTTTTTGGAAAAACCGGTAAACCCTCTACACCGGTTAACCGGTTCGGGTAATTTGAAAACCGGTTTGGACCGGTTAACCGATTTGTGCATCTCTAGGTGTGTGGACATCCTCGGCAGTACACAAACTGTTTTGGTTGTTGTACCCTGGGAGACAGACGCGTTCGTCTTGATAAGACGCGCAAAATCTGTTTTAAGGGAAGCGTATTGAATACGTGACTCAACCACAATCATCAACACGTTTAATCATGTTGCAGCGGAGAATAAGTTGAAGACGCAATTGATTGAAAACTAGAGTCAAGAAAACTACAAGAAGAAGTCTTGAAGAATATGTTGCAAACATCGGTTTGAATTAACTATAATACTTTATATAAATTGGATTTATATTTCTATTATCATTCATTTAAAATGCATGGTATTGTACTAGTTTGTTTCCCAAATATAACGAGAGTATCGTTAATATATTTTATTATTATTTTAATAAAACATGACCCGCCTCTTACAATCTTAAAACAGAATTTCGTGAAATTGTTATAAAAATTTTTAAAAACCTTACTACTAAGGATTTTGGGTTCACGAAATGTTAAAATAAATAATAGTTGACATTTTTTTTTAAATCTAGCATATATAATTTTGGAAAATGTCTAGTTTGGTACAATGAATTTGGATTCAATTGGAGTACAATTGATAATCCAAAATAACATTATATAAAATGAATGGTTTATTCAATCATTTTTGTTTAAATGATTTTAATTGTTTAACATTCTAACATGTGTGTTAGATCGGGTTTATTGAAAAAAACGGTTCTAGTATTTGATAGGGTGTGAATATGCTAAAAGTTTGTGAATATTGGTAATAATGGTTTTTAAGATAAAAGCCAAAAGATAGAAATAATAATAATAAATTAATTCAATTCTCTAGAAATCATTAATTGTCATTTTCGGTATGGCAGGCTAATATATGACAAGTTGGAAACCAGAATTGATATGGTTAACGGCTGAATAATTGCTTCCATGATCTCCAAATTATGATGGACTTGAATGTCATTCAAATATATTTTGAAATGGATAAAATATTCACAAGCCTCTTAAATATAATTTTAAATGCCAGTATATTATATTCTCTTCAATTCACGGTGAGAAATTACCATCAAACGACTGATGCTTTTAGTTTGGTTTCCTTTGGGGATAGTCTTTGACACAACCCAATAGCACAGTAAGAAAGGAAAAGAAGGAACAAAAGACATCGAGCTTTAATTTTAGTAAGCTTTATATCAAACGGTTTCAACGGGTAACGTGAGTTTGGGTATGTAAACTGTGGTGTATACTGGTTTGGTTCATAAACCAAAAGGTTATTAAAAAAATGATATTGTATTCTTCTTACAACAAGTGTGTTAGAACACGTTTATTTTGTATAAACGTGATAAGTTTTACAACGATTTTGGTAATCGTTTATTTCTAACAAGTGTGTTAGTACATGTTTGTTTTATAGACGAAAAACATAAGAAAACCTGGTTTGTTTTATAAACCAAAAATATTTAGAGACGATTATTGTAATCGTTTATTTCTAATGAGAGTGTTAGAAATCGGTTTATCGTAAAAAAAAATTAATATTTTTTTTCTTTTCGGTTAGTTTTTCTAACGAGATATAAGTGTTCTTGGTTGAAAATGTTTTAAGTAAAAATCTTATTAATGTGCGTGTTAGTCACGATTTATGTAATCAATTATTGCTTTATGTAAGAATTTTTCAATTATCTAACGTGAACGTTAGACACGATTTTTATAATCGAATAAATTCTAATATGATTATTAGAAAAAGTTTATGTTATAAACAATAAATTGTTTTATGTAAACAATTTAATTATCTTACATGAAAGTTGGATACGATTTGTGTAATCGTTTTATTTTGAACAGATTTCTGACTGTTGATTTGGAGTTTCAAGATGAAACAACAAAAGAATGAAGATGTTCTTATTGGGGCCATTTTTGGTTTATCCCAAAAGACACGTGTCATTGCATATCGAGGATGGTTCCTCATGACTGGTGCAACCATTCATGCATCTTCGAATCTTAATGATTTTATGGACTATCGGCCCATAAAAAGAAGCATTATAATGATCAATGGTGATATGACACAAACGGTTGGAGTTGGGAATGTGGAACTTAAAATGTCCATAGGAGATTCCCTATTTCTAAAAGATGTTTATTATGTCACGAGCATAAGTAAGTGTGTAATTTCTGCGAGCAAGTTGAATATTGTCACACCTCCAAATTCCCACATGCGGTATCAGTCTACATGGGTGTGACGTGGCAAGAATCACAACTCTCGGTAATATAGAAAGACTCTGTATGCTTTTGAAAAGTAAGTTTAAAACCATAGTGTTAACCCAACTGGTTAAATAAGCTGCAGCGGAATATTAAAATGCATAAGCAGCGGAAAATTAATAGTTTGTTCAAATGCAGCGGAAAAGAAAATGTCAGGCACTACATTGTTTGTTACATAATCCTAAGAAATAAAATGTTTGTTTCAAAAGACATGATATGGATGCAAGCTTAATCTCGTGCTTGTATGCCCTATGTGCATCCTGATCCAAATGCAACTAGTTACCTGAGAATACATGTTTAAAAAAAGTGTCAACACATAGGTTGGTGACATAACACCCCGCAAAATCCAGGTCAGTTCTGTTTTAATTAAATGTTTACTTAATTGATAATTGCATACGTGGCATTAGAATTAGTTTAATTTAGTGTGACACGTGGCCCGCCAGTACAAACACTGACACAGACACGATAATTCGGTGAATTATTGCAACACGCACACACGTGTCTAAGAAAATACGAACGTTGGTGAACGTTTAACAAATCGTGTAACCGGATAGTTCAAACAATGCCAAACAATGTTCCATAAGCGAGAAAACGTCGAAAACGAGCCAAACCATCTAAAATGGTCAAAAAAGGCTCAACCGGTATCCTTCGCGGTAAGCTAAGGACCTCGGAGAGAGCCTTGGCGATACGCGAAGGATGGGCGGGGGATTTGAATCCCGAAATTCATTACGGTACGCCAAGCCCATAGGGGACCTTCTTGGCGGTATGCGACGGCACCCAGACGCCAAATCTTTATAAAACCAAGAAAAATGATGGCTATCCTACTTTATCACTCATTTCATCCAAACTTAGACGTAAACTCTCGGCCATTTCACTTCCCAATCATCCAAAATTAGGCGTTCTTGATGCCTTAGAAGGTAGCATTATGTTCCTTGTAGAATAAAAACACTCCTACACACATGCATGCACTAGATCACACATGCAAGCACTTATTCTACACATGCACGAAATTTATGATGTTTTAAGTCTGGGTTTGATGATATTGCTACTGATTTTAATGATCTAGTATGATTTGATGATGTATCTTAACGATCCATGATGATCCACCATGAGATTTGTTGACATTTGTGTAAAATGGACCACAAAACCATGAAATAGCCATTAAAACTTCCATGCATATATGATTTAAGGAATATCTAGATGATTTTGGATATTGATGATTGATTATTTGAGTTATGTGAGTTGTTAAAATGGATTGGATGGTGATTTATGGTCATTTGGGCCTAGTTACTAAATATAGTAACTTTAATTGTACAAATCTCATTAGGAGATGTAAAATGGTTATGCATGAGCTTTGAAATGGTAATATTTGGCATAGAAATGGAATAGAAATGTTTAAGATGATCATTTGAGGAATACTTGACATTGTTACTAATTATAGTAAATTTATCTTGTGAAAACTTGATGAATGATGATTTTGGATGAAATAGGTTGTTAAAATGATGTGTTGTTGTTAATAATGAGATTATTAACATGTACTAGACATTAATTTGGTTAAAAGGATGCTAGAATGAAAAGTTGCCATTTTAGGAAACTTTGTTATTAGAACTCATGAACTAGGAATGCAACACATGATTTGTACATGCTAAATGGTTAAACATGATGAAATATGATTTTTGTGTAGATAAGATATGTAATTTTGTTGTTAAACATGTCAAAGCTAGAAACTTTCTATATTAGGAAACTTTAGTGACTAAAAACGAACTATGTGTTTATTTGATCATATGTGACAACGTGCTATTAGTTAACATGATCGGGTAAGGATAATAAGTATGTTAGAATCATTAAAAGGAAACGTGTTGCAAAACTTGCTAAAAATGGAAACTTACTATATATAATAGTTTGTTGTCCATAAACGCGATTTGCGTATTTTGCACACATTGAGCACGATCACGAATTGCACGAGTTATAACCGACACATGGTTCACCAACGGGTCGTTGACTTGACACGGTCAAACACGGACAAGAACGGTCACTGTGGACCGACATGGACTAACATAACAACCGAGGGTTGTTGAGCACAAGCACGAACACGAACACGGTCACTTGCACAAACTCACGTAAGCTATACAATATAGGTAACTGGTGAACGAGTCATTTGCGGCATACCGGAGCCTACGCTATCGCTTTCTGATTTCACTAAGGGGCTCCTCTTTAACTCTTTTACAAAT
This sequence comes from Mikania micrantha, assembly GCA_009363875.1. Taxonomy (NCBI): domain Eukaryota; kingdom Viridiplantae; phylum Streptophyta; class Magnoliopsida; order Asterales; family Asteraceae; genus Mikania; species Mikania micrantha. Next base: position 27,367,164 of record CM018695.1, read on the forward strand.
TTTTCATATAGGGGAGAATACTTGTTGAATCGAGTCAAATATTTATACTATACAAACATATTGTGTATGCTGGTTTATTAGACAAACATAAGTGTTGTATTGTAACAAGCCTTCGCAAAGGACTAACAAGACATGGCGGAGGCAAGGACTAAGAAGTCTAGTTCGGTAGTGACACACTGAAACTTGGAGCCTACGGCTCGGGACTAACATTTGATAAATAGCATGACACGTGACAAACATTTTGATTATTATATATATGTATATCAAAACCTGTGAACTCACCAACCTATGTGTTGACACTTTTTCTTAAACATGTATTCTCAGGTAACTGACAGGCACATGGAACATGAATGCACTTCAAGAATGAGCATAGGATTGCTTGCATTCATATCATGTCTTTTGAAACAAACAATGTTATTTTTGTTATATGTATGAAACATGTAGTGTCTGACAAATCATTTTCCGCTGTATAACATTTGTATTTCCGCTGCTTTATTTTATAAACTTTTTGGTTGTGTTATGACAAACATTGGATTTTGAAATGCGTATAGATTTGTTCTATATGACCATGAGCTGTGATTCTGGCCACGTCACACCCATGTGAACTGACACCACACGTGGGAATTTGGGGGTGTTACAGACTTGTATCAGAGCCTTGGTTATAGAGAACTAGGTTTGCATGTGGTAAACTTAGACTATAGTCGTTGCTTAACACTAGACACTTCACTTAGACATTGCACAATGATATGTTATTATTATTGTTATTTGTTACTCATTAAACCGAGATTACAGGATGGACAGCGACTGGAATGGAAAGAACCCGAGGAACTGCCCGGTAGAGTACGAGTTAATTGAGGATGACAAGCAGAAGATACGGGACATTGTAGCCTGAGTAGACTCTAAGGAGTCTAAGAGAGCTCGACCATCAAGCAGTACCGGATCATGGGATTGGTACCCTGCTACTATGGCTCAGTGGGCCAGGGAGGAGAGAGTCCCACGTCTACCATTGATGGGCGATGCGTCCAGCGGACCCCCATTACCACTACTTGGCATGCCCATGGAGTGGGCATTCGCAGCACTTGTCTCGAGGTCGGCCCGTGAGTCTCGAATTGTATACGAGCTGGTTGAGGAGGTCAGAATCCTCCATGAGGAGAACCGACGCCTCCATGGATGTGTGGATTATTTGCAGGACGAGCTTGCTTATACCGACTGAGTACTTGATGTCTTGGCTGGTATGACCAAAGACTCGATCCGGCAGCAAGACTAGACGGTGACTGAGGTTGCAGAGATCCATGCTAGGACTGGACAGTTGGAGGAGCAGCAGGGGACTATCGCTGCATTGGTACACAAGCACGGCGGACGACTAGTGGCGGTGGAGGCTGTGTCCGAGGAGAACACTGCCCAGATTCAGGCTAGCGATGCCATGATGAACGCCTGGGCGGCGCAGTTCATTGTGGAGCCGGAGCCAGAGGATGAGCCTCAGTTCGAGGCGGAGGACCTTGAGGAGGGAGACTTCGATGAGGATCCAGAGGAGGATCCTGAGGAGGAGCAGGACGACGGACCTGCTGACAGTGTGGATTCACACTTCACGATCGTTTCAGATTAGTAGGTTGTCTTATTTCAGTTATTTTATTTTGATTGTACGCCTAGATGAGCGGGATGTGCTCATATGAATCATGATGACAATACTTTGTTTTAAAAACTATTGTACTCAAAAGGATGTTATTTAATGAAATGATATTCTGGTTTTATCATTTATGTACTTTATTTATGATGCATTCTAACTCAACATCTAACACTGCTGACAACTAACACAACATCTATTTCATATAGAACTAACAATATGGCTGGAAGGGGAACACACTCACGTAAGCATAAAAGACATATCAGCGCGGCAACCATTAAGATGATGGTTGACCGGCGGGTCAACAAGGCGATTGTCGAGTATGAGGCAAGTCGTCTGCATAGCGAAACTAGCGAAAAGAATAACGGTACTAACATTTGCTTAACCCGACTAATATATAATAGCTAACTCGATCACTAACACACAACATTATCTACTGACAAACAGGACCCCAAGGCAACACAAAAAATGGGTGCTCATTCAAAACTTTTGTTAGTTGCCACCCTCACACATTCAAGGGAACTGAAGGAGCTGTGGGATGCTCCGCTGGGTAGAGAAGGCGGAATCTGTCTTCTCGATGTGTGAGTGTGCTGATGAAAACCGGGTCAAGTATGCGATCGGTACTCTCGAGGGCCCGGCCCTCACATGGTGGAACACCTATGTTCAGACACTGGGTTTGGACGACGCTAACTCTATGACCTGGGAAGACTTCACCAGGATGTTACAAGAAGAGTACTGTCCAAGAAACGAAATCAAGAAGCTGGAAGAAGAGTTATGGTTCACAAGATGATGGGCTCGGAGATTGAACAGTACTGCACACGGTTCCATGAGCTGTGCAAACTGTGCCCGGGGATGGTGACCCCCGAATACAAAAAGATCGAGCAGTTCATCAGTGGGTTGCCCAAACAAATTCAGAGCATGGTCATAGCCTCTGACCCAACACAGATCCAACCTACCATCAGACTGGCCCACAAACTGACTGATCAAGCCGTGGCCCATGGAAAGCTGCCCAAACGAGGTAAACATCTGAAACCTCAAGAAAGCCACAAATGCAAGTGGGAGCCCAGTCACCACCAGTCCCATTCTTCACACCAGCAACAACCAAGGTCTGCACCAGATAGAGCCTTTACTGCTACCCAACCCAAGGTCAAACGGAAGGGTGTGTACGAAGGGAAATACCCTCTGTGTAACCGGTGTTCATATCACCACTTTGGGCAATGTGAGAGGTACCGTTGCCTAAAGTGCGGAAGACATGGCCATATGGCCAGGGATTGCAGAACTAAGCTACCCAACAACAACAACCAGAACACTCTCAAGGGGTGTTACGAATGTGGGAAACCAGGACACATGCGGAGGGATTGCCCGCAGTTGAAGAGGCCGGGGGAGGTGCAGCCAAGGGTCGTGCATTCGTGATAGGCTCAGGGGAAGCCAAGGATGACCCGAACATCGTTACCGGTACGTTTCTTTTAAATAATGTCTATGCAAGTATATTGTTTGATACCAGTGCCGATAGGAGTTTCATATCTAGTGAATTTAGCAAATTACTTGATATTATCCCAACACCACTAGAATATAAGTATATCGTAGAGTTAGCCGACAGCAAAATAATTGAGACACATCACGTCTTTCGAGGATGCATCATGGTTTGGCGGATCACGAACTCGAAATCGACTTGATGCCGGTAACTCTCGGGAGCTTCGATGTGGTCGTTGGATGGACTGGCTATCCGCGAACCAAGATGAGATTATGTGCAACGAAAAGATTGTACGAGCTACGTTGCCGAGCGAAGAACAAATCTCAATTCAGGGAGAATGACGAGGGATACCCCTGAACATCATGTCCTGCTTGAAGGCGAACAAGTACTTACAAAAAGGGTATACTGCCGTACTAGCCCTTATCACAGAGCAATCGAAGAAAGAGAGGAAGATCGAGGACATCGCTGTAGTCCGCGGCTTTCCGGAAGTATTTCCTGAGGATCTACCTGGACTACCACCGAAACAACACATCGAGTTCCAGATTGACCTCACCCAGGAGCAGCACCGATTGCTAAAGCTCCATACCGACTAGCACCGACAGAAATGCAAGAGCTGTCTAACCAGTTGCAGGAACTGTTAGACAAAGGATTTATCTGACCGAGCTTCTCACCGTGGGGAGCACTGGTCTTATTTGTGAAGAAGAAAGACGGATCATTCCGTATGTGTATCGACTACAGGGAGCTGAACAAGGTGACGATCAAGAATCGATACCTGCTACCACGAATAGACGACCTGTTTGACCAGCTGCAAGGGTCAAGCTACTATTCGAAGATCGATTTGAGATTGGGCTACCATCAACTGAGGATACAGGAAGAGGATATTCCTAATATTGCCTTTAGGACCCGACACGGACACTACGAATTTTTGGTCATGCCCTTCGGACTAAACAATGCACCAGCCGTATTCATGGACCTCATGAATCGTGTGTGCAAACCCTATCTCGATAAATTCGTAATAGTGTTCATTGACGATATACTGATTTACTCTAAGAATCAGGAGGAACATTCTGAACACCTAAGGCTTGTCTTGGAGATATTAAAGAACGAGCAACTATATGCGAAGTGTTCCAAGGTCCAATTCCTTGGACACTTGGTTAATGAGAAGGGGATACACGTAGACCCAGCCAAAATCGAAGCCATTAAGAACTGGGAAGCACCGAAGACTCCAACCGAGGTGCGACAATTCCTAGGATTGGCAGGGTACTACCGACGATTTATCAAGGGATTCTTGAAAATCGCTCAGTCACTGACTTCCCTGACTCGCGAGGACAAGAAGTTCTATTGGGGAGAAAAACAGGAGTCTGCTTTCAACTTGTTGAAGCAAAAATTATGCACTGCACCGATCCTATCCCTGCTGGAAGGATGTGATGACTTCGTGGTGTACCGTGACGCCTCGAAACAAGGACTCAGTTGTGTGCTGATGCAACGCGAGAAGGTTATAGCATACGCATTACGACAATTGAAAGTGCACGAGAAGAATTACACAACTCATGATCTAGAATTGGGAGCCGTGGTGTTTGCCCTGAAGATTTGGCGGCACTACCTATACGGCACGAAATGTACCATCTATACGATCATAAGAGCCTATAACACATCTTCGACCAAAAGGATCTGAACATTAGACAACGAAGATGGGTTGAAGTCATTGGCAATTATGATTGCGCCATCAAGTATCACCCTAGCAAGGCGAACGTAGTGGCCGACGCGTTAAGCCGGAAGGAAACAACAAAACGTGTGCGTGCACTACAGCTCACGATCCATTCCGAGCTACCACAACAGATCAAGAATACTCAACAGGAAGCTCTGAAAATCAAAAACCTCATGCACGAATCCTTGCGCGGCATGGACAAACAATTAGAAGTAAAGACCGACGGAGTGTACTACTTCATGGACCGGATCTGGATTCCACACTACGGAGGACTGAGAGACGTAGTGATGGATGAAGCTCACAAGAGCCGGTATTCGGTACATCCGGGCTCTGACAAAATGTACCATGATCTGAAGACGACCTATTGGTGGCCGAACATGAAGGCAAAAATAGCAACTTACATAGGTAAGTGTTTAACGTGCTCAAAGGTCAAGGTTGAGTACCAAAAGCCATTAGGTCTACTTCAGCAACCCGATATACCAATGTGGAAATGGGAACAAATTTTCATGGACTTCATAACTAAACTGGACGACAAGTGGCTGCGATACCATCTGGGTAGTTGTAGACCGAATGACAAAGTCTTCACACTTTCTATTCATCAAGGAAACCGACAAATTAGATAAATTGACTCGCATTTATCTAAAGGAAGTGGTTACTCGGCATGGAGTACCAATCTCGATCATCTCTGACCGCGACAGTCGATTCACTTTGCATTTCTGGAAGTCCTTGCATAAAGCATTGGGCACGAGATTGGATATGAGTACCGCTTACCACCCACATACTGATGGGCAGAGCGAACGAACTATACAGACCTTAGAAGACATGCTTCGCGCATGTGTCATTAACTTCGGCTGTAGCTGGGAGACTCACCTACCATTAGTTGAGTTCTCGTACAACAACAACTATCACACAAGCATACAAGGTGCACCATTCGAGGCACTCTATGGACGTAAGTGCAGATCACCCATGTGTTGGGCGGAAGTTGGTGAAAGCCAACTGACCGGACCCGAACTTGTGCACGAGACGACCGAGAAGATCGTGCAGATACGTTAACGAATGGCAGCAGCTCGAGATAGACAAAAAAGCTACGCCGACAAAAGGCGCAAGCCATTGGAATTCCAGGTGGGAGACAAAGTGTTACTCAAGGTCTCGCCCTGGAAGGGAGTTATCTGATTTGGCAAACGAGGGAAGTTGAATCCTCATTACATCGGACCTTTTGAGATCACCAAACGAATAGGCCCTGTGGCCTATGAGCTGAACCTGCCTAACGAGCTAAGCAGTGTACATAACATGTTTCACATATCGAACCTCAAGAAGTGTCTATCTGACGAAACACTTACGCGGTGGAAATTATGGACCGGGAAATCAAGAAGCTTAAACTTAGAAAAATACCGATAGTGACAGTGCGATGGAATTCGCGACGCGGACCGAAATTCACGTGGGAGCGTGAAGATCAAATGAAAAAGAAATACCCGCACCTGTTCGTCGAACCGACAAACACTAACAACGCGAGCTGAATTTCGGGACGAAATTCTTTCTAACAGGGGGATGGTGTGACACCCCGCAAAATCCAGGTCAACTTATGTTTTAATTAAATGTTTATTTAATTGATAATTGCATACGTGGCACTAGAATTAGTTTAATTTAGTGTGACACGTGGCACGACAGTACAAACACTGACACAGACATGATAATTCGGTGAATTATCGCAACATGCACACACGTGTCTAAGAAAATACGAACGTTGGTGAACGTTTAACAAATCGTGTAACTAAACCCTAGAAACATCACGAAACACTCAAACATTGAACCGGATAGTTCAAACAATGTCAAACAATGTTCCATAAGCAAGAAAACGTCGAAAACGAGCCAAACCATCAAAAATGGTCAAAAAAGGCTCAACCGGGATCCTTCGCGGTAAGCTAAGAACCCCGGAAAGAGCCTTGGCGATACGCGAAGGATGGGCAGGGGATTTGAATCCCGAAATTCATTACGGTACGCAAAGCCATAGGGAAGCCCTTGGCGGTATGCGACGACACCCAGACACCAAATCTTTATAAAACCAAGAAAAATGATGGCTATCCTACTTTATCACTCATTTCATCCAACCTTAAACGTAAACTCTCGGCCATTTCACCTCCCAATCACCTGCTACAACCACATTGTGCCTCTAGAAGCCATTGTTGAAGACTCTTTGAAGGTGGGAAGATCCAAAGAAGCATAGGAAGGCCAACTAACTTCACATACCTCTTGTACCAGCTGTGTTGCTCAGTCTCAGCCCCTCTCAATCTACATAAACTGCTGTTTGATCATCATCTCAGTGTTCTTGAGGCCTTAGAAGGTAGCATGATGTTCCTTGTAGAATAAAAACACTCCTACACACATGCATGCACTAGATCACACATGCAAGCACTTATTCTACACATGCACGAAATTTATGATGTTTTAAGTCTGGGTTTGATGATATTGCTACTGATTTTAATGATCTAGTATGATTTGATGATGTATCTTAACGATCCATGATGATCCACCATGAGATTTGTTGACATTTGTGTAAAATGGACCACGAAACCATGAAATAGCCATTAAAACTTGCATGCATATATGATTTAAGGAATATCTAGATGATTTTGGATATTGATGATTGATTATTTGAGTTATGTGAGTTGTTAAAATGGATTGGATGGTGATTTATGGTCATTTGGGCCTAGTTACTAAATATAGTAACTTTAATTGTACAAATCTCATTAGGAGATGTAAAATGGTTATGCATGAGCTTTGAAATGGTAATATTTGGCATAGAAATGGAATAGAAATGTTTAAGATGATCATTTGAGGAATACTTGACATTGTTACTAATTATAGTAAATTTATCTTGTGAAAACTTGATGATGATGATTTTGGATGAAATAGGTTGTTAAAATGATGTGTTGTTGTTAATAATGAGATTATTAACATGTACTAGACATTAATTTGGTTAAAAGGATGCTAGAATGAAAAGTTGCCATTTTAGGAAACTTTGTTATTAGAACTCATGAACTAGGAATGCAACACATGATTTGTACATGCTAAATGGTTAAACATGATGAAATATGATTTTTGTGTAGATAAGATATGTATTTTGTTGTTAAACATGTCAAAGCTAGAAACTTTCTATATTAGGAAACTTTAGTGACTAAAAACGAACTATGTGTTTATTTGATCATATGTGACAACGTGCTATTAGTTAACATGATCGGGTAAGGATAATAAGTATGTTAGAATCATTAAAAGGAAACGTGTTGCAAAACTTGCTAAAAATGGAAACTTACTATATATATAGTTTGTTGTCCATAAACGCGATTTGCGTATTTTGCACACATTGAGCACGATCACGAATTGCACGAGTTATAACCGACACATGGTTCACCAACGGGTCGTTGACTTGACACGGTCAAACACGGACAAGAACGGTCACTGTGGACCGACATGGACTAACATAACAACCGAGGGTTGTTGAGCACAAGCACGAACACGAACACGGTCACTTGCACAAACTCACGTAAGCTATACAATATAGGTAACTGGTGAACGAGTCATTTGCGGCATACCGGAGCCTACGCTATCGCTTTCTGATTTCACTAGGGGCTCCTCTTTAACTCTTTTACAAATTTTTCATATAGGGGAGAATACTTGTTGAATCGAGTCAAATATTTATACTATACAAACATATTGTGTATGCTGGTTTATTAGACAACATAAGTGTTGTATTGTAACAAGCCTTCGCAAAGGACTAACAAGACATGGCGGAGGCAAGGACTAAGAAGTCTAGTTCGGTAGTGACACACTGAAACTTGGAGCCTACGGCTCGGGACTAACATTTGATAAATAGCATGACACGTGACAAACATTTTGATTATTATATATATGTATATCAAAACCTGTGAACTCACCAACCTATGTGTTGACACTTTTTCTTAAACATGTATTCTCAGGTAACTGACAGGCACATGGAACATGAATGCACTTCAAGAATGAGCATAGGATTGCTTGCATTCATATCATGTCTTTTGAAACAAACAATGTTATTTTTGTTATATGTATGAAACATGTAGTGTCTGACAAATCATTTTCCGTTGTATAACATTTGTATTTCCGCTGCTTTATTTTATAAACTTTTTGGTTGTGTTATGACAAACATTGGATTTTGAAATGCGTATAGATTTGTTCTATATGACCATGAGCTGTGATTCTGGCCACGTCACACCCATGTGAACTGACACCACACGTGGGAATTTGGGGGTGTTACAGACTTGTATCAGAGCCTTGGTTATAGAGAACTAGGTTTGCATGTGGTAAACTTAGACTATAGTCGTTGCTTAACACTAGACACTTCACTTAGACATTGCACAATGATATGTTATTATTATTGTTATTTGTTACTCATTAAACCGAGATTACAGGATGGACAGCGACTGGAATGGAAAGAACCCGAGGAACTGCCCGGTAGAGTACGAGTTAATTGAGGATGACAAGCAGAAGATACGGGACATTGTAGCCTGAGTAGACTCTAAGGAGTCTAAGAGAGCTCGACCATCAAGCAGTACCGGATCATGGGATTGGTACCCTGCTACTATGGCTCAGTGGGCCAGGGAGGAGAGAGTCCCACGTCTACCATTGATGGGCGATGCGTCCAGCGGACCCCCATTACCACTACTTGGCATGCCCATGGAGTGGCATTCGCAGCACTTGTCTCGAGGTCGGCCCGTGAGTCTCGAATTGTATACGAGCTGGTTGAGGAGGTCAGAATCCTCCATGAGGAGAACCGACGCCTCCATGGATGTGTGGATTATTTGCAGGACGAGCTTGCTTATACCGACCGAGTACTTGATGTCTTGGCTGGTATGACCAAAGACTCGATCCGGCAGCAAGACTAGACGGTGACTGAGGTTGCAGAGATCCATGCTAGGACTGGACAGTTGGAGGAGCAGCAGGGGACTATCGCTGCATTGGTACACAAGCACGGCGGACGACTAGTGGCGGTGGAGGCTGTGTCCGAGGAGAACACTGCCCAGATTCAGGCTAGCGATGCCATGATGAACGCCTGGGCGGCGCAGTTCATTGTGGAGCCGGAGCCAGAGGATGAGCCTCATTTCGAGGCGGAGGACCTTGAGGAGGGAGACTTCGATGAGGATCCAGAGGAGGATCCTGAGGAGGAGCAGGACGACGGACCTGCTGACAGTGTGGATTCACACTCCACGATCGTTTCAGATTAGTAGGTTGTCTTATTTCAGTTATTTTATTTTGATTGTACGCCTAGATGAGCGGGATGTGCTCATATGAATCATGATGACAATACTTTGTTTTAAAAACTATTGTACTCAAAAGGATGTTATTTAATGAAATGATATTCTGGTTTTATCATTTATGTACTTTATTTATGATGCATTCTAACTCAACATCTAACACTGCTGACAACTAACACAACATCTATTCCATATAGAACTAACAATATGGCTGGAAGGGGAACACACTCACGTAAGCATAAAAGACAGATCAGCGCGGCAACCATTAAGATGATGGTTGACCGGCGGGTCAACAAGGCGATTGTCGAGTATGAGGCAAGTCGTCTGCATAGCGAAACTAGCGGAAAGAATAACGGTACTAACATTTGCTTAACCCGACTAATATATAATAGCTAACTCGATCACTAACACACAACATTATCTACTGACAAACAGGACCCCAAGGCAACACAAAAAATGGGTGCTCATTCAAAACTTTTGTTAGTTGCCACCCTCACACATTCAAGGGAACTGAAGGAGCTGTGGGATGCTCCGCTGGGTAGAGAAGGCGGAATCTGTCTTCTCGATGTGTGAGTGTGCTGATGAAAACCGGGTCAAGTATGCGATCGGTACTCTCGAGGGCCCGGCCCTCACATGGTGGAACACCTATGTTCAGACACTGGGTTTGGACGACGCTAACTCTATGACCTGGGAAGACTTCACCAGGATGTTACAAGAAGAGTACTGTCCAAGAAACGAAATCAAGAAGCTGGAAGAAGAGTTATGGTTCACAAGATGATGGGCTCGGAGATTGAACAGTACTGCACACGGTTCCATGAGATGTGCAAACTGTGCCCGGGGATGGTGACCCCCGAATACAAAAAGATCGAGCAGTTCATCAGTGGGTTGCCCAAACAAATTCAGAGCATGGTCATAGCCTCTGACCCAACACAGATCCAACCTACCATCAGACTGGCCCACAAACTGACTGATCAAGCCGTGGCCCATGGAAAGCTGCCCAAACGAGGTAAACATCTGAAACCTCAAGAAAGCCACAAATGCAAGTGGGAGCCCAGTCACCACCAGTCCCATTCTTCACACCAGCAACAACCAAGGTCTGCACCAGATAGAGCCTTTACTGCTACCCAACCCGAGGTCAAACGGAAGGTTGTGTACGAAGGGAAATACCCTCTGTGTAACCGGTGTTCATATCACCACTTTGGGCAATGTGAGAGGTACCGTTGCCTAAAGTGCGGAAGACATGGCCATATGGCCAGGGATTGCAGAACTAAGCTACCCAACAACAACAACCAGAACACTCTCAAGGGGTGTTACGAATGTGGGAAACCAGGACACATGCGGAGGGATTGCCCGCAGTTGAAGAGCCCGGGTGTAACATCACTGTACTCTCAGTTGTCCGTACGTCCGTACATCCGTACGATTGTACTGTTACGACTGGAGATTTATTTATTATGAATGATTATGAAATTATTGATTGACATTATTGATATTATCACTGTTACTGGTATACATGATTATAATTTATTATACGCGTAAACCACGGGAAGTTTAGTTTTAATACAATTAAACAGACCCGTAGGGTTTATCGCGGTTACTTATCACTAATAATGATGGATTATTGGTCTGTGAATGGATTGAGATGAAATTGGAAGTTTGGTTGAGTCTGGTTACTAAACGTAGTCAAGGACCCATGGTCATGGTTTATCGAAATAGCGGTGGGACGGTGGCTAGGGCAGTTGCGACTGACCCTTACATATGCCCTATACATATGCATATTTCGGTCTATCATGGATGTGTCAGTGACTTGGTTTAGTGGGTTTTGGTTTGGGAATATAATATTTAAGTTAATAAATAATGAGAATAATAAATACGCGATGTGAGGTTACGTTCATTATTTAAACGCGAATGTTGATTCAGAAATATTAACTTAATAATGTATTCGTGTGGGTGACGATTCACACGAATATAATTATTAAGGATGGTACTCTGAAATGATATTCCATAAATCGTAAATCAAATCGAAATACGATACGAGCGTCGGATTCGCAAAGGTGACGATCTTTACGAATACGTACGCGAGTAACGCGTTTCGATGAGATAATTAAATAATATTTAACGATATTAAATTAATAAATAAAAACTAAAAATATTTATTAGGAATCACAACCTTAAATGAATCTGAATAAATTAACTTACTTAACAATTGATTTAATAATAATAAACTTAAAATGCTTATTAGGACTCTCAAATAAAAGACAAAACCGAATAAGACTATTTATTTAGTTAATAATTGATCGAATGAAAATAAATGGGGATCTATTATTTAAACGATTTTAAGTGAAAAAACTGTTTATTTAAAATGGAAATGATGTAATTGAATGCCTTATGTTTAAGAACATTTCACGATTTAAAACCATGTTATTACAACGTAACTTATTTATTTAAACGGGTTATGTTCTAATTATGTTTAATGAGTAAACCGAACCAATTCTTTTAATTGTCGCGATAAGACGAGACCGAGCACGTGGGGATTTCACACGATAAAAGAAGAGGAAGTATTCTTTTTCTTTCATTCTTACCATTTCCTCTCTCTCTCTAAAGACACACACACACACATTCTCTACCTTCTCTCTAGCTTCGTGGATTCATCACTTAACCGATTCGAGAGATTTCGGTGTCCAGACGACCGTGGGAACGAGAGCTACAAGAGGATACGAAGAAATCACACCTTTGAGCAACGGATCGAGGTAAATCTGGAAGAATATTTTCGGTTTTGTAAGGGAATTTGAATACTTGATCATTTGATGTTATAACCGAACTAGTAACTTGTAAAACATTATTATGAGATGGTATAAACCTAAAGAAAGCCATGGCTGGCCATAAAACCACAGATGGGATGGATTGGTTGCTGAAAGAATTCACAGGTTCGTGATAGGGGGCTTTGCCGAACCCTGCGCACCCTCAAACCCTACGGGCGAACCCTTTTTTTTCCCGCCCATGGATCAACGAACCTGTGCATCACACGAACCCTTGCTGGCAGCCTCACGAACCAAGCAGAACCCTTACAGGTTCGACGAATCTTAGGCCAAGACTGGGAGTCACGAACCCTCTCTTCTGGGCTGCGAACCCTAAGGACCGAACCCTCCCATGCTGTTAACTCTAGCCGAACTCTTAGACACCACCGAACCCCTTTTAGTTCCAGCGAACCTTGGTCTTGCGGGGTGGCATGGGCAGCGAACCCTGGCAACTCCTTAGCCCTACTAACCTTATTGTTTGTTGGTCGAACCATGAACCACGAACCCTTTTCTTCATAACCGAACCATAATGGTTCGTGGAGGTTGCATGTGCAGCGAAGCTATGGCCTTTTAACCGGGAGAGCCTTAGCCGAACCATCATCCTGTTAGCCGAACTCATGGGAGTCACGAACCCTACACTAATCTGATAGGGACGAACCCTGCTACTCCTTTTGGCCGAACCCTCTAACCTTCACTAGGCCGAACCTTTAGTTTAACCCTAAGGGTTCGCTGCTCTAATGGGATGAAACTTAAATTTGGGATTAACATAGGGGTTAAGGCAAAGGCCATGATGTGTAAGAATACATATCTATACATATATAAGCATAGATACACTTAAGGGAGTATCCATGCATGCATGAACACATGAGTAGTTACCACCTTTCTCTTTTAATTTGGATTTTAAGAAAAATAAGGATTTATATGTATGTTGAACTTGTGTTATAATCAACTTAAATATGGATTTTATTAAATCTTAATTACAGTGTTAGTAACATAATCAAGGTGGTCAAATAGTGAACATGCATGCAATTGGATACCTAAAATATCATAACAAGTGGATCATTGTTGTATAGTTGAAAACTAACAAGACTAAGCTATTAACTAATGATGTGCACTTATAAAAGAGTTGGAGATTCATTTTAACTTGGATTGAGCAAACTAAGTTAATGAAACACTAATGGATTAAAAGGGAACATTTGTGATCATTTAATCAAAATAAAATACATATGCTTATAAGCACGAACACCTATGAAATACAGATTGTTGAGTTGACTTGAGTTACGCACGCGAGCGCGCATTATTAGAGAACACTGATTCTAAGGACTTCAGGTGAGTTCTCATAACCTCCTCTTCTTTAAACTGTTTTAGTTTTAAAACCCGGAGGTGAAACATGTATACCAAATTAAATATTATTTTGATAACACAAGGTTAATACCTGTTTATCAATATGATATTCACATTTGAAATTATCATCATTATGGGATTATCTCTTATTATTTTATATCCATGTAAACATTGTTATTGACCTAGGTCAATAACAAAGATTACAAGTATTGTCACAAATCCCGAGAATCATCGCTCTTAACTTCGGTTAATTGCTTTGACATCGTGTATTGTCACGTGAATTGTTTCCACATCTGTGAAGCATTGCCTTTGACTTCGGTTATTTGCTTTGGCTTCGTGTAGTGTCACGTGGTTAGCGACCACTCCATGATTCATGTATCTAACTTATGTTAAATACATAAGGAATCATGTATAGTCACGAACATTGATTGAGAATATGATTGATTGAGTTTGGTTGATTTGTTGTGGATTGATTGCCTATATTTGATTATGATTATTTGTGATCGGCTATGATTGATTTGGTTATATGGTTATGTGATTGTGTATGTGTTTGGCTGTTGAATTAATGGATGTGTGTTGGATTATCTCATACAGGTATTCATATGGATTTTCTCAAGAAGATCATAAGTTTTATACCCGTTTTTAAACATAGCATTTTATAAAACCATTTTAAGCATAAACTTTCAAACGCATTTTACTAAAACATTTTTAAATATAAAAACTTATGATTACTGTCACACCCCTGCGCCGCGTGCGGAATCCACGGCGCGGTGACGTATGATCAGTTGAATCATGCACAAGTATTGAATAAGAACAACCACAATGGATTACTACATTTCATAATGTTTAGACAGTTGATTAGTTACAGACAATCTATCTACCAAAAGTAAGACAACTACAGACCCAAAATATAGTTTACAAAATAAGACTCCAAACAAGACAATTAAACATTTAGGATTTAGTGAGTTTCTATTCCATCCTAGCATGTTTCTTCATCTTGTTCTATCTTAGAATGGTCTCCTTAGTTGTCCCTGAGAATGTCTTAAACCTGATTACCTGAAACACGTGAAAAGTAACTGTCAACTACAGACGTAGTTGGTGAGAACAATAGGTTTAAACATTTGTAAACATGAGTTATATGATATAAGACATAGGTAAGTTAAAGCATCATAAGATTCACACGGATGAGCTGCAACCCAAACTAACATCAAGTAAGAAAATGAGTGTAAACAGTCCAATCACTGTTTGCACATGAGTCAACATATAATATCAAGTCCCAAACCACGTTTGGAGTTAGATAATATGTCAACAGTTTTGAATAAACCATATGTAACCGAAATCTGCAGTTAGTTTATAAAACAGATTTAAAAACTAACTGCAGCAATCGGCCTGCCCCAATGTATGTGTCCGCTTTCCCTTGTTGTGATCACCCAGTACTAACGCTAATGAATATGATACTTGATGGGTTTATAAGTTTGTTTACAACAAATGACACTATGTTTTCTGAATCTTACTTTAACCGGATGTGTTAATGTCTTATTGAAAACCTGGATTTAACTCCACGAGTTGAATCCTTTGTTTATGTAACATGAAATGAATCTCTTGATTTGAATACCATGATGTGAACAACTTGACTTGAATACCATGTTTTGAACCAATGAGTTTGAATACCATGTTTTGAACCACTTGATTTTGATACCATGTTTTGAACCAATGAGTTTGAATACCATGTTTTGAACCATTGAATTTGAGTACCATGTTGTGAACCACTTGTTTTGAATACCATGATGTGATGACCTTGTATAACAACAAGGTTTATAGCAAAAGAAAGGTTGATGAGATCATTTATTTAAAAATGTTTATCCTTTAAAAGATCATTTGAGTAAAACTGTTAATAAACCTTTCAAGAAAACATTTTAAAATCCTTTTTAGTAATAAGGGTTTAATAGTAAATAATTCCTTTAAAACAATTGACAATTTCCTTAAACAGTTGAAGAATCACTTGGATTCATAGGATAAACCTGTAATGTTTATGAATGCACATACACTGTGAAATGAAACAAGATTGAAATAGCGGTTTTGATCACGTGTTCCACCCCAAAACAGTTATAAAACAGTAAAAGAGGGGCTAAAGTTCTCACCTGTCTGCAGTAGACTCTGAACTAAACAGTTAGCAAGTAGCAAACAGGACTTCTAACTTGTTCCTATAACATTGTAATCATACATAAGATATAGGATTTATAATTGTATAACTTGATTCATTGATTGACTTGTGTTCTCTTGATTATGATTGTTGTGAAAACTTGAATGTTATGCTTTGAGTCCTTTGATTGATCATGGGTCCAAGAAACTTATGAAATGTTCTTTGATGCATAACTCTTATGCATAAATGATATTTGTTTAAGAATTTGATAGCCATTGATTACCATTTGTTGTGAAAAGATGTTCAATTGTTTAAGTCGTTATGATTGTGACTTTGTCATGTAATTAGGGTAAGTTGCAACTTAAACCCATTTTGATCAAATTCACATGTACTTAGAGTTTGTGGCCACACCATGGGCCTTAAGCCCATAAAACTATGATGGGTTTAAGTCCATGGGCCTCTTAAGTTAACAATTAGGCCAATTTATTGTGATGATAGCCCAATCAACATGTAACTAACCCTTGTAACAAACCCAAGCTTAGGTCAAAGCCAATATCAACCCGATTTCATACTTAGTGGACCTAATGAGTTTGGATTGAGTCTAAAGGATTTGAGTGGACCAACCAATGTTTATGCAAACCATGTAAAGTTCCAAGGCGTTATTGGGCCAATTGAAAGTCTAATGAACCAACTTAACTCCCTTGAGCTTGGTTTATGTCTATGGGCCGACTTGTTAAGGAATTGGGCCGGTTAAAACTCGTTTTGGGCCGAAAGGAATGGAATTTAACTCATTCTAATGTGGGCCAAGATAAACCAATCGATATGGACCAAGAAGTAATAAGAAAATCACATTGGGTCTCGGCCCAAACCCTTTGGCAGCGAACCCTTTATGGTTTTGGCTCAAGGTTCGCCCATGCAATCTATGCATGGGTTCGCCATGCTGAGAATGGTTCGTGACACACCTAGGGTTCGTGAAGCTAGCAGGTAACAAGGTTCGTTCCCTCTTGGTTCGTGGCTCAGAAAAGAAAATGGCTCGGCAGTTCGAAGGTTCGGCATAGGAGGGTTCGTGTAGGCTCCCTATAGTTCGCGTGCATGATAGTTCGGCTAAGTGAAATGGTTCGTAGCATGCTTGCATGGAGGGTTCGTTCGATCAGGGATGGTTCGTTCCTAGCCCCTTGGTTCGGTGAAAGTTCGTGAGATCCCCGAAGGGTTCGGCCGAGGTTCAGCGAACCATACAGATTCGTGAAGCCCCCATTAGGGTTCGTCCACCTGATGATGATGGTTCGGCAGCCCCCTTGTTCCCACGAACCTGCAACAACTTCGAATCCCAATCGAGCTACAACCTTCACTGATGAGGTCTCCACCTAATCGGTGCACAAGAAACACATTTCGATGGTCTAGGGTTGGTCTACATGAGCTTTATCACCGGTTTAATCATGGGTTATCAAGGACATAACGAAAACCCTATTTTTCCGAACTTCAAGCTCAATTACCTCGAGATTGGCTGGATGAAACCACGATATTCTTGTACTTTCTGGTAGAGTTTGTTGAGAGCTTCGCGTGGACACCAAGAACACCGAAATCCGTTGAGAAATAAGCGAGTTACGCGCGTTTAAAGTTCGGTTTCTAGAGAGAGAGAGGGGTAGACGAATTTCTAGTGAGAGAGAGGTGGTTGGCTGAATTAAATGAGGGATTTAAGCCTTGTTCAAGGCTTTTATAGCCCGGGTGGTATTCGGGTCCGTTTCGGTCGCTCGGTTCGCGTTTCCGGAACGTAACGCGTATTTTACGCGGTTTTCTTTAAAATTAAGTGTTAAACTCATTAAAATGATGAGTTTCAAAATTGTAAAAATATAAAATAATTAATTTAATCATTTTACTCTTCGTGTGTTGTCGGATCGTTAAACATTCACAATTTACGTGTATACCCGCAATCGCGTACGTTTTCCGATCGTATTAAAATATTTAAAGTCGTTTAATCGTAATTATAAGTTCAACATTCGTACTATTATGGATCGTCACCCATAACTATACTCAGTCTCGCTTACAGATTACGATCTTGGTTGAATTAATTGTTATACTATTCGTCACTACACTACGCACTAACACTAACCTGTTACACCGAACGCAGTATATGTATAGGGCTCACTCTCGCTGCCCACCACTGTTTCGATATAACAAGTTACTGTTCTTGCTTAGTGAAATCGACTGTAAATAGATAATACATACTTGTTTTCTGACTACTAAGATCCTGTAACACACAAGCACACATTATGAACATACTGAAACACATTGATGAATTGAACCATGAATAGACACTGTTCTAACACTGTTTACAACTACATGACTATATGCACAAATGTTACAGTCTCCCCTAGTTAAGGGAATTTCGTCCCGAAATTAACTAGCCGAAGATACTGTAAAAAGATGAGGGTACTTAAGCTTCATCTGGTCTTCACGTTCCCAGGTGAACTCAGCACCGCGTTTGCCCTCCCATCGCACTTTCACGATCGGGATACGGCTGCGTTTAAGTTTCTTGACCCCATGATCCATGATCTCAACTGGACGTTCAATGAATTGCATGTTGTTCTGAATCTGTATGTCTTCCAGTGGAATCTGAACATCATGATCCGCCAAGCATTTCTTAAGATTTGATACATGAAAAGTATCATGAACATTGCTTAGCTCCACTGGAAGTTTGAGTTTGTAGGCTACGGGACCAATCCGTTCCAGGATCTCAAAAGGTCCAACGTACCTTGGTGCAAGTTTCCCTTTCTTCCCGAATCGGACAACGCCTTTCCAGGGAGAAACTTTGAGTAAGACTCGGTCACCCACTTGAAACTCAAGCGGTTTCCGACGACGATCAGCATAACTCTTCTGCCGATCTCGTGCGGCCTTAAGCCGTGACTGAATGATTGTGATCTTGTCTGATGTTTCCTGAATGAGTTCTGGTCCTACGACCTGTGAGTCACCAATCTCGGTCCAACAGACCGGTGATCGGCACTTTCTACCATATAGAGCTTCGAATGGTGCACATTGAATGCTCGTATGATAGCTATTGTTATATGAAAACTCAATGAGTGGGAGATGAGTGTCCCAACTTCCACCGAAGTCAATGACACAAGAACGGAGCATGTCCTCAAGTGTTTGGATAGTCCTCTCACTTTGGCCGTCGGTTTGGGGATGATACGCCGTGCTAAGATTAACACGCGTTCCCAAAGCCTTTTGCAATGATTGCCAAAAGCGAGAAGTGAAGCGACTATCACGATCAGATATGATTGATGTTGGAGTACCATGACGTGCAATGATTTCGTTGATGTACAATGTGGATAGCTTCTCCATCTTGTAATCCTCTCGGATAGGGAGAAAATGAGCAGATTTGGTGAGTCGATCAACGATCACCCAAATCGAATCGAAACCTCTCGGAGTTCTCGGCAACTTTGTTATGAAATCCATGGAAATTTGCTCCCATTTCCATTGAGGAATTTCAGGTTGTTGCAGAAGTCCCGAAGGCTTTTGATGTTCTGCTTTGACCTTTGAACATGTAAGACATTTTCCCACGTACAGTGCTATGTCTTTCTTCATTCCCGGCCACCAGTAAGATGTCCTCAAGTCCTGATACATCTTGTCGGCTCCAGGATGAACTGAGTATCGCGACTTATGTGCCTCATCACAGATGAGTGTGCGCAATTCTTCAGACTTTGGAATCCACATGCGGCCATTGAGATATAACAACCCATCTGATCGAGGTTCTAGTTTCTTCTCAATGCCACAATCCAAGTCTGTTTTGAGTTGATTATCTGTTACTACTTGTTGTTGTGCAATACGAATCAAGTCTTTCAAGTTTGGCTGTGTATTGATCTCCATGGCTCTAACACGAATTGGTTTGACTGGTTCCTTGCGACTAAGAGCATCCGCCACCACATTGGCTTTACCCGGATGGTAACGAATCTCACAGTCGTAATCAGTTAGAAGCTCAACCCAACGTCGTTGTCTCATGTTGAGTTCTTTCTGATTGAGAATGTGTTGAAGGCTCTTGTGGTCTGTATAGATGACACATTTAGTACCGTACAGGTAGTGTCTCCAAATCTTCAGTGCAAATACCACAGCCCCTAACTCAAGGTCATGAGTAGTGTAATTCTTCTCATGAACCTTAAGTTGTCTTGAAGCATAAGCAATGACCTTGTCCCGTTGCATAAGTACACAACCGAGACCAAGGTTTGAAGCATCACAGTAGACAATGAAATCATCACTGCCTTCTGGAAGACTAAGGATAGGGGAATTGCATAACTTCTGTTTAAGAAGTTGAAATGCATCTTCTTGTTTCTGTCCCCATATGAATGCTTGACTTTTCTGAGTCAATGTAGTGAGTGGCAAGGCAATCTTAGAGAAATTTGCAATAAATCTCCTATAATAACCTGCCAGACCCAGAAATGAACGAATCTCTGTGGGAGTAGATGGAGTAGTCCAGTTCTTAATCGCCTCAATCTTCGCCGGATCTACATGTATCCCATCTTTGTTTATGACATGTCCTAAGAAGTGAACCTCCTTTAGCCAAAATTCACACTTTGAGAATTTAGCATAAAGTTGTTCCTTTCTTAGTAGTTCCAAGACTTTCTTCAAATGATCCTCATGTTCTCGTTCTGACTTGGAATAAATCAGTATATCATCAATAAAGACGATAACAAACTGATCCAAGTAAGGCCTACAGACTCGATTCATCAAGTCCATGAACACTGCGGGTGCATTGGTCAGCCCAAATGGCATAACCACAAACTCATAGTGTCCATATCGAGTCCTAAATGCCGTCTTTGGTATATCCTCATCATTTACTCTTAACTGATGATACCCGGATCGTAAGTCAATCTTAGAGAAGCAAGTTGCTCCCTGTAATTGATCAAACAGATCATCGATCCTGGGCAGAGGATATCTATTCTTGATTGTCAACTTGTTCAGCTCACGATAGTCTATGCACATGCGAAATGAACCGTCTTTCTTTTTGACAAAGAGAACCGGAGCTCCCCATGGAGAGAAACTCGGTCTTATAAAACCTTTGTCTAAAAGTTCCTGAAGCTGACTAGACAGTTCCTGCATCTCAGATGGTGCTAATCGATACGGTGACTTCGCCACTGGGTTTGCTCCAGGGACGAGATCAATTCTAAACTCCACTTGTCGGACTGGGGGTAGTCCAGGCAAGTCTTCTGGAAATACGTCTGGATAGTCTTTGATAACCGGTACGTCTCCAACTGCTTTCTTGTCAGGTTTCTTTTCCACCACGTGAGCTAAGAATGCGTAATATTTCTTCTTCAGATACTTCCTCGCCTTGATGCACGATACAATCTTCAATTCGCGGCAGGGTTTCTCACCGTAGACTATCATCGTTTCGCCGGACGGTAGGGGATTCGAATAAGTTTCTCCGAGCATACGATTTCAGCATTGTTCTTAGATAACCAATCCATTCCTACTACAACTTCGAAGCTTCCGAGAGTCATAGGAATGAGATCGATGGGGAAAAGATGGTCATTTAATCTTAGCTCACAAGCATTAATGATGGAATCTACAACTATAGTCTTACCATTCGCTACTTCTACAGTATAGGGAGCAGTAAGTGTGGATAGTTGCATATTAAGCAAAGAAGCAGTATGAGCAGAGATAAAACTTTTATCAGCACCAGTATCAAATATGATAGGAACATAGTGATCATTGATAAGAAATGTACCCGTGATGACTGCCGGCTCTTCACGTGCTTCAGCAGTTCCAATAACAAAAGCACGAGCAGCAGCAGTGGTGTTGTTGAGTTTTGGACACTGGTTTCTGAAGTGCCCTTCTGCCCCACAATTATAGCAGGCTCTTCCACCTGCAGCAGTAGAAGTTGTGGCAGCAGTTGTTGCAGCAATAAGATGAGCAGATCGACAAGTCGCTGCAAAGTGTCCCATACGCCCACACTTGAGACACTTCTTGCATGGAGTATTGGGCAGATGATGGTACTGGCATTTGGTGCAGAGTGGAAATGAGCCAGTGTACTGCTTTCTGACATTAGCAGGTTGTGGCATAGCAGTGAGGGGAGTAGCATGAGTAGGTGCAGCCGCAGTCAACGCTGCAAAGTTCTTGATTGTTTTCTGTTTCTTCTTCTTGTGGTGATGCTGTTCAGGCTTCTTGCCTTCCTCAATCTGTGCCCTTTTGAATCCCTTTCGGGTGAGCACTCCCGATTTAACATACTCCTCGGTCAGAGTAGCACCGAGTTGAATCGCGGCTTCCAAGGTAGTGGGGTTGTTACCCATGACAGTTCCTCTAACAACCAGAGGCAACCCTTCAATGTATTTCTCTATCCTGCGGGATAGAGGAGTAACCAGATGTGGTACCAAAATGCACAACTCATGAAAACGAGTTGTATACTTGGCATTTTCGCCACTATCCTGCACCAGATTCCACATCTCACTTCCAGTTTCTTTAGCTCGTGACGTGGACAAAACTTTCCCACCAGTAAGTTCTTGAATCCATTCCATGGTAAGGCTAGAGCGACTTCACGTCCTCTGGTGTTCTTCTCAGAATTCCACCAGGTGAGTGCGCCCTTGTGAAAAGCACTTGAGGCCATCTTGACCTTCAGATTTTCAGGACATCCAGTGAAGTCGAGAATGTCTTCGATGCTTTCCAGCCACTGCAGTAGGCCGGTAGCTCCCTCGGTACCAGAGTACTTAGGAGGCTTAGCATCGTTGAACTGCTTGAAAGTAAAGTTAGCAGTTCCAGCGTTTGTGGCATTTGAGTTGTGTGCAGAGTCACCGGTACTTCCCCGAAGATTCTGGGTAATATCCGTGACCATACCCGGATTACATCCCTCATATGAACAGCGATAGCTCGAGCGATTTTGTTGATTTCATCATCATTACCACTTGTCGAACCCCCAGCATTTGGGTCTCGTCGAGGAGGCATTCTACGAATAGAAGCCACAAGCGGGTCAGTAATGAGAATGGATACAATTGAATTTTTTCACGATAAGGTCAGTAATATATCCATACTACTAGTATTATCATTCAATTGTAATATGATCCAGTACACGTATAAGTTATCAACTTATTTGTATACTTATCATGTGAATATGTACGATGTCTCATGATCTCTCCACCAAACCTACACACTGACACTTTCCCAATATACCGAAAATAGCTTATATATAGGGCTCACTCTCGCTGCCCACCACCGTTTCGGTATACCACGATCATGCCCTTGCTAGCATTTGGCAACACGTTTGTACTGATTTCCATGTGTTTTCCATTGATTAAGAATCCCATGATCTTTGAGCAACTTGAACTATGATTGATTTCATGATTGAACTATGATTATGTTATGCGTGCACCTTCTAACAATCGTTAACATGTAGAACAAAATCATACGTGTGTTCTACACTTTCCCGTTAACCTATGTTAGCAAGTACTAATGATGTAATCACTTAAGAATTTCACTTAAGGTTTACATTTATGATATGTTCACAACTTGGTTGATTCACCATAATGTCTGGTTCATCCAAGTTTGAATCTCATTATGATTTGATTCACCAATGATTGTTTCCCAAGTGATTGTATCCCATGTGTTTTGACTAATGTTCCATGTGTCCAGTTGATCCCGAATCCTCACTCCAAATACAAACGCCGGATTCCCCCTAACATACTGAAATAAGCTTATATATAGGGTAAGCTCTCACCGACCCACCACTTACCTCAACACGTCAGCGTTAACCCGTCGTCTATATTTGGGGCTAAGATTCCAACTGTTGATTGATTATGATTGTCTCATGATTTCCTCTTGTTCTGTGATTATGTTTATGATTGTGTAAACCATGGTCCTTAATTTACTAGAAACTAAGACCTTAGGTTTATGTATATGTGTCCTAGGTTAATCAACCTAGTTTCCCAATACTTACAGTACTGAGCATAATGATTTCCTGTGAGAACTTCAACTAAAGAATACTGTTACACAGATTCTAAGTTATAAAGTTCCTATGATAATGAATCCATGATAATGATAACAATGACAAGGATTTCAAATCTAAGTTCTAAATTAATAGACCTCAACCTTTGAATTCCTATAGTGATATGACAAGGATCTCAAATCCAAGTTCTAAGTTAATAGATCTTGATCTTTGAATCCTATAATGAATATGACAAGGATCTCAAATCCAAGTTCTAAATTAATAGATCTTGACCTTTGAATCCTATAATGAATATGACAAGGATCTCAAATCCAAGTTCTAAATTAATAGATCTTGACCTTTGAATCCTATAATGAATATGACAAGAAACTCATATCAAAAATACTGAAACTACAGATCTTTGCCTCTGAATTTCTATAATGATCTCTGTGTGAGAATTTCAGATCAAGGATACTAAGAATACAGATCCTTGCCTCTGAAATCCTTAAATGCATATGTGTGAGAATTTAATTCGGTTTCTAAAATCATAGAAGTCCGATTCAAATTCTTTGACTCGATGTCTAATCTTAGAAGAATGTCCCTAAGATCTTTCAAGCTTATTGTAGACTTAATGCTCACTTAAGTTACTTAGATCCTAAGTATCCTCAAGCCTATAGCACTTAGTCCTATTGGGTAGTTTAGGTTATAGTCTAGGTCATTAATCATTGGGTTTTTCCTAGTTCTCTACAACCTTGGCTCTGATACCAACCTGTCACACCCCTGCGCCGCGTGCGGAATCCACGGCGCGGTGACGTATGATCAGTTGAATCATGCACAAGTATTGAATAAGAACAACCACAATGGATTACTACATTTCATAATGTTTAGACAGTTGATTAGTTACAGACAATCTATATACCAAAAGTAAGACAACTACAGACCCAAAATATAGTTTACAAAATAAGACTCCAAACAAGACAATTAAACATTTAGGATTTAGTGAGTTTCTATTCCATCCTAGCATGTTTCTTCATCTTGTTCTATCTTAGAATGGTCTCCTTAGTTGTCCCTGAGAATGTCTTAAACCTGATTACCTGAAACACGTGAAAAGTAACTGTCAACTACAGACGTAGTTGGTGAGAACAATAGGTTTAAACATTTGTAAACATGAGTTATATGATATAAGACATAGGTAAGTTAAAGCATCATAAGATTCACACGGATGAGCTGCAACCCAAACTAACATCAAGTAAGAAAATGAGTGTAAACAGTCCAATCACTGTTTGCACATGAGTCAACATATAATATCAAGTCCCAAACCACGTTTGGAGTTAGATAATATGTCAACAGTTTTGAATAAACCATATGTAACCGAAATCTGCAGTTAGTTTATAAAACAGATTTAAAAACTAACTGCAGCAATCGGCCTGCCCCAATGTATGTGTCCGCTTTCCCTTGTTGTGATCACCCAGTACTAACGCTAATGAATATGATACTTGATGGGTTTATAAGTTTGTTTACAACAAATGACACTATGTTTTCTGAATCTTACTTTAACCGGATGTGTTAATGTCTTATTGAAAACCTGGATTTAACTCCACGAGTTGAATCCTTTGTTTATGTAACATGAAATGAATCTCTTGATTTGAATACCATGATGTGAACAACTTGACTTGAATACCATGTTTTGAACCAATGAGTTTGAATACCATGTTTTGAACCACTTGATTTTGATACCATGTTTTGAACCAATGAGTTTGAATACCATGTTTTGAACCATTGAATTTGAGTACCATGTTGTGAACCACTTGTTTTGAATACCATGATGTGATGACCTTGTATAACAACAAGGTTTATAGCAAAAGAAAGGTTGATGAGATCATTTATTTAAAAATGTTTATCCTTTAAAAGATCATTTGAGTAAAACTGTTAATAAACCTTTCAAGAAAACATTTTAAAATCCTTTTTAGTAATAAGGGTTTAATAGTAAATAATTCCTTTAAAACAATTGACAATTTCCTTAAACAGTTGAAGAATCACTTGGATTCATAGGATAAACCTGTAATGTTTATGAATGCACATACACTGTGAAATGAAACAAGATTGAAATAGCGGTTTTGATCACGTGTTCCACCCCAAAACAGTTATAAAACAGTAAAAGAGGGGCTAAAGTTCTCACCTGTCTGCAGTAGACTCTGAACTAAACAGTTAGCAAGTAGCAAACAGGACTTCTAACTTGTTCCTATAACATTGTAATCATACATAAGATATAGGATTTATAATTGTATAACTTGATTCATTGATTGACTTGTGTTCTCTTGATTATGATTGTTGTGAAAACTTGAATGTTATGCTTTGAGTCCTTTGATTGATCATGGGTCCAAGAAACTTATGAAATGTTCTTTGATGCATAACTCTTATGCATAAATGATATTTGTTTAAGAATTTGATAGCCATTGATTACCATTTGTTGTGAAAAGATGTTCAATTGTTTAAGTCGTTATGATTGTGACTTTGTCATGTAATTAGGGTAAGTTGCAACTTAAACCCATTTTGATCAAATTCACATGTACTTAGAGTTTGTGGCCACACCATGGGCCTTAAGCCCATAAAACTATGATGGGTTTAAGTCCATGGGCCTCTTAAGTTAACAATTAGGCCAATTTATTGTGATGATAGCCCAATCAACATGTAACTAACCCTTGTAACAAACCCAAGCTTAGGTCAAAGCCAATATCAACCCGATTTCATACTTAGTGGACCTAATGAGTTTGGATTGAGTCTAAAGGATTTGAGTGGACCAACCAATGTTTATGCAAACCATGTAAAGTTCCAAGGCGTTATTGGGCCAATTGAAAGTCTAATGAACCAACTTAACTCCCTTGAGCTTGGTTTATGTCTATGGGCCGACTTGTTAAGGAATTGGGCCGGTTAAAACTCGTTTTGGGCCGAAAGGAATGGAATTTAACTCATTCTAATGTGGGCCAAGATAAACCAATCGATATGGACCAAGAAGTAATAAGAAAATCACATTGGGTCTCGGCCCAAACCCTTTGGCAGCGAACCCTTTATGGTTTTGGCTCAAGGTTCGCCCATGCAATCTATGCATGGGTTCGCCATGCTGAGAATGGTTCGTGACACACCTAGGGTTCGTGAAGCTAGCAGGTAACAAGGTTCGTTCCCTCTTGGTTCGTGGCTCAGAAAAGAAAATGGCTCGGCAGTTCGAAGGTTCGGCATAGGAGGGTTCGTGTAGGCTCCCTATAGTTCGCGTGCATGATAGTTCGGCTAAGTGAAATGGTTCGTAGCATGCTTGCATGGAGGGTTCGTTCGATCAGGGATGGTTCGTTCCTAGCCCCTTGGTTCGGTGAAAGTTCGTGAGATCCCCGAAGGGTTCGGCCGAGGTTCAGCGAACCATACAGATTCGTGAAGCCCCCATTAGGGTTCGTCCACCTGATGATGATGGTTCGGCAGCCCCCTTGTTCCCACGAACCTGCAACAACTTCGAATCCCAATCGAGCTACAACCTTCACTGATGAGGTCTCCACCTAATCGGTGCACAAGAAACACATTTCGATGGTCTAGGGTTGGTCTACATGAGCTTTATCACCGGTTTAATCATGGGTTATCAAGGACATAACGAAAACCCTATTTTTCCGAACTTCAAGCTCAATTACCTCGAGATTGGCTGGATGAAACCACGATATTCTTGTACTTTCTGGTAGAGTTTGTTGAGAGCTTCGCGTGGACACCAAGAACACCGAAATCCGTTGAGAAATAAGCGAGTTACGCGCGTTTAAAGTTCGGTTTCTAGAGAGAGAGAGGGGTAGACGAATTTCTAGTGAGAGAGAGGTGGTTGGCTGAATTAAATGAGGGATTTAAGCCTTGTTCAAGGCTTTTATAGCCCGGGTGGTATTCGGGTCCGTTTCGGTCGCTCGGTTCGCATTTCCGGAACGTAACGCGTATTTTACGCGGTTTTCTTTAAAATTAAGTGTTAAACTCATTAAAATGATGAGTTTCAAAATTGTAAAAATATAAAATAATTAATTTAATCATTTTACTCTTCGTGTGTTGTCGGATCGTTAAACATTCACAATTTACGTGTATACCCGCAATCGCGTACGTTTTCCGATCGTATTAAAATATTTAAAGTCGTTTAATCGTAATTATAAGTTCAACATTCGTACTATTATGGATCGTCACCCATAACTATACTCAGTCTCGCTTACAGATTACGATCTTGGTTGAATTAATTGTTATACTATTCGTCACTACACTACGCACTAACACTAACCTGTTACACCGAACGCAGTATATGTATAGGGCTCACTCTCGCTGCCCACCACTGTTTCGATATAACAAGTTACTGTTCTTGCTTAGTGAAATCGACTGTAAATAGATAATACATACTTGTTTTCTGACTACTAAGATCCTGTAACACACAAGCACACATTATGAACATACTGAAACACATTGATGAATTGAACCATGAATAGACACTGTTCTAACACTGTTTACAACTACATGACTATATGCACAAATGTTACAATTACTCACCAACTACTTTTGTAGTTGACACTTGTTTTCTTACATGTTTCAGGTGATGGAGACAAGTAGGAATGAAGAGAGGATCTCTTCTATTTTGGACATCATCATCATATAGGATCTTGGACTTAGTTAATTAACTAAATTTCTGGCGATTAGAGTTTAGTTAGTTTAACTAAATCTTTTGTGTATTTGACTTACTTGATTCATGATGAACATGATTTTTGTAATTATTTTGGTTGATTAAATGATATGTGATGATTTGATTTAGATGCCCACGAGCTTTTGAACAATCTACACATCCCTCGTGGCATCCCGATGATTCCGCCGTCGGTCGGGGTGTTACAGATTGGTATCAGAGACTGGGTTATAGGGAATTAGGTTACTAGAAATGGTTGACCTAGTCTATAACCATAGGATACCCTAGTATGAATTAATTTCATACACTAGTTAGTATATTCAGGATTTCATGCTTATGTGTTTATTACATGTTAATTGAACTCCTGTTATACATCTGATATATATACTGCTTATTGATTTATTGCTTACGTGTGCCTTAATGATTCGATAAGGACATACACGTGGTGTATCGTAAAGGTGGTGGGACGTTGGCTAGGGCAGTTGCGACTGACCCTTACATATGCCCTATATATATACCATTTACGGTACATTAGGTGGATGTCAGTATTGAAGAATGTGGGAACTACCCGTTTGGGAAATTATTTGCTTAGGAACTTAATTGTTTATGAATTGCTTGCCTTAGGAAATATTTGTTTGAGCTATAAACTCCAGACAAGGACACACTCGTAGTATACTACAAAGGTGGTGGGACGGTGGCTGGGGCAGTTGCGACTGACCCCTACATATGCCCTATACATATACCATTTGTAGTATATTGGGAGTCTGTCAGTGTCAGGAACTTAGGATGTTACTAGGAATTATTGTGAGATGGATGTTGATGGTTAAGGTTGGTTTGGATTGACACTTTGGATGATCACACTTGATGAACACTTATAAATTCCCTTATAAAAACATACGGATTGGACACGTAAGGTGCATAGGATTAATGAACGATAATGAGCGATTAGTGATGTGATATGGACTTGGGTGGTGATATAGACACTTGATGATAATATAAACGCATAGTGATGATACTAACACTTAGTGATGGTATGGACACTTGATGAGAATAAACTATAGGGAGGATATGAACACTTAGTGACAATAAGAGCACTTCGTGATGATATGAACCCTCATTGATGATTATTGACATTGGGATTGATATGGATTTTAGTTAACTTAGACAATTAGGGGAACTTAATGTCAGGTGAACTTAGACATTAGGTGAGCTTAGAAATAGGCAAGCCTACATGTCAGGTGAACTTAGACATTAGGCAGACCTGAAAGTCCAAGGGAACTAG
This sequence comes from Mikania micrantha, assembly GCA_009363875.1. NCBI lineage: Eukaryota > Viridiplantae > Streptophyta > Magnoliopsida > Asterales > Asteraceae > Mikania > Mikania micrantha. The sequence continues at coordinate 27,397,403 of CM018695.1, forward strand.
AGATCACTTCACTCAAAATTATCCTACTAAGGATAAGGTTTGTGAAGTGAGATTTATGGTGAACTGCATGACGCACTCTACACACTAGCAAGGGCATAATCGTGGTGCAATGGAACGGTGGTGGGACGGTGTAGGGGAGATTGCGATCTACCTCTGCATATGCCCTATATATAAGCTTGTTGCATTGCATTGGGAGGTTGTCAGTGTTAGTATAGAGTGAGGAATGTATAGGACCTAGGAAATAGTTAGTTAACACTAGTTATGACCAACTAGGACACTTAGAATAATAATAGGAAATTATAAGCCTTTTTGAGTCAATGACTGATAGGAGAGAAATATAGTTCCTATATGTAATCCTAATTGTCTAATGGACTCATTTAAACATTGTTTGTATGACTTACGTTGTAAACGGTAGTAACATGTTTCTATTTCCTTCAGAAACATGCCGCCTCGCCGTCACAACGAAGATGACTCGAACAATGGGGAAGCTAACAACAGTAATGCCAACTCCGGCATACAAGAGTTAGCCACACTTATCTCTGGATTGGTGAGCCAACTGACTCAGGCTAACCAGAATGCTAACCAGAACCGAGGTGGTGCAAACCAGGCAACTTGCACATTCAAACACTTCAATTCCTGCAATCCCCTGAAATTTACGGGTGCTGAATCAGCCACTGGTCTGCTGCAGTGGTTCGAGAGTATGGAGAACACCTTCATCAACAGCGAATGCCCTGAAAATCTGAAAGTTCGCTATGCCACCAGTGTTTTCCAAAAGAGAGCACTGACTTGGTGGAATGGGGAAAAGCGAACTAGGGGAGTAGATGCTGCCTTAGCACTGACATGGACAGAGGTCAAAAATCTGATGACCACTGAATTCTGTCCTAGAAGCGAGATGAGGAAACTGGAGACTGAGTTCTGGGAACTCAAACAAGATAGTGGCGAGAACGTCATCTACAATACCCAGTTCCATGAGTATAGTCTACTGGTGCCTCATATGGTGACACCCTTGGAGAGGGCGATTGAGAAATATATCGGCGGGCTGCCGGTACAGATTCAGGATACGGTCTACGGGAGTAATCCCAAAACACTGGAGGCTGCTATCCGTCTATCTGCAACTCTTACTGATAACCATGTGAAGAATGGGACACTTACTCGGAAGGGACACAAGAAGACTGACACCAAGACTACTGCAAAAGAAGTCAAAACTGAAGTCAAGTCTGAAGCTGCTAGCTCGTCCAAAAGCAGCAACAAGAAGAGAAAGAATCGGAACTTCATGGTCACTGTACCTGCTGCGAAGTCTGCGCAGCAATCATCAAACAATTCTGCTGCAAGAAGTTACACTGGGAACACTCCCCAATGTAATACTTGCAGGTATCATCACGCACCTAACTTGCCATGTCGCGTCTGCAACAACTGTGGCAAGTTTGGGCACTATGCTAATGTTTGTAGGAGTGCATTGCAAGCACAAAGGATGCAACAAGCACCGCTTGCACTGCCAGCTCCTCATGCTCAACCTATTCTGGCTGTACCCATTCGCCAGGTACCTCAGGCACAGGCAAGAGCCTGTTATGAGTGCGGTGAAGTGGGTCACTTCAGGAATCACTGCCCAAAGTTGACCGGGAATAATCAAAGGGTGGCAAGAGGCCGGCTTTTCAACTGAATGCTCCAGCTGCTCAAGCCAACCAGGATGTGGTCAACGGTACATTTCTGATCAACAACTCTTATGCATCTGTCTTATTTGATTCTGGTGCCGATAGGAGTTTCGTTTCATATGATTTTGAATGCTTGCTTGGTAGAACACGTACACACTTAGATAAACCGTTTAACGTGGAAGTGGCTGACGGAAACACTATTGATATTGACACTATTATCGTTGGATGTACGGTGAACTTAAATGATCACGTTTTCCCAATTGATCTTATACCTATGCATCTTGGTAGCTTTGATGTTATCATAGGCATGGATTGGTTAGCCACCCACAGAGCGGAGATTGTTTGTCATGAGAAATATATTCGTATTCCTTTAGCTTCGGGTGAAACTTTGAGAATAATTGGAGAAACTGCTAGTAAAGGTCTTAAGCTGATGTCTTGCACTAAAGCACATAAGTACCTTAGGAAGAAATGTATAGCATTCTTAGCTCATATTGTGGAGAAGAAAGAGAAAGGAAAGAAGATTGAAGATGTTCCAGTGATACGAGATTTCCCAGAAGTATTTCCAGATGATTTGCCGGGTCTTCCACCAGAACGTCAAGTTGAGTTCCGAATTGACTTAGTACCTGGTGCGAACCCAGTCGCCAAAGCTCCTTATAGACTTGCGCCTTCGGAGTTGCAAGAATTGGCGAGTCAACTGCAAGAACTTACCGATAAAGGATTCATTCGCCCGAGCCATTCGCCATGGGGTGCACCGGTCCTGTTTGTCAAGAAAAAGGACGGGTCATTCCGGATGTGCATCGACTATCGCGAATTGAACAAGTTGACTATCAAGAATCGATATCCACTGCCGCGCATCGATGATCTCTTCGATCAGATTCAAGGCTCGGCATGGTTTTCAAAGATCGATCTGAGGTCTGGGTATCATCAACTTCGCGTACATGATGATGATATTCCCAAGACAGCCTTCAGAACAAGAAATGGCCACTATGAATTTCTGGTAATGCCTTTCGGTCTTACCAATGCACCTGCGGTTTTCATGGATCTCATGAACCGTGTTTGCAGGCCATACTTGGATAAATTTGTGATTGTATTCATTGATGATATTCTGATTTACTCAAAGACTAAGGAAGAACACGAGAAACACCTTAAGTTGGTTTTGGAGATCCTAAGGGAAGAGCGGCTGTATGCCAAATTCTCTAAATGTGAATTTTGGCTTAAGGAAGTTCAATTCTTGGGGCACATAGTCAACGAATACGGTGTTCACGTGGATCCTGCCAAGATTGATGCTGTGAAGAATTGGAGTACGCCGAAGACACCGACGGAGATTCGATCGTTTCTTGGACTTGCCGGTTACTATCGGCGGTTCATATCGAATTTCTCCAGGATTGCTGTCCCTCTCACTGCTTTGACTCAGAAGAATAGGCCATACGAGTGGGGACCAAAGCAAGAAGAGGCATTTCAGACCTTGAAGCAGAAACTTTGTGATGCTCCTGTCTTGACACTGCCTGATGGAAATGATGATTTTGTAGTTTATTGTGATGCATCCAACCTAGGTCTCGGTTGTGTTCTCATGCAACGGGGAAAGGTTGTGGCTTATGCATCAAGACAACTGAAGATTCACGAAAAGAACTACACCACACACGACTTGGAACTTGGTGCCGTCGTGTTTGCCTTGAAGATATGGAGACACTATCTTTATGGCACTAAGTGTGTAGTCTTTACTGATCATAAGAGTTTACAACATATTCTGAATCAGAAAGAGCTCAACATGAGACAACGGAGATGGGTTGAACTGTTGAATGATTATGACTGTGAAATTCGCTACCATCCTGGTAAAGCGAACGTAGTAGCAGATGCGCTTAGTCGCAAAAGTCAAGTTCAGATTCATAGTGTCCGCGTGCACACTAACCTCCGTAATGATGTTCTCACAGCCCAACAACTCTCATTAGCTCAGGATAACTTGAAAAATGAGATGTCTTGCGGGGCTGAAATCTTATTGGAAACTAAAGATGATGGATTAATGTATTATTTGAATCGGTTGTGGATACCGAACAGGGGTGATCTGAGGATGCTGATTATGGATGAAGCTCATAAGTCTCGTTATTCAATCCATCCAGGCTCTGATAAGATGTATCAAGACCTTAGGGGCTTGTATTGGTGGCCTGGAATGAAGAAGGATATTGCTGAATATGTATCAAAGTGCCTTAACTGTGCCAAAGTCAAGGCAGAACATCAGCGACCTTCGGGATTGTTACTACAACCAGAAATACCGGTGTGGAAGTGGGAGAATATCTCCATGGATTTCATTACTAAACTCCCACGAACCGCAAACGGTAAGGATAGTATCTGGGTGATTGTTGACAGATTGACCAAGTCGGCTCATTTCTTACCGATACGCGAAACTTACCCTGTGCGGAAGTTGGCTCGTATTTACATTGATGAGATCGTTAGCCGACATGGTATTCCCTTAAGCATAATATCGGACCGTGATGCTCGTTTCACGGCACGATTTTGGGAATCACTTCATGAAGCCTTTGGAACAAGACTGGATCTTAGCACTGCTTATCATCCTCAAACGGATGGTCAAACGGAGCGAACGATTCAAACATTGGAAGACATGTTGAGAGCTTGTGTCATCGATTTCGGTGGCAATTGGGATAGCCATCTACCATTGGTTGAGTTCTCATATAACAACAGTTATCACGCGAGCATTGGTATGGCACCGTTTGAAGCTCTTTATGGCAGGAAATGTCGGTCACCTATTTGTTGGACCGAAGTCGGCGATTCGCAGATTACTGGTCCTGAGATTATTCAGGAAACGACTGACAAGATCCGCCAGATCCGTGACAATCTGTTAGCTGCTCGTAGTCGACAGAAGAGTTATGCGGATAAACGAAGGAAACCTCTAGAGTTTGAAGTGGGGAATATGGTATTGCTTAAAGTGTCGCCTTGGAAGGGCGTTGTTCGATTTGGGAAGAAGGGGAAGCTTGCTCCACGATACGTTGGCCCTTTTAAGATCCTTGAACGGATCGGGAAGGTTGCTTACAAATTGGAACTTCCTCCAGAACTTAGTAATGTGCATCCGACGTTTCACGTGTCCAATCTAAGGAAGTGCTTAGCTGATCAGGATCTTCAGGTACCACTCGATGATATTCGCATCGATGATACCATGCACTTTGTTGAAAAACCAGTGGAGATAATGGATCGTGAGGTTAAACAGCTCAAACGCAGTAGAATTCCAATTGTCAAAGTACGTTGGGAATCGAAGCGGGGTCCAGAATTCACATGGGAGCGGGAAGATCAGATGAAGCTTAAGTACCCATATTTATTTAGTACGGTCACTCCAAGTTGAATTTCGGGACGAAATTCCTTTAACTAGGGGAGACTGTAACATCACTGTACTCTCAGTTGTCCGTACGTCCGTACATCCGTACGATTGTACTGTTACGACTGGAGATTTATTTATTATGAATGATTATGAAATTATTGATTGACATTATTGATATTATCACTGTTACTGGTATACATGATTATAATTTATTATACGCGTAAACCACGGGAAGTTTAGTTTTAATACAATTAAACAGACCCGTAGGGTTTATCGCGGTTACTTATCACTAATAATGATGGATTATTGGTCTGTGAATGGATTGAGATGAAATTGGAAGTTTGGTTGAGTCTGGTTACTAAACGTAGTCAAGGACCCATGGTCATGGTTTATCGAAATAGCGGTGGGACGGTGGCTAGGGCAGTTGCGACTGACCCTTACATATGCCCTATACATATGCATATTTCGGTCTATCATGGATGTGTCAGTGACTTGGTTTAGTGGGTTTTGGTTTGGGAATATAATATTTAAGTTAATAAATAATGAGAATAATAAATACGCGATGTGAGGTTACGTTCATTATTTAAACGCGAATGTTGATTCAGAAATATTAACTTAATAATGTATTCGTGTGGGTGACGATTCACACGAATATAATTATTAAGGATGGTACTCTGAAATGATATTCCATAAATCGTAAATCAAATCGAAATACGATACGAGCGTCGGATTCGCAAAGGTGACGATCTTTACGAATACGTACGCGAGTAACGCGTTTCGATGAGATAATTAAATAATATTTAACGATATTAAATTAATAAATAAAACTAAAAATATTTATTAGGAATCACAACCTTAAATGAATCTGAATAAATTAACTTACTTAACAATTGATTTAATAATAATAAACTTAAAATGCTTATTAGGACTCTCAAATAAAAGACAAAACCGAATAAGACTATTTATTTAGTTAATAATTGATCGAATGAAAATAAATAGGGATCTATTATTTAAACGATTTTAAGTGAAAAAACTGTTTATTTAAAATGGAAATGATGTAATTGAATGCCTTATGTTTAAGAACATTTCACGATTTAAAACCATGTTATTACAACGTAACTTATTTATTTAAACGGGTTATGTTCTAATTATGTTTAATGAGTAAAACCGAACCAATTCTTTTAATTGTCGCGATAAGACGAGACCGAGCACGTGGGGATTTCACACGATAAAAGAAGAGGAAGTATTCTTTTTCTTTCATTCTTACCATTTCCTCTCTCTCTCTAAAGACACACACACACACATTCTCTACCTTCTCTCTAGCTTCGTGGATTCATCACTTAACCGATTCGAGAGATTTCGGTGTCCAGACGACCGTGGGAACGAGAGCTACAAGAGGATACGAAGAAATCACACCTTTGAGCAACGGATCGAGGTAAATCTGGAAGAATATTTTCGGTTTTGTAAGGGAATTTGAATACTTGATCATTTGATGTTATAACCGAACTAGTAACTTGTAAAACATTATTATGAGATGGTATAAACCTAAAGAAAGCCATGGCTGGCCATAAAACCACAGATGGGATGGATTGGTTGCTGAAAGAATTCACAGGTTCGTGATAGGGGGCTTTGCCGAACCCTGCGCACCCTCAAACCCTACGGGCGAACCCTTTTTTTTCCCGCCCATGGATCAACGAACCTGTGCATCACACGAACCCTTGCTGGCAGCCTCACGAACCAAGCAGAACCCTTACAGGTTCGACGAATCTTAGGCCAAGACTGGGAGTCACGAACCCTCTCTTCTGGGCTGCGAACCCTAAGGGACCGAACCCTCCCATGCTGTTAACTCTAGCCGAACTCTTAGACACCACCGAACCCCTTTTAGTTCCAGCGAACCTTGGTCTTGCGGGGTGGCATGGGCAGCGAACCCTGGCAACTCCTTAGCCCTACTAACCTTATTGTTTGTTGGTCGAACCATGAACCACGAACCCTTTTCTTCATAACCGAACCATAATGGTTCGTGGAGGTTGCATGTGCAGCGAAGCTATGGCCTTTTAACCGGGAGAGCCTTAGCCGAACCATCATCCTGTTAGCCGAACTCATGGGAGTCACGAACCCTACACTAATCTGATAGGGACGAACCCTGCTACTCCTTTTGGCCGAACCCTCTAACCTTCACTAGGCCGAACCTTTAGTTTAACCCTAAGGGTTCGCTGCTCTAATGGGATGAAACTTAAATTTGGGATTAACATAGGGGTTAAGGCAAAGGCCATGATGTGTAAGAATACATATCTATACATATATAAGCATAGATACACTTAAGGGAGTATCCATGCATGCATGAACACATGAGTAGTTACCACCTTTCTCTTTTAATTTGGATTTTAAGAAAAATAAGGATTTATATGTATGTTGAACTTGTGTTATAATCAACTTAAATATGGATTTTATTAAATCTTAATTACAGTGTTAGTAACATAATCAAGGTGGTCAAATAGTGAACATGCATGCAATTGGATACCTAAAATATCATAACAAGTGGATCATTGTTGTATAGTTGAAAACTAACAAGACTAAGCTATTAACTAATGATGTGCACTTATAAAAGAGTTGGAGATTCATTTTAACTTGGATTGAGCAAACTAAGTTAATGAAACACTAATGGATTAAAAGGGAACATTTGTGATCATTTAATCAAAATAAAATACATATGCTTATAAGCACGAACACCTATGAAATACAGATTGTTGAGTTGACTTGAGTTACGCACGCGAGCGCGCATTATTAGAGAACACTGATTCTAAGGACTTCAGGTGAGTTCTCATAACCTCCTCTTCTTTAAACTGTTTTAGTTTTAAAACCCGGAGGTGAAACATGTATACCAAATTAAATATTATTTTGATAACACAAGGTTAATACCTGTTTATCAATATGATATTCACATTTGAAATTATCATCATTATGGGATTATCTCTTATTATTTTATATCCATGTAAACATTGTTATTGACCTAGGTCAATAACAAAGATTACAAGTATTGTCACAAATCCCGAGAATCATCGCTCTTAACTTCGGTTAATTGCTTTGACATCGTGTATTGTCACGTGAATTGTTTCCACATCTGTGAAGCATTGCCTTTGACTTCGGTTATTTGCTTTGGCTTCGTGTATTGTCACGTGGTTAGCGACCACTCCATGATTCATGTATCTAACTTATGTTAAATACATAAGGAATCATGTATAGTCACGAACATTGATTGAGAATATGATTGATTGAGTTTGGTTGATTTGTTGTGGATTGATTGCCTATATTTGATTATGATTATTTGTGATCGGCTATGATTGATTTGGTTATATGGTTATGTGATTGTGTATGTGTTTGGCTGTTGAATTAATGGATGTGTGTTGGATTATCTCATACAGGTATTCATATGGATTTTCTCAAGAAGATCATAAGTTTTATACCCGTTTTTAAACATAGCATTTTATAAAACCATTTTAAGCATAAACTTTCAAACGCATTTTACTAAAACATTTTTAAATATAAAAACTTATGATTACTCACCAACTACTTTTGTAGTTGACACTTGTTTTCTTACATGTTTCAGGTGATGGAGACAAGTAGGAATGAAGAGAGGATCTCTTCTATTTTGGACATCATCATCATATAGGATCTTGGACTTAGTTAATTAACTAAATTTCTGGCGATTAGAGTTTAGTTAGTTTAACTAAATCTTTTGTGTATTTGACTTACTTGATTCATGATGAACATGATTTTTGTAATTATTTTGGTTGATTAAATGATATGTGATGATTTGATTTAGATGCCCACGAGCTTTTGAACAATCTACACATCCCTCGTGGCATCCCGATGATTCCGCCGTCGGTCGGGGTGTTACACCGGGGGAGGTGCAGCCAAGGGTCGTGCATTCGTGATAGGCTCAGGGGAAGCCAAGGATGACCCGAACATCGTTACCGGTACGTTTCTTTTAAATAATGTCTATGCAAGTATATTGTTTGATACCAGTGCCGATAGGAGTTTCATATCTAGTGAATTTAGCAAATTACTTGATATTATCCCAACACCACTAGAATATAAGTATATCGTAGAGTTAGCCGACAGCAAAATAATTGAGACACATCACGTCTTTCGAGGATGCATCATGGTTTGGCGGATCACGAACTCGAAATCGACTTGATGCCGGTAACTCTCGGGAGCTTCGATGTGGTCGTTGGATGGACTGGCTATCCGCGAACCAAGATGAGATTATGTGCAACGAAAAGATTGTACGAGCTACGTTGCCGAGCGAAGAACAAATCTCAATTCAGGGAGAATGACGAGGATACCCCTGAACATCATGTCCTGCTTGAAGGCGAACAAGTACTTACAAAAAGGGTATACTGCCGTACTAGCCCTTATCACAGAGCAATCGAAGAAAGAGAGGAAGATCGAGGACATCGCTGTAGTCCGCGGCTTTCCGGAAGTATTTCCTGAGGATCTACCTGGACTACCACCGAAACAACACATCGAGTTCCAGATTGACCTCACCCAGGAGCAGCACCGATTGCTAAAGCTCCATACCGACTAGCACCGACAGAAATGCAAGAGCTGTCTAACCAGTTGCAGGAACTGTTAGACAAAGGATTTATCTGACCGAGCTTCTCACCGTGGGGAGCACTGGTCTTATTTGTGAAGAAGAAAGACGGATCATTCCGTATGTGTATCGACTACAGGGAGCTGAACAAGGTGACGATCAAGAATCGATACCTGCTACCACGAATAGACGACCTGTTTGACCAGCTGCAAGGGTCAAGCTACTATTCGAAGATCGATTTGAGATTGGGCTACCATCAACTGAGGATACAGGAAGAGAATATTCCTAATATTGCCTTTAGGACCCGACACGGACACTACGAATTTTTGGTCATGCCCTTCGGACTAAACAATGCACCAGCCGTATTCATGGACCTCATGAATCGTGTGTGCAAACCCTATCTCGATAAATTCGTAATAGTGTTCATTGACGATATACTGATTTACTCTAAGAATCAGGAGGAACATGCTGAACACCTAAGGCTTGTCTTGGAGATATTAAAGAACGAGCAACTATATGCGAAGTTTTCCAAGGTCCAATTCCTTGGACACTTGGTTAATGAGAAGGGGATACACGTAGACCCAGCCAAAATCGAAGCCATTAAGAACTGGGAAGCACCGAAGACTCCAACCGAGGTGCGACAATTCCTAGGATTGGCAGGGTACTACCGACGATTTATCAAGGGATTCTTGAAAATCGCTCAGTCACTGACTTCCCTGACTCGCGAGGACAAGAAGTTCTATTGGGGAGAAAAACAGGAGTCTGCTTTCAACTTGTTGAAGCAAAAATTATGCACTGCACCGATCCTATCCCTGCTGGAAGGATGTGATGACTTCGTGGTGTACCGTGACGCCTCGAAACAAGGACTCAGTTGTGTGCTGATGCAACGCGAGAAGGTTATAGCATACGCATTACGACAATTGAAAGTGCACGAGAAGAATTACACAACTCATGATCTAGAATTGGGAGCCGTGGTGTTTGCCCTGAAGATTTGGCGGCACTACCTATACGGCACGAAATGTACCATCTATACGATCATAAGAGCCTATAACACATCTTCGACCAAAAGGATCTGAACATTAGACAACGAAGATGGGTTGAAGTCATTGGCAATTATGATTGCGCCATCAAGTATCACCCTAGCAAGGCGAACGTAGTGGCCGACGCGTTAAGCCGGAAGGAAACAACAAAACGTGTGCGTGCACTACAGCTCACGATCCATTCCGAGCTACCACAACAGATCAAGAATACTCAACAGGAAGCTCTGAAAATCAAAAACCTCATGCACGAATCCTTGCGCGGCATGGACAAACAATTAGAAGTAAAGACCGACGGAGTGTACTACTTCATGGACCGGATCTGGATTCCACACTACGGAGGACTGAGAGACGTAGTGATGGATGAAGCTCACAAGAGCCGGTATTCGGTACATCCGGGCTCTGACAAAATGTACCATGATCTGAAGACGACCTATTGGTGGCCGAACATGAAGGCAAAAATAGCAACTTACATAGGTAAGTGTTTAACGTGCTCAAAGGTCAAGGTTGAGTACCAAAAGCCATTAGGTCTACTTCAGCAACCCGATATACCAATGTGGAAATGGGAACAAATTTTCATGGACTTCATAACTAAACTGGACGACAAGTGGCTGCGATACCATCTGGGTAGTTGTAGACCGAATGACAAAGTCTTCACACTTTCTATTCATCAAGGAAACCGACAAATTAGATAAATTGACTCGCATTTATCTAAAGGAAGTGGTTACTCGGCATGGAGTACCAATCTCGATCATCTCTGACCGCGACAGTCGATTCACTTTGCATTTCTGGAAGTCCTTGCATAAAGCATTGGGCACGAGATTGGATATGAGTACCGCTTACCACCCACATACTGATGGGCAGAGCGAACGAACTATACAGACCTTAGAAGACATGCTTCGCGCATGTGTCATTAACTTCGGCTGCAGCTGGGAGACTCACCTACCATTAGTTGAGTTCTCGTACAACAACAACTATCACACAAGCATACAAGGTGCACCATTCGAGGCACTCTATGGACGTAAGTGCAGATCACCCATGTGTTGGGCGGAAGTTGGTGAAAGCCACCTGACCGGACCCGAACTTGTGCACGAGACGACCGAGAAGATCGTGCAGATACGTTAACGAATGGCAGCAGCTCGAGATAGACAAAAAAGCTACGCCGACAAAAGGCGCAAGCCATTGGAATTCCAGGTGGGAGACAAAGTGTTACTCAAGGTCTCGCCCTGGAAGGGAGTTATCTGATTTGGCAAACGAGGGAAGTTGAATCCTCATTACATCGGACCTTTTGAGATCACCAAACGAATAGGCCCTGTGGCCTATGAGCTGAACCTGCCTAACGAGCTAAGCAGTGTACATAACATGTTTCACATATCGAACCTCAAGAAGTGTCTATCTGACGAAACACTTACGCGGTGGAAATTATGGACCGGGAAATCAAGAAGCTTAAACTTAGAAAAATACCGATAGTGAAAGTGCGATGGAATTCGCGACGCGGACCGAAATTCACGTGGGAGCGTGAAGATCAAATGAAAAAGAAATACCCGCACCTGTTCGTCGAACCGACAAACACTAACAACGCGAGCTGAATTTCGGGACGAAATTCTTTCTAACAGGGGGATGATGTGACACCCCGCAAAATCCAGGTCAACTTATGTTTTAATTAAATGTTTATTTAATTGATAATTGCATACGTGGCACTAGAATTAGTTTAATTTAGTGTGACACGTGGCACGACAGTACAAACACTGACACAGACATGATAATTCGGTGAATTATCGCAACATGCACACACGTGTCTAAGAAAATACGAACGTTGGTGAACGTTTAACAAATCGTGTAACTAAACCCTAGAAACATCACGAAACACTCAAACATTGAACCGGATAGTTCAAACAATGTCAAACAATGTTCCATAAGCAAGAAAAAACGTCGAAAAACGAGCCAAACCATCAAAAATGGTCAAAAAGGCTCAACCGGGATCCTTCGCTGGTAAGCTAAGAACCCCGGAAAGAGCCTTGGCGATACGCGAAGGATGGGCAGGGGATTTGAATCCCGAAATTCATTACGGTACGCAAAGCATAGGGACCCCTTGGCGGTATGCGACGACACCTAGACGCCAAATCTTTATATAAAACCAAGAAAAATGATGGCTATCCTACTTTATCACTATTTCATCCAACCTTAAACGTAAACTCTCGGCCATTTCACCTCCCAATCACCTGCTACACACAT